>KK117831.1:86617-115150 GCA_000611955.2 Stegodyphus mimosarum
TGCAGTTCTTTCGATGTAAATGTAACAAATTCCTACTTTCTCAATACAGAGAAAACGCTTGCATTTGGAAGCCAAGGGCTAGAGATGCTATTTCAAAGGAATTTTGCCCCATCCCCACCGTTTGGCAAAATAGAGCTCTATCTTTTGTTGCCTACGGTTACAGTGACAGGTGTGTCGGACCGTGAAATTTCCGCAGTCACCGTGTTTCCAAACCGATTTCAAGAGAGGGTAGACGAAGTGATTTCAGCCTTTGTCACGGCCGTTGCCCAACCGTGCGATACTGACGATCTGTTTCCTCTTGTAGATGGCGTATTTTTCCATAGAGATAAATGACGATGTAAATTTGTACCCTCTTTGTTTAAGGTAGTATGTACTTGCTTCAATGACCTTTTTCAGGGCAAAAAATGTCTCGCTCATGTTTGATGGTCAGAGCATAAACCGAATCCGAGCCCACCGGAACCTTGCTGCGCACTTTACAACTTTTTAGATAAATCGTAGTTTTCACCCAAAAACCCTAAATAAAAGGGCTCCGATACTTCGTTTATGCAAGTTGCCTTTCCCTAGGCAACGCACCCTTTGATGGAGGTTGATACTTTAAAAAAGTATCAACCTGTATGTCACCTATAGGTCACCTATATGTCAAAGGCTTATTTCCCAGGAAATGGAATAATGACTTTATAAAATAAATAAATGAATAATAAATTTAAAGCGGATACGTTTTCGTTCCCGAAAATACTAAAGGTAATCCTAGAAGTGCCCGTCCAACGTAAGTGATTTCCTACTACAGTTGTAGGAAAAAATGTCAACCGGAAAATAAGGAACGGAAAGATAGGCACAGGAAAATTAGGAAGTCACCATTCTTTTGCAATGGGAAAAATAAGGGATGTTTAGAAATATCACCAACATGGGAGATAAAAGTTTTATCATAACAACCATACCTGCGGAATAGGGAAATCTTCTGACGATGATTGAGAGAAGATGAGCGAGCTGCTGGCCTGGCCGATGGTAAAAATAGAGGGTTGACCAGCGGGTCATGGTCATTAATGATTGTTCCCCTCGTACCCTATGTAGTTATAGTCTTAAGCTGTGGTTTAGGGGTGAAACATTGTCGCATAACTGAGCGTTAAAAGCAGTATTATAACAAACCCTTGTAGATGAAATTTAATCATAGTTTGCGATAAGAATATTACTTAATTTTTAGCTAATTAAGTGTCGCATTTTTTTTATCTGATTTGATTTTAATTAAAAATAACGTGTTTGGACAGGAAACAATTGCTTAATTTTGCATTGAAGTCTGAATAGGAAAACAAGAAAATTACAGTTATTAAAAATTAAGGGGTTTATTTCAAAATTATATTAAAATTTTAAAATGGATCCTATTGACACGAAATTAGGATTTAAACATTTAATACACAATGTGGTTCATTGTATATTAAATGTTTAAATCCAAATCTTCCAAAGCCCACCAGCGGCCGAGCGGTAAAGACGTGGGTCTGTTTCCTAAATGAAACGGGTGAAACAAACGCGGGGGAGAACATTCCTGCAGGCAAGTTGGAAAAACCTGCTATCGAAATGACCTTGCTCGGCTGCAGCTAGCTCAAGAGAGCCGGCTATAACCCTGCTGGTTAAATTAGAATTTGGCAGGTTTCCCCAACTCCGATTGGCGACATTATTTGGCGAGATTTTAGAGTTCCTTTTTTTCCGGTCCTTATTTTCCGGTTGATATTTTTCCGGGGGGCTTTCTTTCCGTTTAAATTTTTTCCGCACACCCCTACTACAGAGCGTTTGCAGACGTTTTGAGCAATGTAACCAAATTGTTATTTATACAGAGCCTTACGTTTGATCTCAAACTGTTCTGTGATCATATTCAAGTGACATTTTTTTCCCCTCTCGTATTCCGCTTGACAGCTAGGCGTCGCTAGAGGCCATCGCCGTCAGAAAATGATAAACTCTCCTCTCTTTATTTTCGAATCTTCTCTTCCCAATTAAATCTCCTTGTATACCCCCATACTGCTTCTAACATTCTCTCTATTCTCTTTAGTGACACTTTAATCGTTTTAGCTTAGGTTTTAAGTGAAATTATAATTACAGCCGGAGCCCCAAATAAGACAAATTCCGACATTTTATTCTTTTTTTAACTATTTATAGAGTTATATTTGACACACTGCTGCTACTTCAGTCCGGTAAACGTAACAGATGTATAACGAATTATCAATGTGCCTGAGACAGAAGAAAAGAGTCTTAAAAATGTTATAGAACAACCTTTTTATTTAAGCCAAACTTTGAACGCAAAGGTACAATTTTCTGCTACAATAAACACAGCTGGGAATACATAAGACCTGTCACTGCGAATACATAAGACAGTCAATTTAAATTAAACATCGATCCAGTAATAAAAAATTACGCAATTAAATCTCAAGCTAGCTCAATAAATTTACTGAAGCATTAGATTAAAGTATTGGCAGGCGAGAGGAACTTAAAACCTTACATTTAATTAGAGTTGTGCAGAATCTAGCCTCGCAGTCCGCAATGCCAAAAATATCATCTTTTCAAGAACCTAAAATGTCAGCTTAAATACACAAACAACTAAATTACATTCTGGCAAGGAATTCGGAAAGGAATATGGAATTTAAACACCAAAATAATAATAACTGATTTTTTAACAAAAGATGCTCAGCGTATTTATTATTAATTTTATAGTTTGTTCCATTTTTATTTTTCTCTTTACATTTTATTGAATTTTATTTTCAATTATAATGTTCGTCGATCACTAAAAGCATTGAATCACTTTTCAAGTTGTAAGCACCAAATATTAGAGCCCTGTATTATATTTCAAGAAATTAAATAATAAAGACCCTACGTGAATGTATGTGTTTCTCGGACTGAGAAAAACAACGGTACCTAGATTCATCAAATTTTGAATAACATAGTCCTCCACCCGAACATGGGCACCTGGAATCTGGAATTTGTTTGATTATCTATTTCATATTTTGTAAAACTTTAACGGAGTTTTGATTAACAAAGTCAGCGATTTCAAGGCCAGCAGTGGCAAAACTGTACGGAATAAAACATTTTTATCTCCAGCGCGCGAGACTGTCTGTCGGAAATTCTAAAGATATGCTGTTTTTAAATATTTCGCGAATTTGCTATTGAATCGAATTTTATGTGGCGTTTTATTTATTAAAAATCACCAAGAACGTGATTTTTAATAAATAAAATAAATACACAAAACGCTAATAATAAAAAAACAAAAAATTGTTTTGTAAAGCCATCTCAGTAAGAAAACTGAACATTGATATTATGAACTGAGAAAAAAGACTGGGAAAAAAAAAAAAACAGAAAAATGTTTTGTCAACACTGAATGCTGCATATCGGGAATTTTAAACATATACTGCTATTAATTTTTTTTTAAATATTGCTGTTGAATTGTATATGGCGTAGTTGGGAAGAAAATGAAGCTTAATAATAAAGCTAAAAAAAGGGGGTATTTAGCAGGAGTAAGTATAACAGGAGGCTGGTAAACTGCGAGCTCAACGAGAGCTAAAATACCTTAACAAACCCTTTTGGACGACCATTAAAATCTGTAAACTTTCAGACTTTATTTTTTTGTGTGGGGGAGTGCTATGTAAATTTTTTATAAAAATACTGTGCAGCTGAATTTCTCTTGAAAGCTAATTGTAAATCCCTTTAGCTGCAATTTGAAAATGGTTTAAGTAAGTTAAGATTCAATCTATGATAATTCTGATCAAAAGAAGAAGTAAACGAAATATTTAAACTGGCTGTCTATGAAGCAAATTCCAAGTTTCAAAACTGCTCCTTACGACAAAGTTAAAAAAAAAAAATGTAATGTTAATCGTGTCGTAACCGCAGTGATAAAAAGGCGAACCAGTGCTTAGAGACAGAATATGAAACTATTTTAACGGTGGAAAAATCAGGTTCTTTCTTCGAAGGGGATGAGAATGATAATGTATATAAATAATGGGGAAAAACAGTTATTTGAAAACAAAAAAATTTAATTTTTTAAATTAGTTTGGTGATGATATAAACATGACATAATTTTTTTTCTTCTTTTTTTCAAATTTAAGGCGATTACCGACAAAATACTGAAAATTCAAGTTCGATGTTAGAACCTTTCTCTAAGCAGCAGTTCCGATTTTCAGATTATAAACTCTTAAGCTTTGAAAATCGGCCGTGCATTTGCAATTCCCCAATCCTTAAAATAAATGGTTTGTGGTTGGTGAATCTTCTATGTCTATATCAAATAGATATGGAGATCACCAATTTGTTTTTTAAGTGTCTTCGACTGAATAATTTTATGATTAGTGAATCTTCTAGACGTGTATTAAATGGAATGTTTGTAGATTTGAATCCATGTATTTTTCAAATAACCATCTTCCATTGATTTTGGACTTCTAGAACTAAATCTATTCGGGGTTTGAATTAAACTGGAACTTGCTTCTTATGTTGTGAATGAAGTCCTAATTCAAGCCAGACAACCAGGAGTTCCAATAAGACTTATGGTGTACTTTGTGGGTTACCTTCTAATTGAAAGAAAAACTTTTTTTAAAATTTTATTTCCTACGGCTGGGCAAAAAGTTACAAAGAACTAAAATCTTACAAACAGAGGTTATAAATAATAGAACTAAGAACAAAAAGACCGAAGTCATTGCCTAAGGAGCGCTCTTGCCTCCCAGTATCTCGACTGTGTAAGATTACAGAGAGCCCCACATCGAAGCAGGTGTCCCTCTCCATTTCTTCTCCAGAATCACAAATTGGCAAATAGGGTCGCTTCAGAGCCTATGAGGTGCTGGTGGGCGACAAGGAAATCATGTTCTGTAGACAGACGGAAAGCCGCAACTGCATTGCGTCTTGTGCTATCGGGAATAAGAGAAGGATTTATCACTTTCCATATTTTTAAGGCTGTGCGAGTCTGAAGATCTCGAAACATAATTAGACGTAAACTCTTTTAAAACAGTTTAATCCTCCAATAAGAAATGGCTGTATTAGGATGTTGTACCTCGTTTTGCAAGGACGTCCCAAAAGTTGTTTTGGTCCCAAAATTCCGTACCAAAGTCCCGTCCAGAAGTTCCAAAGTTCCGTTTGTTCATGGCTCCAAAAGCCACAATGGCCAGACACCCATTGGAGAACTATTTGTTTCTTCTACAAAGGGAGAGTTCTCAGGAATTCCTGACATTGCAAAATTTCAGTTGTTAATAATAATAAGTTCAACAGAGCTAATTGATTGAATGGCTGCAGGAAAATCAGAAAAAATGACTGTTGAAAAAGGAAACTTGCCAACGTAAAATTTTAAAGTAAGCTAAAAATGTATCAAAATTAAAATTTGCACCAGTTCAGTTTTTTCCCTCTTGGAAGAAAGCCAATTTTAAATCTCCCTCTCTGCTTACTCACCAACTGCCTTCGTTAAACTCTGGTCAGTTTGATTCAAATTTCGGCAAACGGGCTGGCTATATGGGCATTTTTGTGGCTTTTGTCGTGTAGACTCGGTTTCCATTAAAAGGTCCTCCACGAAGACATATTTCCATCGATAGGTAACACTGGTATGCTTTGTCTGAATTAAACCAACCAAACCTATTTGATTTGGCCCGAAACACGAGATTTGTTTCGGAGACTATGTAATTGCATTTCTTGTATAGGGTGCCCAGAATTAAAGAACCCTATTTCAAAGCTGTCTACATGCGAAATCTGTCATCAGAAAATTGTTAAAATATTGTGGAGGGCATAAGGAAAAGATGGGAATGTCTTTAAAAAAAGTTACAAATAGAGGGCGTTTTACTTTGAAAACCTGTATTAAAATGTACATTTTTGTCGACGCCACGCAGCAGCTGTTATATAAAACCTAGAAACATTCACGGAAGTTTTATGGTCTTTTATTTTCGAAACTTTCTCAATTATAGCAGCGCTTTCCTACTGAAAAGCTCCTTGTGGCGTAGTACGTGTGGTAACTCAACCCGGGGTTTAGCTTAGATGCCGGAAAAGCTAAAGTATCAAAGGAGATTTTGTTTTTAGAATGCTTGCTGCTTAGAATAATGATAAGTTTACGAGATCTCTCTTTGTCAGCAAAATTGCTTTACCAAAACAGTAATTCCGTGGTAGCTTCTCTACGGAAATTTCTGACTTTGAAGGGGATCCAATGAGGCAACAAAACCTTCGGAAAATAATAAAGAAATTTGAAGAAATAGGATCAGCCGGCACTTTCGTGATGGTATGGTGGTCTCTCCGATCGCGAGATCGCGTTCCATGCGATTTTGGACTTTGTGGAGGCATTTGAAATATTTGGTAAGTCGTGATAATCCAAGAACTTTACCTGTTCTTAATGCCAGCATTTTACGTCACATGCTCAGCCGGCCCACAGTTCGTTCAATTGTGAAACATGCGATCTTGCGATTCCAGATGGTAGCTGAAAAATGATGGCCATCATGTGAAACATGTTTAATAAATTTTATAACATTACAAAACTGTTTTAAAGGTTTAGCTAAATGTGTGATTTATTAATACATTGCCTTGATATTTGTAACTTTTTTTTTCCTCTGAAAACTATTCCCATCCTTTCATTAAGTCTGCCACAAAATTTCACTATTTGCTGATGATTGGTTTCAACCTAATGTTGAAGCAGCTTTGAAATAAGATTCTTTAACTCTAGACACGCTGTATGTTTCGATTAAACAAGTTCTGTTGAATATTTCATTAGTTTATTATTAAACGGATATGCCAAAGATTGAAATTCTATTTAATGTCTTTTATGCACATAATTTGTGTATTAGGAATGGATAATTCAGACAGTGACAGCAGTGATTGATGTTTAACACCTGTGAAAATTTATTAAGCGAAATAGGAAGCTCATCGGAATTTTTACACGTTTTCTGATTTTGAAATTAGAGAGTACGATAGTTTAGAGGGGACTTGCACTTTTTTATTCGTGAAATTGATGTAAAATATTCTTTTACCAAAATTTCAATTTCTTGGTGGCCTACTAGTGAGTGAGTAATTAAGACTTCCTGGATAATGAGAGTTCGATTCCAGAGGGGCGGGCTGGTGGCTGGGTTTTCACGGTTTTTACCGTGTGTAGCGCGAATACGAGCCATTTTTAATTGGAAATTTAATCCCCGAAGGCACTCCTATAAGCGGATAAATCTCGCGTGCTTTGTCATTTAAAAGTAACAGTATTAATGTCCATTTCTTGGCGCTGTTTTAGTTCATATGATACTGAAAATTCAACGTAAATGATACTGGGAGTGACAACATCAATAAAGGCGGTAATACTGGGAATTCTAGGATTGATGGTGCAAATTTTAATGGTGATAATGTAATATTGGAAACTGTTTACACTTAACAGCCGTTACAATTTATGAAGTGAAATGGCTGGAGACAATTTTCGCGTAGTCCACAGCCCCAAATGAAATTTTTGTGCTTTTAATTAAGCTGCAAGACATTATGGGAGGGGAAAAAAAACTCAGAATTATTTTGAAATTATTGTGTTGAGTTGAAATATTAGCTTCTATCTAGAATTTCAAGATTTGTAATTTATATACAAAATGTCAATTTACATGAAACTGTTTTGCTGTTTGAATGTATACTATGTACTTTGAGGCTGGGGCACCTTATCACTTAATTGCGTGTGTGTATGGGGGGCACTTATAATCATACTTTCTTATCTTTCGAGTTTTATCTTTTCGAGTAGCAACCGATTGGCTTAAAACCCTTTAATTTAACGACGGACACCTTTACAACGGGGTCCCTTTGTGGAGGCGCCTTACGCTTACATCTGTGGCACGAGAACCTGGCATATTTTATGAAGTAAAAATAAAAAGTTTTCGAAAGGTTTTTTGAAATTTGAGATGAGAAATATTTTGAAATTTTATACTAATCGGGTTTCTTCCTACTACCGTTCTCCTATTTTTGGTTGATATTAGGATGTTTTTGAAGCCACGAAAGAAAGACACTCATTTTCCATTTAATCTAATTTAATAGCGTCACTTGTTACGAAAGTAAAATGACTATCAAATAAAACCGGGAATGGAAGGTATATAATATTTGTTTGCGAAAACCAAACTGATGTGATCCAACAATACTTCTTCCAGTCGTCAACAAACAAATTTGAGTAATTCCTGGAAACACAAAAAATCCCGAAACACAAAAGATTTTTTTTTCCCTTTTACCTGTAAGCTATTTTGCATCATTTTCAAGTTCACCAAGAATGAAAACTTGCTAAGCTTTGTTTTCAAAATCCTTCCTTTTTTCCCAAACAAATCTTCCTCGCTTCGTTGAGGCTGCGGAAAACTGGCATTTCTAGTGCAATTCTTTTTTTAATGCGGTTGTCAACGCCCGCGGCCAGAGAGCCAACTATTACTGGAGTTGACGATGGTGTTACGCGACGAAGAAGATTCCATTCTCTTTGTCTGATGTTCTCGTTTCGCGGCGCTTCAGGGTGAAAAAAATTGTTTGGAGAAGGCTGAGATTTCGATCTAATTGGATCACTTAAATACGCGACGATGCACTTACGATCATCCTTTCTTATCCTCTCTCTTTGTGCTTATCCCTTTCTGAATATGAAGAAATAGGCATAGAAAATTGTATATTTGTTTTCCCTCGCGTATTTCCGCCCCATTAGCTTTTTAGCCCTACGTTTTGCAAATTTGAAGCCTATTCGCATAATTTTCCCCTTTCTCTATTTAACACAACTTTATTTAAAACTATATTCCTTTGATTAGTACTTCGTTGTACCAAAGTAAAGGAAGTATTATAATCACGAAAAACTTTGGGTATCATATTTCAACGAAAAAATCAATTTTGACCGCTCTCGAATCCATTTGAACGATGTTTTTGCGTATCATCTATATATACGAAGAGAACAAAGGACTCTTTTTTTTTTTTTTCCAAAACGGATTTTAAATCGATTCAGAAGAGACTTTTTTCGTGATGTTTGTACGTAGGTAAGCATGTGTGTATTTCACATAACTCAAAAACGAGTAATCGTAATCATACAACACTGAAATTCGCGCAGTTTCCGTCAGATATTGGCTGGATATCCGTCAGCTATTGTAATGTTAATATTACTGTGATTCTTATTGGAACGTAGGTTTCTTTTAAAGAAATAATACTGTGGTAGTTGCTTCTAGTATATCCATGACTACTTTTCATTTGTTACGTTCTTGCTATCACCAACTTTTTCGAAAATTAAAGTATTCGCATGATTTCCCCCTAAAGACTTTCGGACTATAAAGATTAGTTAAAAAAGTGAAAACTCATTTGGAAATGCAATATCACTTAGAATTGTGGTATCTAGATACGCTTTTGCGAAATATTTTATTATTATTATTATTAGCCCAGAAGGGTTATTAATTTCGTTTTGGCATTTTTCGTTGGTTCACTATGAATGTCGGTTCACTTTTCGAATTGTTACCACCGAAAATTAGAGCTCCGCATTATATTTAAAGAAATTAGATAATGAAGAATCTCTAGGAATGTATGTATGTTTCTCGCCCTGCGAAAAAACAACGGTACATAGAGACATCAAATTTTCAATAAGTTGTCCTCCACTAGAATATGGGAATCTGGGAAGCCCGAACTTCGAATTTGTCTTATTATTTATTTTATACTTAGTAAAACGTTAACGAATTTTTGATTAAGAAGCTCAACGATTTGAAAGGGAACAATGGCAACACTGTACGAATTTTTTTTTAAATCTCCAGCGCGCGAGACTGTGTATCAGAAATTCTAAAGGTATGCTTATTTTAAAATTATTTTGCGATATTGCTGTTGAAATGAATTTTATGTTTTAAGTGCGAAGAACATGCTATTTAGTAAATAAAGGTAGCACACAAAACGTTAAAAAAAAGGCCCCTTTAGGCGTAATATAAAATCTGAAAGCTTTCAGATATTATTTATTTATTTATTATATTAATTGTTACGGTAGCTTTTGGCATGCAAATTGGCAAATGCATTCTGTGACTTCTGAAATATATCAAGTAATCACAGTCATGCTTAAGAATACATTCATTCTACACATGTGGAAAACGCGAAATTCCATTATTATTATTTTGAATGCTGATTTAATTCACGTAATCAAATAAATCTGCTCAATATATTAATAGCTGTTTGAAAATATACTTGAATTATTATTAGTATTTTTATTAGAATATTAGTCAAGAATTTAGAATAGTTTATTAGAATAGTAGTTATTTAGAATATTAGTTATTTAGAATATTAGTTATTTAGAATATTAGTTATTTAGAATATTAGTCATTCCCCATCTCTGTACCATGATTTTAGATTTGGAACTATCCGATCCCCATATGCTGCCTTAATATTCTTAGTAATAATTATTTAACTGAACTCAAAAAATAAAATATGCCGAATAGGCTTCTTTGTCACTTGCATTTTAATAGTTTGAAAAAATAACTGTTAAAATCAAACTGCGCTAAGAATAAGGACAAGGTAAAATGCTACCCAACCGGTATAGTGGTTGGCGTCGCTGACTGCCATGCCGAAGTGCCCGGGTTCGAATCCCGGAGAAGGCTTGAATGTTTGTAAATGAATAGTGTCGATGCGGCATGGCAGCACTTTAAATATTGACCATCGGCTTGCGGTGAGCCGATGGTCCTCTCGTGTGATTTGGTAGAAGGACAGAGAGGTGGGAGACCCTCGGACCCGTGATAACTCGAGGTGTTCTCCATAAAATTTGGGAGCGGAGCTGAGCAAAATCGCATTGTCGCCTGTAAGGTGTTCAAGGCTGTTGCCGACGGCAGGCGCAAACTAGCGCTTCTTGCCGCGGTACTTCGTGCGCTCGGGCTGATGTTACTATCAGACAAGTGATCACAAGTAATTACAACAACAAGGTTAAATTATTGCCTGTTTTACAGCAAGTTAATGCCAGCAATTTTTCCCGTCCTTCTCCATCTTTTATTTCATGCAGTTGAAAAAGTAGCATTATTCATGAGATGGCTTAATACATAACATATGACACTTATATTTAGTCTCTCGCGATGCAAGGCCCATCAGCCGCCGAGCGGTAAAGTGGCTGAACTCTGGTAGTTCACCCTGGAATCGATTTCAGGCGAATGGGCTGGCTGCATGGGCTTTTTTGTAGTTTCGCGAGGTATAACATGGATACGAGCAATTTCCCTTAAAAAGTTCTTCATCGAGGCATTCCTTTCCTTAAGCAGAAGATAGTCGTCATGTGCCATAACTAAATCAAACAAATAAACAAAACGTTAGCGAAGCGTTCCGCAACATTTTGGGCGTTATCGGTTTAATGCCTACCAAAGTCCGTATTAATTCAACGATGTTGACTCATTGCTTACTGCTTAAACGTGGTATTTCACAAATTCTCCTGTTATATGTATTATGCGGACCTATTTCTGATTCACCTTGATCTCATTATGCAATACATTTTTATACGGCAGTTGGCAAAGACCATGTTGTCATAACTAATTCACACGACATTGCTGAATTCAAATAACCACTTGGAGTAATCATTGGCTCAGCAACAGTCGAATGATGAAGTGGATAAGCACTGGTATTTCGACCCTGGTTTGAATTCAGGCTAATGGATTAGCTGCTTTCATGGTTTCTCCCATGGCTAACGTGCATATAATCCGATTTCCCTTCAAAAATCCTACAAGGAAGTCATCCCTTCCCAAAGGCAAACAGCCAATCGAATTGCTTTGTCTTAATCAATTAAGCCATCCTACGGTAGTTGTTAGAACTATAACGTCTGAAATGTGGGGTATATATCGCGAGATTCGGAAAATCGATGTGTATAATATAGCAAACGTACTGAAGTGTTTTAAAATTTAATAACATTTCAAAAACTGCTTGAATTTCTACATAACGTGATATGTTGTACAACCAAATATATTCTTTAACTCATTGATTCGGTACGGTTTTTAGCTCACTTAACGTCGCTCATCTGGCCGTCGAGTAATTGTAGGATTTTATTATTTTTACTAATAATTATTTTAATTTGTTAGCCTTTTCTGTCTTTTCTTATTTCTCTCGCCAGTAAATAAATCAGTTAGGATGAACGAGAGTTTATTTAAATTGAGAAGCGAAAAGATTATTTTAGAGCGTGGTTTCGCTTTTTGAGAGTACACGTTGTTAATTCTACAAACTGCTGAACTTTGAATCTCGGCTTCCCATTCTTGCCGCCGAAATTATTATCTTGCCGGTGAAGGTTTCTGAGTCAACCTGCTAGACTAAATCGAATTGTGTTGTCTTGCACTACCTTTGAATTTGATTGTTACATTATCTCAAAGTAACCTAGACCTAATGGCGAAATAACCTATACCTTTAAGTAGATCTAGTTTAGTGTATGTTAGCAAAGAAGACTAGCTCCTACAAAATAAATTATAGAACGCTTTGTAGATGTCTCATTCTAGAATAGTTTAATTCTCAAAGTCTGCTATTTTGTTCAATGATTTTGCAGTTCATTAATTTTTTAATTATTGCTGAAGATATCGAGCAAAATATTCCCTTTTTTTTAGCCCAAAGGCTATTAGTTCAGAAATGCTATTAATTTTAAAACGGCATTCTAAGTCGAGACGCCAAAAAGGGAGAAACAGCTTGTTGTGGTATGGCAGGCAATTGTTGTCATTCGATGACATACTTCCTCTAGGCAGACAGTAGTAATAATTTTCCCTTGCTAAGGGATTATCTGTTGTATTACTCATTATCTGTAGTATTTATTATTAGTATTTATTACTGTAGTATTTATTCTGTAGTATTTGATTATCTGTAGTATTTACTTCCGTTGGCATGATGAAATGTCGCCCATACCCTTAAAGAAGCCAAGTTGACACAACCAAGGCTGTTCTCCGAACAATATCCTACTTTTCAAACTGTTGCCATCGAATATTATCGCCATGTACTATCAGAAATGCTATTAATTTTAAAACGGCATTTTGAGTCGATTCACTTTTCAAACACTGTTGCCACCAAATATTATCGCCATGTAATATATTTAAAGAAACTAAATAATGAAGAATCTGCATGAATGTTTCTCGCATTGTGAAGAAACAACGGTACCTAGAAACATCCAATTTTTGAATGACGTAGTCCTCCAACCGAACATGGGAAGTTGGAAGCTCGAATTTATTTTAGTATGTATTTCAAACTTTTTAAAACTTTAACGAAGTTTTAATTAACAAACTCGATTATTTCAAATCAAAGCGAGCAGTAGCAGCACTGTACGAAAAAAAAAATTATCACAGCTTGGCGATACTTTGTATCGGAATTCTAATGCTGTTTTTAGATATTTTGTGATGATGTTGTTGAATTGAACTGTGTGTGTTTTAAGTACGAAGAACATGATATTTAATAAATAAAGAAAATCTGAAAGCTTTTCAGATTTTTTTAAAACTTTTTGTTGTATTTACCGAAGGTAGTTTTGTAATTATTTTTTCCCTCTAGGATTTTGTAAAGCTTTAAGATGATGAGCGTAATGTTAATGAGTATGTACAGGATACTATATTCTAAAAGAGGCAAGTTTCAGTTATATTTTTCGTCCTTCGTTCTCTGTATAACGAGCGATTAATTGTTGTTCAGCAACTATTTGTAATGTAGCATTGTATCAAGGTCGCATCACGAACGCCATTTTCATTGCTGACCCAGTAACGAGAAAAACTTGATTCCAGCTAACGCTGACAAGGACCGCTTTCCTTTTGACAGTCAACTTTTTTTGGCTTTCTCCTCTCACTTGTGTGATACAATAGGAATCCCGCTCCTTTCATTTTTGCAATTTTGAAAATACTTCCTTATTGGCCCCGTCCCCAAAGATATAATTTTAGAAGGAACGTTAGTCATGAAGAAATATGTTCTGTAATAGGTTAAAAAAATTTTTCCTGAGTCGAACGTGTTTCGATACATTACAGTCTTGGGGAAAAAAATTAGGATGATGTCATTTATCATGTTAAGAATTCCTTCTCTCCTATCTGAAACGAAAACGTAGAATACATTTTTTTAGATGTTGCTAATGTATGTGGGAGGGGGGCTAGTGTGGTGTAATTATTACGTCTTCATTTGTTATAAATAAGAAATGACGCGAAGTTTTTAATTACAGGTAGATTATTCTTTAGTAAATGAAACTCTGCAATTAGACAAACATGGTAATTATGATGAATTTAACATCATCTTATGAACAGAATTTAACGTCATATCATGAACAGAATTATGAAACACGAGTACAGCAGATTTTGTGTGCATGTTGGAAATGTTGTCTCATTTTGTACAAGTCAGTTATTAACATAATCAACTACATTTAAGTCGTAGAGCATATTTTGACTGTAATGTTGGAGAATTTTTCGTAAGTATTTTCGTTAATTTTAAGTGTATTTCAGCCCAGGAATTATATTAAATTCGTTTTTGTACACGAGATGTTTTAAAGACACTTCATAAAAGTATCTGACAGTTGTAGCAGTCATACGAGTCATCCACCAAGCAGTGGCGTAGCTAGGGTGGGGCAAGAAGGGACATCTGTCCCCGGGCGCTGCATCCAGAGGGGCCAGATTGATGTTACAAAACTTTAGAATGCAATTTTTTTTCATTCTTGGCACATAGAGTCGACCGTAGCTACGCCTCTGCCACCAAGTATAGTGGCCATTTTAACTTTAAGAATGAAGAAATTTCATGGGAATAATTTAGATTCGTTGTTTATTCTCCCACTGGAAACTTAGGATTCCACATTCTTTAGTAAAATCACTGTCATCTCTTTGCATATCTAACAGTGCACAGCCAAGATGGCATCCACCCCAGGCCTATCCGTGTGGTATATGGCATCCTACTGTAGGGAATCAACTATTCCAGAGAAAAGAAAAGTTCATCCAGTTATGGAAGGAGAGATAGTCACAGTAATGAAGTAATCAACAATAGGAGACCGTGGCATATGCAGTGGAACAACTTTTGAGCCGCCCAACCGGGATAGTTGTTAGTGACTCTGACTGCCGTACCGAAGGGCCGGGGTTCGAATCCCGAAGAAGGCATGGATGTCTGTAAATGGTGAGCCGAAAGTCCTCTCGAGAGGTTGGTGGTAGGGGAAGAGGGGTAATAAATTTTGTCCCGTCGTTGCGGTGTGCTCTCCATCAAAATTGGGGACGGAACTGAGCAAGGTCGTACTGTCACCTGTGTGGCGACAAATCACCAAACCCCTCAAGAACTAAATTGCCCATATCTCGAGTTCTAGCTGAGCTCTTTTTACAGTTCCAAAACCACTGCATCCAGAATTTAATGATCTACAATTCTGTGCAACAAATAAACACTTAAATATAAGACATGTGACCACAAATTACATTAAACATAAAATAACCATAAAGTTACCATTCTAACACAATAAATAAATAAAGTAAAACAAAACAAAATATTACAACACTAAAAAGGAAAAAAAAATACGATAAAACAGATTGAAATACTTAAAAATATTTATAGCAATACAGTGAAGATTCAAAATGGTCCCCGTTTGTTTTTCCTCCGAGTTTCCAATAGATAGAACATTCTTGAGTTGAAAGCTTTAAGAATAATGATCGGCATTTCTGAAGAAATACATTGGCATGACAGCAGTTATGTTGAATAATGAAGTTGTCAAAGGAGGGGAGAGGGTTAATGAAATATATAAATTATTTCTATGATATTAAACAGACTTTCAAAACTTGACACGCAGAGGTTAGTAATTCCCTGATTAAGGGAAGAAAATAATTAATTTTCTCGTATTCTATGATTTGCAAAAACTTGCAGAACTTTGACTTGTTTCAAACTTTCATGTTCACGTAACAGATCGAACTGTTTTTAGTTTCTGGGCAAAGCTTAGTATTCTTACGAAAATGGAAGTTTACTAGCGACCGAGTGGTAAAATCGTTGAACATTGGCAGTTAACGAACTGGGTTCTATTCCGGGAGGTCGCTACAGCCGTAGCCCCGGTTCTACTGAAAGTTATGCTGTAAGATATACTGTAGGCCAAAAGATTTGCCTACTGTTTTCAAAATTACTTATGCTACAATATGCCGCATCGGATGTCTCCAGCACTTACAGTGCATAGGTTTGCTCCATAATTGGATTTCATTTTCTCTTTTTAGGATTCCTAGACGGAACTTGGCAAAGACCTCCGGGTCGCGTACCTTTTCAGCGAGTGATGATCTATGATCGATTCCAGGCAAACGGGCTGGCTGCATGGGCGTTTTCGTGGTTTTCCTCACGTGTAAACGTGTAGATGAGCCAAAGAATATGTACTGTTAAGATGGAAAACTTTGCAGAAGCAGAAGTGGCTCCCTTCCAACGAAAAGGGAAACAACTGCGCATGCGTGAAATATCTGTCGCCAAAAAGCGCCAAAGCTCGAAGCTGAATGTCGAAGTTGGTTTGGACAGGTTCGACCGTTACGTTTAGCAAGAGTTTAAACAAAGAATAGGTTCTTTGGTTTCAAGTAGCGATATGGACAATGGAAGTTCAACAGCCAGTGAAAGTGAAACTTCACCTAATATTTCATCATTTCCGAGTTTAAATTATCGCGACAAGTCAAAGAACGATTTATCTCAACCCGTGTTCCTCAATTTCCTATACACGTCGCGGAGGGGGAAAATGTCGGCTAGGTACCAAAGAACCGGCACATCACAGAGGGGAAATTCTCGCCATCAGATTCCGTCGCCGAATCCCTTTGCGAATGTTCCCTTTTCTTTGTAGCGGCGTTGCAGACAAAGTGGTTTACATTACGTCTATGGAGTCTTTCCTTCTTTACATAGAGGTTCTTTGGATGAGGTGTTTGCCTTAGAAAGTCCTCCACAGAGGCATTTCTCCACTTAGGTTAGGTAGCCCAAGTGTGCTTTGTCATAATCAACTAAACCACAAACCTATCGAAACAAATGTTACGAAAATGCGAAGTATACTTATATGGATTGAAAAGTGTTGCATAAATTAGGGCGATTCAGTGGGATTTTCGAGTAGGATTACTTCGTGTGTTTTTGGAAAATTCTAATGGAAGTTTGCTTGAAGTTGCTTAAATATAAAAATAATCTAGGAATTATAACAAAAAATGAATGGAAAATTCTAATTTTTTTTTTCCTCGACATTCTTGAAATTACTCGACATTCGTGTAAAAAATCTTATATCCCGAAATATTTGCGAAAATGGTTGCGAGACTTTGCACCGCAATGCAAGTTATTGCCCTTGGCGTAATTCATAACCACCTTCAGTTCTTATTTTTTTTTTTAGATTATAGCCAAATAACAACCTTATACAACAAATTTGTTTACATCAGGTTCGAAAATAAACCGTGTGGAGTTCTGAACGTGTTGACAATGATGGAGTAAGTAACAAAAATGAAAAGAATAACAAAATAGTCTGCCTTTTCTTTTTTTGAGTGTAAAATTCACCAATGTTATCTCGTCGAGCTGGTTCACACCTGTCAAAGTAAACACGAAACGGGGGGAGGGTGTCCTAAGAGGGTGACATCTGAGTGGAGTTGACAGGGTTAATGTGACCTTGAAGTCGAACCGATAGCAAACATTAACCCCGCAACGTCTTGCTTAGCAGATCATAACCAGAAACGTAAACAAGAATTGAAAAATTCTGGAGATTAGCAGCAATAAATATAGTTTTAACTGATTAAATTCAGGAAGGAAACGGTCGAAAAGTCAAACACGGGGTGAAATACATGTTAAGCAGTGCTGGTTAGTGTTATAATTTAAAGCTTGTTTTCAAATTTTAAGAGTAATTTAAAGCTTGTTTTTAAGCTTGAAATAATTATGCTCGCACTTGGATTATTTTATTGGTTATATAATTTATTATTTTTATGGTGCTTATTTGCATACAGAAATAATTTTTACTTTGGGTATAGTCATTTGTAAGGCAGTGAATTTATCTTGGTGCCGAAATTATTTTTATAGAATACGCTTTCAGAAATGCAAATTTCAATTAAAAATATATAGCTTAATTCTTAAATAATTATATATTAGTTATTTGTGCAGTTACTTCTTCACTGTTATATGTTCTCGCTCCCCAAATTTAATATAAATCTTCAACCACGAATTTGTTAAGGCTTAAAAAATGGAATGGATTAAAACTGAAATCCCAATAACGTACGATTATCTCTTCTAAAACGATTGAATCTATTGTTATTAGAAACCAGAAACATTTTAAAATACTCGGTAGCGACATATTTACCGATTATCATTTCATTTTTTACTTTATTGTACGAAGTAAAGGAAGTATTGCAATCGTGAAAAATTTCGGATATCCTGTTTCAGCGAAAATATCCATTTGAACGATGTTTTTGCGTGGCATTTTTTAAGTCCAAAGGGGCTCTGTCCCTGAAGGACTCTTGTTTTGCGATTTTGCGTCGGAAACATTAAATGTCGGTTTAGTTTTCAAACTGTTGCCACCAAATATTGCAGCCCTGTATTAAATTTAAAGAAATTAAAAAATGAAGAATGTGTATAAATGTATGTATGTTTTTCGCATTGTGATAAAACGACGGTACCTAGAGCCATCGAATTTTGAATAATGTAATCCCGCTGCGAATATGGGCATCTGGAAGCACAAATTTGGAATTTGTTTTATTACCAATTTCATATTTTGTAAAAATTTAACGAATTTTTGATGAACTAACTCAAGGATTTCAAAGTGAGCTATGGCAACGTTGTATAGAAAAAGCATTTTTATCTCCAGCGCGTGAGACAGTGTATAGGAAATTCTTTAACTGAATTTTATGACTTAAGTGCGAAGAACTGTTCTGGTTAAGGTTTTTATGCCGTCAGTTAATCTGCATGCAATAGTTGTAGAATTATCAGCAATTTAAAAGCTTAAGTACTAAGCCTAACGAGGCCGCCATTTGTTTACATTTGAAACTCTTAGTAGAATAGTGAATTAAGTCAGTTGATGCTCCGAGTTCAGTGTCTTTTTGAAAAGCGAAACCGAAAGTTAACTTTCAATTTTGTGCATCGAAAATTTTGTCTTCCTGCCCGCTGTCCGAATTGCTTTTTTTTTTTTTTTTTTTTTGCATAGAAACTCTAATTTTAAAGCAAAAATTGTTTTTTAACTGTTTTTCTATATTTTACAAATGTTAATGAAGATATTTTGAATTTTTATCTATTTTTGCCTTCCCGCGAATTGAGAACTGAATTGATTGAATGAAAAATCTATCTTTAATGAAATTTTGAAATAGAAGATAATTTTAAATGAAGTGCAGCAAAAGAATGCGCATATTTTAATAGGCCGCCCATGTGGGGTTCACATCAGATATTTTATTTCAATTATGCTGCCCAATTCTGATATAAATAACAATATGTATATTCAAATCTCCCTGTTGGGTCTAGGTTGAAATTGCTTATTTAAAGTTTCTTCTTTGCTGTCATTTTAAAGTATTTGCTCTTAAGGAAACAAAATCGTGCTTATGTTAAATAATGAATTCAGGCAGACATTCGGATTTAAATATCATCTGGAAATGTTACGTTAGAAACTTGTTTTGAAGGATTTTATAATGTAGGAAATCAATAAATTTAGTTATCTTTGATTAAACAATTATTGTTTTTCTAATTTGAGTGAAAGGTTGTTTATTTGTAGAAAAAGTCATAACAATATACTAAACTCGTTTCCAAACTTTCACAATGTTTGATTTGTATATTAATCCAGAACAAGTAAACTACAGCTCAAAATATCCGAACTACAGTCCATTCGGATGTTTGAAAAATTCGGATAATCATCCTATTAGCTCAAACAGTCTATAATCTCGAAATGCCATTTTGCGTTGTTTTTCTTTTCACTCCAGTCTCTTGCCATACGGAAAAACGTGAGATATTTTTTTTTTACACATTTAATTTATTTATTAACAATCTAAGTTATTTAAAAGCAATAGATGGAATTCTTAAGATTATTATTATTATTTTAAAACTTTTTAATGGGATTGATTGATTTAAATGAAAATGAAAAATGAAATGAAAAATTCCTGATGTATCTAATTAACATATTAGAAAAAAATAAATGCCGCCCCCAAAAGTCTAAAAGCTTTCAGATTTTACTTTACGCCCAAGGGGGTGTTTTTTTAACGTTTTCTGTGTTACCTTTATTTATTAAATATCACATTCTTCGCACTTAAACCATAAAATTCAATTCAACGGCAATATTTCAAAATATTTTTAAAATGAGCATATCTTTAGAATTTCCGACACACAGCCTCGCGCGCTGGATATAAAAATGTTTTATTTTCGTGCAGTATTGCCATTCCTCGCTTTGAATTCGTTGAATTTCTTAATCAAAAATTTGTTAATGATAATAATAATTCTTCCAAAATATGAAATCGATAGTAAAACAAATTCCAGATGACCATATTCGGTGGAAGATACGTTATTCAAAATTTTATGGCTCTAGGTACCGTTCGTTTATCACAATTTGATAAACATACATGCATTTATGCAGATTCTTTATTATCTAAATTCTTTAAATATAACACAGGGTGATAATATTTGGTGGCAACAATTTAAAAAGTGAACCGCCCCAACGGTATCATTGTCGACTATTCAACGCATTGGAGCCACGTCTATACCTCCCGTGGTACCGTCCACCATGTCATGGCGCTTGTCTGAGTCGGGGTTACGCTCACAGGGGCCTTACAGACGTTTGCCTTTGACCCCACAACATCGGCGGAGTGGTCTGGAGTGGTGTTGCAGCCGATCATCATGGCTGCCGTCAGACTGGCATCGTATAGTGTTCAGCGATGAATTCCGCTTCACTCTTGCTTTACTCTTGAGGCAAATGACCACCGTATTAGTGTCTGGAGAGGACGGAGCCAGCGGTCCAATCGGGTTTTACAAAGGCATACAGCCATAACCCCTGTTGTGATGGTGTGCGGCGCTGTTTCTTATGACAGCAGGTCATCTTTAGTCATACTCCCTACATCTTTAACAGCTCAACGATATGTTGATACCATCCTGCGGCCGGTAGCATTACCCTTCATGGCACCTCATCCTAAGGCCATTTTCCAACAAGATAATGCCAGGCCACATATCGCTCGCATATCTCTAGACTGTCTCTTTGCGGTTGATATTCTTCCTTGGCCAGCAAGTTCACCAGACCTTTTACTAATCGAACATGCCTGAGACACGGTAGGCCGCCAGATTCGGACACCACAAAATATCGCAGATCTGGAGCGACAACTGCTGAATGCCTGGTAGAATGTGTCGCAGGATGACATTAGGAACCTCTACCACTCCTTGCCTCGACGAATTCAAGCATGCATTGCCTCCAGGGGCGGTTCGACCAACTATTAATTTGAACTCTCAATGGGTGATTGTGAGCCGTGAACAGGTACTATGATCTTGATTTTTTAATCATTTTATTATCTGTGTATGAGCTATACACATATTCAATTTCATCAAAAACAAACCCTTCCTTCATGGTGCTTCGATTTTTTTTTTCAAAAGAGAGTATGTTGCCGCCCAGACAGTATAGTGGTTAAGGTAGCCGACTGCAATATCAAAGGGCCCGAGTTTGAATCTCGGAAAAGGCATGGTTGTAACTTTCCGTCCCTTTATAAGAGGCAAAGGTGACCACCGATTAGGTGTCTGCATAATAAAGTGACTACCACTTCTGGTCTTAGTAGTGGCCAAGCCGAAATCGGCTGACGGCCCGCCATTGGTTAAAAAAAATACATATATATAGCAATTGGTTAAAAATACATTACATAGGGTACAACTTATAATTATTAAGGGCGCTCGATCAAAGATGTTTCTAGATCGCTGCTATTCTAAACAGCCAGTGACGGTTAATCATTTGGACGAGTGTTATTGTAACGTTTCCTAGCTTTTTGTCTTTTTAAATTTATTTAAAACTTAACAACAGATTCATTCGTGGTTAAATACAGGATGAATAGCGTAAATCGTTACATAGCTATATCTTACAGAAGGGAAAGAACGAGCTTTCCGCCAGCCTTTTCTTTGGCTGCATGTCCATTCAACTCCACTGCTTCGTCTCTTCACACAAAAGACCAGCGAACACCCGTAAACAAGTCGGCATCATAAAGGCATTAGTGGACAGAGACCCATTTGCCTTCAGGACAATCTCATCGCCGATCGCTTCCACCCTGGCTCTAAAAATGAGTTTCTTTAAGTTAGTCCGAAAGAGGAAGTCTCTAATAATAACCAGCTGTTTGTTTTCCTAATGATCCATTTGCTGTTACAGTTTGTCACAGTTATTCACTAATTCATTTCAGTTGTATTGTCCAGAGACAACGGAGAGCTAGAAATCTAATGATTTAGTATTCAGTTGGAAAGCATTTGGAAAGCAAATAAATGAATAATCGAAATTGAAAAACTTAGAAACTGTACTGTGCCAAAGTACATTGAACAAAAATAAGAGAGAGAGACCAAGGGCGCCTGTTGTCGGGTCTTCGAAGGCTTTGTTGCCATATTAGATAAGTAATGAAAAAGTGTTCCGGGTGTTCGAATTCACTATGTTACGAGTGGATGAAGTTATTACAAAAACTGCAAATGTTTGCATTTTTTTGCAGCGTTTGAATGAATTGTGTAGATTATTATTTATATTTTATCAGCAGTCAAAAAAATTTTAGTCTAATTAAAATCTTCAGTAATGTTTCTTGTTAATGCTTGACAAAAATCCAGAAATATTATCTAACAATCATCGGCTGAATGCTATACGGAAGGAAAAAAACGGCCTTATCTATTGATTGATTCCTTAGTTAGCTCCTCTTTTTTTTTCCTAACTTCCTATTCCTCTTTTTTTTTTTTTCCTTAGTGTTAAAAGGCTTGAGGTGTATTTATACTGGAAAGCCATGTAATGATTTGACTGCCAACGCATTTATTGCTTCGCATGAAATGTTTTTACATACATCATAGATTGGAGTTTTTACTATCAATTTTTTTTTAATCAACGACGAGATCGTAATATGAGACAGCTTTCATTCATTCCCATTGCAGCTAGCTATATTGATGTGTCAGTGACTTTTTTCAAGCCTGAGCTTTTATTTACTCTTGTCTGATGCTGAGCTAGCGCCCATATCCTTGTACTATTTCATGTCACTGCCCGCATTGTCGGCGGAATCGAAACCCACAAATGCGGTTTGGGGTCGTGAGGTTCAAAGAACTGCACTTTCTATTGTTTCGTGGTTGGGGAGAAAAAAAAATGACTGCTTCGGGCGGACTGGATCTCATTAGGAAGTTCGTGACGTTGTGCAGCGGAATTAGAGTCAGGTTGGGGAATTCACCCAGTCAATCTGAAACGTTGATCTAAAATTTAGGTGCTCCTAATTTTAAACAATGTAAAGAATGTAAATCATTGGGGTGAAAGTGATAGCAGGCTGCGAAAACCGCCGATTCTGTTTCCTACCGCCGCTTTCATTGATGGGTGTGATGAAAAATCGAAATGTCCTACGTAACTGGACGATGTAATCTCTCTTTTTATAGAGCTTTTCTCCACTGAACTTTGAAGAGAAACCAACGTTATTATTTTAGCTAATGAAATCAATGATAGCAGGGGCTGCAATGATATTTCAGCAGGTGTTTTAACTCTTTAATCAATTAGAAGTATCTTCGTGGATATTTTTGAAGAGTTAAGCATTTTTTATGCTTTTTGTCCACAATGTTGACATGCATCATTTTTACATATAATTTCGTTCCTTAAGCTCTTAAATTTTAGGTGTGCACTTCAATTCTTTTTGTATTCTGTAGGTGGTTAAAAAGAATCCCAAATTTTTAAAAGAGACAGTTAAATACGTAGTAAATAAGTAGTCTTAGAAATAGACTGGTAAATTAATTTCCGGTGCAAATTTCCGCGATTTATTTAGCGAACTTTAGCAGATTTTCTGTAACTTGGCGAATTATTTAATAAATTCATAAATTTCAGATGTTTCCTGCAATTTTCTTAAATTTTCGTAACAGTTGCCGCATAATATTTTATGGTTAAATCAGAGCTTAAATTACGCCGGAGCTCGGCTCCGATACTTCTCTGTTTTTGAGATAAACCTCTGTTCTAACCGGAGCGCACCGGCGCTTTTCTTTATGTAATTGAATCATAGTTTCAGGAGAAAATTCTTCTGCTGTCGAAATTTCTATTTTGATAGAAAGAAAGCCCTAAAAATCGATTCTAATATCTGAATTCATGTCTATCCTCCTTTGGAAAACGAACTCTATGGCAGATGTTGAGACTTTTGCGGAAAGAAAAGTCACATTCTATATGCCAATAGCTTATTTTTCAAAGAAATGTGTGTGATCGACCTAAAAATCTATACAGTTTTATTCGAAATCTATGCTAAAATAAGATTGCTGTTGTGCTTGCCTTAATTTGGTTTGAATCTATACCCCAGCGAACGGGTCAGCTGCCCTAATATATTCCTAGGTACCTGCACATAACATGCATATAGGAGACAGTTTCCTGTTTTCAGTATCTTCTCCTGCAATATCCCTCACACTCTGTGCCTTATTGAATGAAATTACCAGTAACACAATAGTAACATTTAATTTCTCTAAAAATATTGTTCCGTGCGTTCGTAATAAATAGAATGCACGCAGAACCGATGATAGCATGATAAAATTTATGTTGCCAAAAGATACTCTTTACAATTCTGGAAATGTCCCCAAAAATACTCGTACAGTTCTTCTGCGTATTACGGAGTGCAATCTGTAGTTACACTTCAAACTACTAAGAAGGTTAAACACAGAGCAATGCAAAACGCATCTAAAAGGCGAAGCCCGTAATACTCTGAAGTCAACTCTGAAGTAGAAACTGACGCTCTCTCAGGTCTTATATAGTTTTCTCTCGGCCGCCGAGAAATCTTTAGTATCTTCCATTTTTCTAAATTACTGGAAGGCTTATATTGTTAAAATTACATACAATGGCCGGATGCGGTTACAGTTACATACAAGGATCCATTAGTTATTCATTTACGGTATCGTTTAGTTATTCAGGGACTGGACCCAAATGTCGCCAAATGGTCACCTAATTTGTGATTTTTGGCGATTTCTCGCCAGATATGGTGACAAAAATTAGTCGCCAGCTTGACGATATTTCGCCAGTTTAGCGCGATAGCCATTTACTTCAATGTTAACCCCTTGATATACAAATAAAATACGCGTCCGAAGTATACCATTTAATTTGGACACTCATGTGCAAACTTAGAAACAGAACGTTACTTCGATAAATTGGGAGTTAATTGTGCAACGTTTGTTTTTATTAATGCATATTTGCTTATGTTGAGACCTGCCCTACATTTCTGCTGCTTCGTTTGCTTACACCAAAATTTGTAAATGAGAGGCATTTTAAACACTGTAATAATCTAAGTTAAAGAAAGAGGGTTTGGCAACGGGGCGTTACCTTAATTCAGACTCCTCTATATTATATGTGAACGGATAACTTCTCAATTAATTGGTCATTAGTTTGCAGATTATTGGTTATAGAATTTAATGAGCTAAGTGCTAGGGTGATTGTAAATAATGTGACTTCGTATGTTGTTATTCTCATAAGAAGCGGAACTGAATTTGTGTTCTTTAGTTTGTACTTCAAGTTATTGCCTCCGTGCCCACCAGTGGCCGAGCGTTGAAAGCTATTGAACCCTGGCAGTTTGGTCCGAGGTTCAACTCCCTGCGAAGGGGTTGGCTGCATGGGCATTTCTCTGGTTTTTACTATGTGTAACGTGAATACGAGCTAGTTTCCCTTAAAAAGCCCTCCACGGCACATCCCCCCTTTCCGTGTAGTGCCAAAAGGTGGAGCACATAATAAAGAAATAAACAGTTATTGGCGTTAATAACTTTTAAGCAATTTGATTTTATATTACTGTTGTGTTGAATTTAACCAAGTTTATTGTAAAAATCTGGACGAAAATTCTTTTTAAACGTTAGACTGGTTAATAAATTTTAGCAGTTTGATTTTATATTACTGTTATGTTGATTACAGCCGAGTTTATAGACGAGCACAAATTCGTCTTGCATGCTGGAGGGTTAAACTGGCTGGTTTAATATATTATTATGGGCACTAGCCATTAGCGTTGCGGCCGGAAGCGGTAATCACTTTATTATAAAGGCACCTAATAGGTGGGTTGCCTCCTATGACAATTTACATCCATGCCTTCTCTGAGATTCGAACCTAGGTCCTTCGGTCCGGTAGTCACTTAGAGGTTGGATTGGTTGGTTTAATATATTGTATTGATTTTAGCCGAGTTAATAGTAGAAATCGGGATGAAAATTCGTCTTAAGGGTTTAAACTGGTTAATAAATTTTAGCAGTTTCATTTTATATTATCGTCGGGTTGATTTTAGCCCATTATATGAGAAAGTGGCGCAAAAATTCTTTTTTCTTGCACGCTTAAGAGAGAGGCTGGTTGGTTTAATATATTAATACTCTAATTGGTTTTAGATGGGTTTATAGTAAAAATCGGGACGAAATTCGCCTTAAGTGTTAAACTGGTTATAAAGTTTTAGCAGTTTGATTTTATATTACTGTTGTGTTGATTTTAGCCGAGTTTACACTAGGAAAGAGGGGCGAAAATCGGTCTTGCATGCTTATGAATTAGGTGGTTGGTTTAATACTCGTATATTACTACTGTATTGATTTTAGCCGAGTTTGTATTAGAGATCCCGAAGAAAATTCGCCTTAAGGTTAAACTGGCTAATTTAAGGAAACTGGAATTTAACCTTATACTTGTAAGTCGTATATTATGCTGATAAAAACTTTTTTTTCTTTCTTAATCATGCATTAATTTAAAAATGAAGCGAAAGAAACGTATTATGCAACCTATTTACTAATAAATTTGATATTAATTTAAGATAAATAATCATTTGACAATAAATATTTCACGTCTTATTAATGTGTTTTTTCTTGGTATTTTAAACCGAATGGCTTTTAACAAATAAGGTATTCGCCCCGCTGACTTAGGCTATTATATTATTCATTCTGGTGCCACAGCTGCATGGGTGTATGTCTCGAAGGAAGTCTTACGTTTTCTTGTAGCCCGAGGGACTAGTCTGATGCCTCAGCATCTGTTGTAATACTCCGGAATTGGATGTGTCATTCGCTTCCAGCTGATTCATGCCGATGACGTCATAAAGTTATCTTTCTGGTGACATCTGATACAACTGAGAAATGCAACTGACCTTACTCTGCTGTGATCCCCTTACCTTACACTTAACTCACAGAGGAGCAAAAAATAAAAATATCCAGAAGATAGTAATCTTGAATAACAGTAAACAAGGTGTCTTTGGATTTCAATGCACTTCTGCCCCCTTTTTCTTTTTTCCCCTTCGAAAATAAACTTAATAAATTTGTGCTATGGTTTAATATCGTATTTCCTCGTGTATGTCCCCCCTTTTTTTTACCAATTTTATCGACCAAAAATCGATAGCGGAAAATTAAGCGAACAATTCAGTTTCCGAAGGACGTGGTTACAGTAAGAACATTACAAACAAAATAAACTACTGGTAGCTATCGCAATATTACTTCTTTAAAAGAAACTTACATTCAAGTAAGACTACTTTGTAATATTAGCATTAAAATATTTAACAATATGTTTATATTTCTACTTCCCTATGACTTTAATTTCGCTCATTCTTATTGTTGTCTCTGCTACTCCTTAGGCCTTAAAGCATTCAGAAAAAAGTTAGAGAAGGTGAATGTGCAGCTGACATTACGAAATTGCAAACTGGATGTCAGTTCGTGTTTGCTTCGCTGTGACGAATCGGTTCTTTTACTAGGGTGGCATAAAGTTCAATAGTTAAAAAGGAAAGGTTCGGCGTGACTTATGCAGGTGGTTTGCGAGGGTGTGTCTTGGTTAGTAAGACGGAAACTACGGCTACGTGGACGAATCATTTTAAAAATTGGGGGGAGGGGACTCGTTCTCTGATCGCATTGAGGTAGGGAGAAATTACTGGAATATTTTTTTAATTTTCAGAAGCTTGGAGAGCGAAGAAATGCGGTACTTCATTTGCAGTATTCGTTGTTATGATTGATTTCATTATAGTAATTATTATAGTTAAGTTTAGGGATGAATTATTCGAAACTTCGAATTCCTCAAATCATAAAAAAAAAAAAAAAAAAAATCAAAAACCCAAATTTTTTGCTCTTTTTCTTTTATAAGCTTGTTATTGAACTGCCTCATTATGTTTGTCACTATGGTCGAAACTTTGTCGATTTTTAAACTATATCCTCATAAGCTATGGAACTCGAATGTTTCTTCAACACTCATTGTGTATGTTAAAAACAATGTGGTGCAGAGAGTTTTATCAAAATTTCATTTAGGTTTTTAAAAATTTATTATTGAAACAATGTTTTGAGGATATTTTCCTTTAACGGATAAATTTGAATCGAAGTTCATGTTTGATTTTTAATGTAAATTCTGATTTTTTGGTAAAATCGCTGAAATGTTCTCGATCGTTTGACGTGATAAAAATATTAGAAGTAAAAGAGTGATTATTCGTTGTTGAAAAATGATTTTTCTGTTGAATAATTTGATTAAAAAAGTATCATTTCGGCTAAAAAGATAAATAAATAAATAACTTTTCATAAAAAAATCTTTTTTTTTTTTCTTGTAAAAAC
>KK117831.1:121607-141093 GCA_000611955.2 Stegodyphus mimosarum
TGTTAGGTAAAATTAAATTTTCAAAGAAAAAAAAAAACTTAAAAAGAATCGCATGTGGTTTGGTTGGATTCGGACCGTGCAGCTTCTACTCGCTAGCTGGGCGTGGTAATGACTTACGCCACGAAAGCATGCGCGGGGAATGGGATAATTCCCTATATCCTCCCTTACTTAAAGATCGACTGAGGAAATATATGAAACAGAACGACCAAATGCAGGTGATGATAAGTGCACATCCATCACATTTTAATTAAGGTCGCCATTGTGAAGATTCATTAGGATATCGAAGCGGAAAACTTGAGTAATAAATTATAACCTTGCCGGCATTCGAACCGCGAATCTTCAGTTTTTCACCTGGGGGGTGCCAATGCCAATTATTTACACCACGAAAGCACGCAAGGGGGATGTGATAATTCCTTACAGT
Organism: Stegodyphus mimosarum; assembly: GCA_000611955.2. NCBI lineage: Eukaryota > Metazoa > Arthropoda > Arachnida > Araneae > Eresidae > Stegodyphus > Stegodyphus mimosarum. Next base: position 122,029 of record KK117831.1, read on the forward strand.
CTGTACGAAGAAAAGTAACCAAGAATGAGTGAATGAAAAGTTAACATTTTAAAAACAGTTTTAAATGTTTTATATTAACTTGAGTAGCGATCCAAACTGATCCTGATTTCCAAATCCCATAATTATGTAATAAAAATGTAAATAATTTCATTTCTTATTTCTAACGGACAGCAGACATTTATTCCTAAACTTGGAGGTGTAATTGAGCAGTAACTTTCAAAGCTAAAACAACGAAATGCAATAAATAAAATTTCTGGAAATTTAAGTGTCTTTCTTTTTAATTCGATTCGAATCCTTTCAAATGATGGAATGCTAAGCTCCAGCTCAGCTGCTCACCCTTTGTGAAGGTCACTCTGGTAGACCCTGCCCAGGGTGCAGTTGGAAAAAAGTACTTTGCGTGTCCTGATCGTCCGACGGAAGAATTCCGAAGGGCGTCAGCCAACTTACTCTGCATAACAGCACGTCCTCGCATTCCTGATCTCGATGCCACCTTTGGAACTTGCTCCTCCACCAACTCACCCGCGTCTATCTAGGTGAGGGTGGGCGTTTAAGAGAAAAACTTTGTCATCAAAATGAAACATTACTAGCATCGAATGAGTAATACTCAAACGAGGTCTCCGAGTTCAAACCGGAGCGACAATTGTATTGTTTGTTTACTTGTAGTATGTGTATATATATGCAAAAAGCATGGACGTAAGAAAAGTTCTATTCTTTTATTCTATTTTTGTACTTCCACGATGTTGAAAGAAAAATAAAACATAAAGGAAAAAGTGAAGATTCAGAATTATTTCTCAGCTCTCAGCTTCGATGGTTTTTTACGCTGTTATGTGCTGCTTAATCTGATTACGTTTGTTTATGGCTATTTTGATACCTTTAACCGATTGATAACATTAAAGGGCTAAGAAACAATATCTTTCAAAATAGCAAAGCAATTTAACTAATTTAATAAATGAAAAATTGTGTTTACAAACTGTTCATGATGTCTGTTATGCAAAAGTTCATTTATGAACTGTTTCTAAAGGTTTTCGAAATTTATTTGACCGATGCTGTACCCCCAATCTTAATATTCTTAAGGCATCTCTCACTGGAAGGAAACCGAAAATGTAAAAATTTGAATTAAGCATAAAAGCAAAATTAGTTTGCCATAGTTGTTTTCCGGAAAAGGGGAGTTGTTTTTAAAGGGAAAATGTTTTTTTTAAATATCTGTAGAATTTTCTTTTCCCTTAAAAAAATTTAAATCTACATCAAATTAAAGATACCTTTTTGCTTAATTTTAAATGGTTGACTGAAACTGAAAAGCTATTGGCTAATTAACTCCTCATTTGGCGACATTTCTCCGTGACTTGAAAATTTTTATAATATATTTTGATCTTATTTCACAAATTTATCTTTTATTTGGAGACTTTAGTTTAAATAATTCTATAACAAGTTGATCGTATTAAACGAATTGTTGACCACAATAAGCGGAAGTATTTTCCATGTTTTCGTGTACAAACAGGCTGGATTCCGGAAAATCGATAACAGCATCCGAATGATAATTTAACCGCGATCGTATTAAAAAGAGTCTATAGTACTGAAATAAAAGGAATTGTATAAAATACTTTCCAATTGTAAAAATTCACCTAGAAGATATTTTTCATTTGTTATATTATGTCTGATGTTTGGTGTGTAAAAAGGTTTGTATGAAATCCACTCATAAAAAAAAATTGTAATATGTATTGAGAAAATGGATTTTGCCGAGAATTAGATTGAACGAACAACATAAAAATAATCGAATCATGATGATTGATTACGACAGCTGAGCTGCTGAAAGATGATTAAGCTAGACTTATTATTTTTTCTTTCCTTTTTTAGCTGCGTAGTATTGGAAGGAACATGCGTGCGTACAAAAAATTACATTATTAATTCGTTATTAGTAATTAAATTTATTATTATATGTACATGAAAATAAAAATCAGGAAGCTTAATTCGAAAATTACTTGAAAAGAATCATTAAAAAAATGTGAAAAAATACACCTAAAGCCTTAAGTAAAATAAAAGCCAAAAATTATTTCAGATCTTTATCTCTCTTGCAGATTTTTTTTTCAGATTTTTACTTCTTTTTTTATTGAGGTGGTAAAAATGTTAGTTTTATTTATGTGGTACCGTTAAATTGTTTTCTATGTGCATTTGCGTAACTGTGATGACTTTTAGATTTGCTATGATTTTTATTGACTAATTTTTATTTATTTATTTATTCAGAGCTGCGAGGGAGACTCCTCCCAACTGTATGGACGTCACCCCTTCGACGAAATTCAGCTCCAAGCCCCGTTCTTCTCGGTCCCGCCATGGCTCCCTCAAGGGCGGCCCCACGCGACGACCCCCGAGCCCGGATAGCGCATGCGAGCACGATGGAGAGTGGGTGAGTGGCGCCATCTCGGGACCGGAAGACGTAACCAGTGATATGTCCGAGGAAGGCAGCGAGAAAACGCGAAGGGGCGCAGGACGGAAGATTGAATTGGGCGCCGTGCGGCGTCAGTCGAGCGAAACTACGGCTGTGCTCAAAGGTGAGAATTTAATTTTAACAATCATGTTCTCTCTATTCACTTAAATCAAATCAAATCAAATCAAATGAGGTCCGCAGGGGGAGTGCATTTTTACTCTATTACCTTAAGTCTCCGATATTGAAAAATATCCGAAATTTTTGAATAAAATTGATTTGCCGTCTGCTTAATTTTAGTTTCTCCGATAAATGCGTCAACTCCAGCAGAAAAGATTTTTTTCAATTTTTAACAGCAGAGAAGTAGATTACCAGTGTCAACAGGAAAGAAACATTTGCACTTGAAAGTAAATTCCATATATTGATGTAAATATTTTTGTGAAGATATAAAATTCAGAGTGTTTCTAAGGAAAATATTAGCCTAATGAAAAAAAAGCAATAGTGGAAAAGAATAATTATATATATATATTATAAGAATAATTATTATAATTAAGAATAATTAATAATAATATAAAGTTTTGCCCCAAAAAACGGGTTAGGGCTTATTTTCAGAGAACGCACGCACGCACAGTTGTACAACTCTTCATAATATCAGAGAGTAGAATCAGTAGTTACATTTGAAACTACAATGAATATTAAACACAACGCAACAGCTAAAGAGCGAAGCTAAACGGGAGATAGTACTCAGAACCCACGCTGAGCTAACAGCAAATGACAACATTATTGCCATTGACAAATGCCATCAACAACTAAGAACAGATGCTATTCCCGGCCTTATATAGTTTTTAACCGGCCGCCGAGATATTTCTAGTATTTCCTGCTTCTCGAAATTACTGGAATGAGAATGAATATGAGAGTTGAATTACAGTTACAGTTAGTATAGTGATCAGTTACATTTATTCAATTACAACAATATCGTCATACAGGAACTGGACCCAAATCTCGCCAAACTATCTCCACGTTTGGCGAGTTTTGGTGATTTCTCGCCAAATTTGGGGACAAAAATTTTTAAAAATTTTCCCCCATGCTGTTGAGGGATCAAAATACTAATTTAAATCTTCGAAGACTTACCAGATAGGGGTGACGACAAAAACTGTTAGGAATGATGGAATTCACAGAAGCCGACGAAATTTTCAGGAAAGTATTTTCGTTGAAATATGATACCCGAAATATTTCATAGTTACAATACTTTCTTTACTTAGTACAAGGAAGTAAAATGCATATCAAAATGATCATCTGCATTTTTCTGCCGTGTTCAACAATTGATCTTGAAGCATTTGAGCATGTTTACCTCGTGAACCTCTTTTGTTTCATTAGATAAGACTAAGAACAAAGTCTTCTTACTATTTCGACTTATTCTCTTATTGGCTGTATCGGAGAACCGCAAGTTTTAAGTATTTCATTTTGGATCACGAAACTTGTATGTAACGAATTTTTCTTTGCAATGCGTGTATGATCCCCAGACTTTTGTCTCCAAAATGAACGGCAAATCAGATAGCCCTGAAATGGCTCTCATTTTTAGAGGGTAAATTCAACGAATCAGTCGGCTTCTAATCCCTGTGCTCGTGTATTGCCAGCCCACTAGCAGCCGAGTGGTAAATCGCTGGACACTGGTCGTTCGGTCCGAGGTTTGAATTGCACAAACGGGCTGGCTGCATGGACGGTTTCGTGGTTTTCCCCATGTGTAACATGTATACGAGCCAGTTTCCCTTAGAAATTTCTCCATGAAGGCATCCCTGCTTTTAGGTAGATAGCCCTCGAGTGCACTGCCATAATCAAATAAACCAAACCAAACATGTATTGCCAAACTTTGTTTTCCGTACAGTATTGTAGTTTTTATTATCGGCTTTAGTCGCTCTCGATTCTCTTTAGCTTCTTTGATTTTATTTTGATCCAATAGAACATCCACAAATTTTTGCTTTCTGTTATGTACTTGCTCAAGTCAATGTAATGCAGAAACGAATTTTTGTGATACGCTAAGACATTATGGTTATTAAGATATTGTAAGGCGCGTTACCATTTCTTAAATTCTTCTTGCACCAAATAGCCCACAGGCTATGAAGATATGCATCCAACAAAATGCATAGCAAAAAATACATAATATTTGCAGCATGCTGAGTGTTCTACTTTAGAATGCATCAGCGAGGGATATTTTCTGAACCATGCATAGTGAAAATTTCTGCAGAACTTTTCGCTTCAAGTGCTACTTGAGCGGGAACTCCTAATTTTTCACGGCTTCCATGTAAGTTTCAACAACTCCAAATAATTTGAACTTCTCCCATGGCTTTTCTTTTCTCTGTAGCACGATATCGTTGGCATCTATGATTAAGTGATTAAATTCTGAGATGAGAACAAACTGTCCTCATTATACCCATTATTATTAGCACCAGGAGTACCGCAGGAACTGGAACTAAAAGAAACTACTATGATCACCATCCCCATTATTCTCTATTCTCGACTATTTTAACCTCTCCCCATATTGTTTTTTTTTTTTTTTTTTTTTTTTTTTTTTTAGAAAAAAATACAGCAGACAAAATTGCTTTCTTCCTCCTCCGCCTTTTTTTTTTAAATCTGGAGTAGTAATAATAATATGCTAAAATAATTACTCATGTAGGAATTTATATTTTCTACAATTAAAAAATTTAAAGATTGAAGTCATATTAATTTAATAATAACGTACTCAGTCTCACGAATTGTTGTTCAATTACAATAAGTATTATTTTCAGTACTATTCTATAATGGAAATTAAGGAATTTGGCAAAAAGTTAATCACTAATGCTAACGTGCCAAAGTTATCGATAATCAAACTTCATGGATTAGGGAAATCACATTACTCACCTGACACGAAGACTCTCAAAGAACACTTCAATACTTTCGATAATTTAACAAAAATATAATGAAACAACACTATGAGTGCAATGATTACAAAAGTGAGAAACGTTTTCGAACCTGACAAGCTAGAAAAGAATGCTGCGACTTTTTACGTCCTTGTAAGAAGTAAAGGAAGTATTATAATCGCGAAAAATTTCGGGTATCATATTTCAGCGAAAATATCCATTTTGACCCTTTTCTAATCCATTTGAATAATTTTTTGCGTCACATCTGTACGTACGGACAAATAAAAGGCTCTCTTTTACAAAACGATTTTTAAAATGGATTCAGAAGAGGTTATTTTCTGACGTCTGTATGCATGTACGTGTGTATGTATGTATGTGTTTCTCATAGCTCAAAAACGAGCAGCCGTAAAACTTTGAAATTGTGCATATGGGACTGCTATAAAGTCTCCTTCTGCATTTATGTTTTTCGTTGCAATCGGCAATACCAAACATGCATAAATATAAATTCCCACCTGGCTCAGTGAGCTCATTATTTTTATGCTTATGTGTTGGTAAATTGCGCATTTTTTGCTTTTGAAGCGATCGAATCACGTTGTGCATTTAAGGCTTTAAGTCTTTAATTAATCTGCATGCAATAGTTGTAGTATCACGAACAGTTAAAATGGCGCTAAGCCTAACGAGGCCGCCATTTGTTTACATTTGAAACTCTAAGTAGTTGACTAAATTAAGTCAGTTGTTGCACCACCTTCAGTGTCTTCTTGCACAGTGGGACCGAAAGTTAACTTTCAGTTTTGTGCTCCGAAAATTCTGTCTTCCGGCTCGCAAGCCGAATTGCTTATTTTTACTTCGAAAATATAATTTTAACTGTTAAAAAAAATAAAACTGTTTTTAACTGTATTTTACAGTTTTTAATGATGATGTATCTTTCAGTTTTTATGTATTTTTTTTCTGTGTCGCGAAGTGAGAACTGAACGGATTCAATGAGAATATATCTCTAACGAAATTCGAGGTAATACGTTTAAATAAAGTTCAGTAAAAAATCTGTATAATTTAATAGGCTGTACAAGGAAGTCACGTGGTGTCGACATCAGATATTTTTTTAAAGGAGATTAAGAACAAACAGGTGTGGTGAGTTTTTTAAAAGTCAACTTGTGGAAGAGACTGCAGTTCCATAGCACCTTCCTTGGATTCGCCGCTGGTGCACATGACTTGCATATGTACTGCAGTGCTATTTATTTGAGCATTCTATGCATGAGATCTTTGTATCGTGATAATATCAAGCCTATTAGATGCTTCATAGTGCTGCGTTTTGGATAGCCAGTAATATAATAAGGAGACAAATAAAAGTAATTCAACAACAACAAAGAAAATCTGTTAGTTTATTAGCAAAAGCATTCGCGGATTGACAAAGTTTAGAAATTACCTTTTAGTTCGTTCAAATCACTATTGCTACATTCTGAAACGTAATTGTTAATGGTTTTTTTTTAAAAGCAGAGGTTATATTCTGCTTTATATCAATCTAAAAGCCTGGAAATTTAAGGAAGACGTGCTATTATTTTTTTCTTGTTATTTAAGCTTTTAAGTTGCGCAACTCAGTTAGTAAATGTCGCCAATGATATTTTTCTTACTCTATTCTTCCATTATTGGTAACTTCAAATTTAATTTTGGCTGGTATTAGTGATTAATTTTTAGTTAGGGGTCTGTCTTGTTTATGTGTTCGTTTTCATTGATTCCCTTGCTTGGCATATAAGTTAGAGCCTTTATAGCACTATTAATTTTATTGTGGAAGGGGTGTGGTGTATTTCTGAATTGACGAGACAATGAGAAAACTTATTTCCGAGTTCATAAAAGCAAAGCTTTTCCTATGAAATGTGCGATGACATTTCCTCTTGACACGTTGACGATGAATGTGACAGTTTGTGAGAAATATAAGAATGAGAAGCATAACAATGGAAACATTATCTTCCTAGAAGTAATTTTCGAGAGTTGACATCCTTGGCACGAGTTCTTTACGACCACTGCTTGGAATGCAAAATGTTTTCGCTTTTTATGGCTAAGTCCGCTTGAGAAGTTGAAATCTAGAAATCATTGTTAGTTCTTTTCGAATCGGCTGGGCTTGGATGTTTGGTCTAAGAATCAGTTTTCCAAAGCTAATACCTTAATTTAGTAGCCTCCAAATTGTCGATGACGGGTTACTGATGACTCACAGCAACAGTTTCGGCAGCTCGTAAATTTCTTTAATTCTTTAAATCCAAAAATGTTTTAATCTTAAATTCCCATATTCAGTGCCTCAGTTGAACTTCTTAAACTACCCGCCTGAGGTATGAAATGCGGTATACGTAAAGAATGTCCCAAAATTCACGCAAAATTTGAATTTAGCGCCATTTGTGCGATAAAGTGTTGCCAACGAAAAAAAAGAGGCAGCAATATAGCTGGCTGTTCAGAGTTATTAAAAATAGAACGCTACATGATAGAACAATGCTTTTTGATTGTTGAGCAGTATTGCAGAATTTTAAAAATAATGCACGTTTGGCAGCTACAGTTAGCAATTTTCGCACAAAATATTAAAAACTTACGGAGATAGAATTAATTGTGGTGGCCTTAATCACTCTGGCTGTCCTTCAACAAATCGTTCCACACAAAACATCGGAGTGGTTCGTAAGAATATTGCTGAGAGTCCAAGAACATCAGTTCAGCAACGTCGTCAAGAATTGAACATTTAGAGATGTTCCGTACAACATATTCTCACTAAAGATTTGAATCTTCGTGATTGCACAGTTCAATTCACTCAAGAACTTAAGTCTGCTGACCACTCACAGCTAAAAGAGTTTGCTGAATGGATTATGGAATGACAACAAGTAGATCCTGAGTTTTCGAACAAAATCATCTTTAGCGATGAGGTTCATTGGTTTGGTTAATCGGCAAAGTTGTCGTATTTTGGGGTTCAGGAAATCCACGGGTGATTCTTGAGAAACAAATGGATCCACAACGTGTCACTGTATTGTCAGGAGTTTGGATTGGACGCATCATCGAACCATTCTTCTTAGAAAATGCGCCTGGTCAGGCAATAATGGTGCTCTCTATAGCGACATAAGCCAGTTTTTTCTGCCTAAATTGCAAGATATGTATGTGGATGAGATGTGGTTCCAACAAGATGGTCTCACATGTCATCCAGCCCGAAAAGCAATTCAGTTATTGCATGAGTCATTTCCTGGTCCTGTACTTTCCCATTTTAGTGATCAGAATTGCCCGCCCAGATCATGCGATTTAATGCCGTTAAGTATTTTTCTTTGAGGTTTTTTGAAGTTTGAGGTTTTTTCCAACAAGGCACGACGACCATCCACATCTTGAAAGAGGAAATAAATTAAGCACTGTATCACGAGATTCAGCAACATTTATGCACAACGGTCATGAAAAATTTCAAAGAGTGCGTCTCTGCCAGCAAAGCCGTGGCAGTTATTTACCCGATCTTCTTTGTTAACCCTATACTGTATGCTTTATGAAGAAATAAAAAGGTCTACATTTTTTAATTATAAACCCGTATCTTCTATCAAAATTACGTGTTGCATGAATTTTGAGATACCCTATATATTTTCTTGAATTTTCCAATTGATAGTGATGTTATGCGCCACTGATCAATTAGTTTGAGATTTTCTGGTTAAATCGTGCGTATCTGCAGCAAACTAGTTTGAGATCTTAGGCTTCAGGTTCGCCAGTTTAATGGTAATGATGGTCAGTTTAATAGTAATTAGGTGGTAATCTTGGTCAGTTTAATGGTAATTAAGTCAGTCATTAGGTTTATCGCGGACCAAAAAAAAGGGGGGGGGGTTATTTCGCGGGAAGCTAGCAAAGTAAATAGTAAAATTTCGCGAAACTTCTTTAATGGCTTGGAATTTATGTTAAAGTTCGAGGAAGTTTTATGAGGACCGGAAACGAGCAATAAGGGGGGTGAGGTGGAGGAATGAAAGTTTTCGGATTTTATATTACTCCCAAAGGGGTATTTTTTCATTTACGCATACATACACATTTCGAGAGCATTTAGATTGACACCCCTTTGGGCTAAAAATATTTAAAAACAGCATATTTTTAGAATTTTCGATAGACAGTCTCGCCTGCCGGAGATAAAATTATTTTATTTCGTACAGTGTGTTGCTACTGCTGACTTTGAAATCGTTGAGTTTCTTAATAAAAAATTCTTTAAAGTTTTAAAAAATATGAAAGGGGTAATAAATTAGATTCGAAATTCAAGATTCGGGCTTCCAGGTGCCCATATTCGGGTGGAGGACTGACTACGTTATTCAAAATTTGATGGCTCTGATTATCGTTGTTTTTTCACAATGCGGGAAACATACATACATTTTTGGAATTTCACTATTTATTCATGGCATTTCACTATTTAATTTTTTAAATATAATGTAGGGCTATAATATTTGGTGGCAACAAGTTGAAAAATGATACAGCCGTTTATAGTGATTCGACGCAAAATGCCATTTCGAGATTAATAGCTGTTCTGGGCTAATAATTAGTAAGTAAATGAGTAAAAGTTATGTTGTATATTTTTAATAGAAATAGACATTTGCAAATCAAAAACATATTAAACTTCATTATAAGTCAAGATTAGCATTTATAGACGAAACGTTTATTGTATACACAAAGTCCCCTTTAAGCACTCTAGCCTAGTAATTCAAATAGTACACCAGAAACTTCAGCTGTATATTAGTTACAAGTGTAAATATGTAATATTAAAAAATATAATATGGGTACCGCAAGACTTCCTTGAATGCGTATTAAATTGTGCACACTTTTTGGTGCACTTTATTAAAACTTATTTCCTCGAATTATTCTAACTTAATTAACCGATTTCTCTAGGCAAATTGAAAATGGCATCAAAAACTGCAAATTTTAAAATTAAATAGCCCGGTGAATTTTTGTTGCACGGGTTTCAAACTTCTTATAGTTTTATTTTTTTCATAACGTATATAAAACTTTCCCAAATATAAATATAGCAACCGAGAGACCACATTAAATGTTAGATTTCGCTACTGTGGAAAATATATTTTTTTTTTAAAATTTGCTATTAGAAAAACATGAATATTTTCCTCACTTAAAACACTTTTGTGATTGGAAATATACGACTATGACAAACAATTGCGAAAATAAAGGCCGGGTACGGACTTTTAAGTCGAGTAAGGTGTGTGTATGTGTGTATATATATATATATATATATGTGTGTGTTGTGTGTATATATATATACACTGGTGTGCAAAAATGAAGGACGAAGTCGAAAAATTAGCATATCAGCTGAACGAAGAGGCAGAGCGGACAGAAAGACCAATCAGGAGATTAAGTAAGGTCATGTACGGTAGCACATGCGCAGATATGCAGGCAGACGTAATGGGGGAGTGTCTGAGTATTATAGAGCATGTTGTAGGTGTAAGATCAGTAATTCTGGTAAAGAGATTGCACGCCGTATAGCAGTTAAAATCACACCGAGTTGCTGCCTCAGCGAGAAATGGCGAAAAATCAATCTGTTAGACGACATCTGGATGCTTTTACCCGAGGTCGAATCATTGGGAAGTTGGAGGAAGGCCGCAATGAGACAAGTGTGGCTGCAGAGTTCGGAATTGCTCACAGCATCGTTTCACGACTTTGGAGACAATTACAAACTACAGGAACAGCTATCCGGGGGTTTAGTAGTGGTCGTCCACGAGGAACCACACCCGCAGATGACCGGTATATTGCCTTACAGGCCAGAAGAAACAGGCGGCAGACAGCGGGAGAAATCGCTAGACACACGACACAGGCGACTGGACGACCGATATCGCGTTTTACCGTGGCCAGAAGACTGCACGGTGGTGGTCTGTTTGCACGACGCCCTGTACGGTGTGTACCTCTAACGCCTGCCCATCGGAGAAGGCGTTCTCTGTGGTGCCGGGAACACCGGAATTGGAGAGACAATGAATGGGGACGAGTACTCTTTACAGATGAGAGCAGATTTAGTCTGAGTTGCGATTCTAGACACATACACATCTGGACAGAGCGGGGAACACGCAATAACCCCTTCAACATCATCAAAAGGGACTGTTTTGGAGGTCGCGGAGTTCTCGTTCGAGCAGACATAATGCTTGGTAGCCGGACCGACCTTCATATCTCCCAAGGAGGTTCGTCACCTGGGACTGCTATTGTAACGAGGTTCTTCTTCCTTACATGCGTCTTTTCACAAGGGCTATGGGTCCTCAGTTCCTCTTCATGGACGACAACGCTCCACCTCATCGCACAGTTACTGTCGAAGAGCTGTTGGAGAGTGAAGATATTGAACACATGGATTGGTCGGCAAGGTCTCTGGATCTAAATCCCGTCAAGCATGTACGGAACTTACTAGGGAGACCCGTGGCAGCACGTAACTTATCGCCAGTAACGATTCCGAAACTGCGATTGGTGCTACAAGAGGAACGAGCAGCAGTGTCTCAACAGCTCATTAACAACCACATATCCAGCATGCACAAATGATGTGAAACCTGCCTAGCAGTCAGGGGAGATCATATCCCCTATTAAAGACCGGATGTTTCTTGCTGGACACCCATCACAGGGATGTTTCGGCCTTCAGTCGCATTGCGCTCCCCATGCTACTTTTTCAATAAAGCTTCTTTTTATCCCTCTGATTTCTCTTTTAGTAAGTGTTGTTTACATTACTCATGTCCTTACGTATTGGGGATCTTACGGTATTAAATGTGTTGATTTGGAAAGCTTTTGTACAAAGTTATATTGAAAAAACCGTCTCGTCCTCAATTTTTGCACACCAGTGTATGTGTGTATATATATGTGTGTGTGTTGTGTGTGTATATATATATGTGTGTATAAGTGTATATATATATGTGTGTGTGTGTAGATATATGTATGTTTGGTACAGCTGGTACAGTGCTAGAAGTTATGGTAATCCCATATACAAAATTTCAACATTTTATGCATTATCGTTTTTTAGTATGCGAGATACGTACGTAGGTAAATTTTGTATGTATTTATGTACGTATGTAAATTCATTTTGAATCCATTTTAAATCCTTTTTCGAATCGATTTTGTGAAAACATTTATATTGTCCGTCGGTAGAGACATCAGGCAAAAAGATCTTTCAAATGGATTCGGGAACGGTCAAAATGGATATTTCCGTTGAAATATGATACCCGAAATTTATCGCGATGACAATACTTCCTTTGCTTCGTGCAAGGAAGTAAAAAATATGGTTGCTGCAATGAAACAAAATATTTATTCCTTAGCTGCATTACATAAAACAAGTTCAAGTTTATAAATCTTCAACAAAATTTGAATTTTATGTGTCATAATTTGCCATAGTGTGATATTTTTATTTAATATTCTCAATATAATGCTTTATTTTCCGAATGTGGGAAATATTTTTATACACTTTCTACAAGTAAATATTCCTATTTAAGAATGAAAAAAAAAATATGTGATTTGTCTTCCACGTCTTGCTATGTAGCACCACACTCTCTCGATGAAATTTGTTATTACTTTTTTATATATCTGCCTATCGAGGTGACTAATGACACGTTCAATTTCTTCTTCAAGTTCTTTTGTTGTTTTTCTTTAAGTTCGGATTTTTTGTTAAATTGCAATAACGCTGTCACGCACACAGCAATGTTTTCAACAGACCAGCCTGAATCGAGAGTGTGGTGATTTAATGTCTGATGTTGAACCTGTGTCCTCAGAATTTCTGCTTGCCAACTGTTGTTTCACTTTCACTTCGAGGGATTGCACAGAGGTTCCTAACAATTTATCCATTACACTTGCCGTTCTTGTAATGAGTTTTCTCAATCAAAACTCGGTATTCCTTTCATAGAGCTCCATGTCGTCGAAGCTGCAAAGAAGTCGCGACAGTTATAGAATTGCCAGTGTTGCCAGATCAAAACAAATTTGGCATTTTTAAATTTAAACATTTACCTCTTTGTAAGTACGAAAAATATTTTCTGTCTTCTAAACACAAAGCACTTTTTTGACGATATTTAAGCCTGGCGCTTTTATTGGAATGCCCTATAGATCTTGTCGACAAAGTCCAAAAAATGAATTCGGGTGTAAAAGACGAACGTACTGGAACGTATTTACTGTATAATGTAACATGAACTGCTTGAAAATAAATGAAGCTATGCCGGAAAAATAAGGATACAGCGGCAAGTCTATTTTAACATTGAGAAATAGTTATCTCGCCATGTGCAATGTGTCATCCAGAATTTGTAGTTTGTTAATAATTGATAATTGGCATGATCTGTACTCATGGGAATTGCTTAGTAAAATATTCTTTAAAATAAGCTTTTCAAATATCATCAAAATTAGGTGATTAAAAAATAACGTTCTAGCGAAATTAGGATTTTTTGATGCTGGGAGACTTGAAAAATGAGCAATGTCCTCTCGGGGACTCGAACCTCAGACCTCTGAAATATGCGCCGACTGTGCAGACCATAATACTATGAAGGTATGCTAAGAAGGCGGGAGAAATACCCCTTTTTAAAGGACGACTGGGGATTAGGAGACCCAATCGCTAAATCTTGGTGTTGGAGAATAATCATCCACCACCTTTTTTAGTTCGGGCACCACTGTAGAGACATCAGGATTTTGTTGATGCTGAGAGACGTAAAAAATGAGCAATGCCCTCGCTGGGATTCGAACCCCGGACCTCTTGAATACGCGCCGAGTGTACTGGCCATTATATCATGAAAGCATGCTAAGAAGGCGGGAGAAATACCTTGTAACATACTACAAACTTTCAGTATGTGCATCCAAAATTATGTATAGGTTTTCCCTTGTACACTAACATAAGAAAGGCAGTCAGCGTCACTAACGACTGTCATCTTTTCCTTCACGTTCATCCTTCACGAACCCCACATGAACAATGATCGCTCCACGCGAGATATGGATTTTATTAACCTGGCGCTCGACTATACGGTTTCGCTATCCTCTTTTTCGTATTCAGCTCCAAGATTAAGAGCTAATTGTAAAACAGTTTTCTTTCATGTTCGCCGCCAAACGTCGCCAAACTTAACGACAATTTGGCGACACTTTGGCTCTCGGTCACTATATAACTGTAATTGGTGTTGTAACTGAATAACTGTTATTGATCTGTTTGTGCAAGCATAATCGTATCCGCCTTTCATATGCCTTCCAGTAATTTCGAAAATGGAATATATTAAACATTTCTAGCGGTTGGAGGAAACTATATGAGACCGCAAAAAGCATGTTTCTCATTTAATAAGACAGGCAAATCGACAACCTTGTATTCGGCGTAGATTTTGTAAAATTCCAATGGATTTCGAGGGCAAAACGGGTCCTCCTTCATCAGAAGGTATTACTCCTGATGAAGGGAGGGACTCGTTTTGCCCTCGAAATCCATTGGGATTGTACAAAATCTACGCCGAATACAAGGTTGTCGATTTGCCTGTCTTATTTTCCACGTCGGCGTGTTTCTCTTGCGTCTTGATGTTTATCATTTGTTTAGTTTAGATTTGAGTACAGAATATAGAGATATCTCCGTACGAACTACTCCTTTTAGATGCGCTTTGCATTGCGTTGTGTTTAGCGTTCATAGGAGCCTGAAGTGTAACTACTGTTTTTGCTTCGTGATACTGAGAAGAGCTGTATGAGTATTTTTGTAGAAAGTTCCAAAAGTGTTAAATGTTGCTTTCGGTAAAATAAATTTTATCAAGCTGTCATCGGTTCTGTGTGCGTTCAATCCGTTACGAACCCAACAATACTGTGTTGTATACATGCAGCTTAGTGAAACTGATACCGGAAAAAAATAATAAACGGCGTAAATGAAAAGGATTAAAAAAAAAAGGTATCACTAGTTGTTCATAGCTCCTTCGTTTAAAATTTACTGCCTCTTAAATTCCGAATGTCTTATCTGTGTTTGCCGCTGTCGTATTCAACAAGCGTGGACGATAACAAAGTGACCTATAATGAGATTTTGATGCCAAGGTTAACGGGTTTTCTATCTTTTCGCTTTCGTAAACGACGACATCTAGAACGTCTGCTGCTCGCCCGATTTCCAAGCCGTGGCCGCATTCATGGAAGATGCTTGACCCCCTGCTTTTCCCTCCTCTGGTGCATATCAAGAATTTAATGATGACCCGTTAGCAGTGTCTAACTCTTGAGGTTGCACAATAGCACGCTGACATCTTTCAAAATGTCGACAAAATGTTCCAATATTTCTGTGAGTTGTTTTCCGCGTTAGAAGGCATTGGAGGGGCGGTGTTGCAATTTGAAGAACAGGTTCGTAGCAATCAGCCTTGAAATGTAAAATGTCCATATCTGAATGATCTGATTAAAATCTCTGCCCTTAGGTATGATATATGGATCCAAACCTGAAATGTATGGCACATGTCATATGTACTGAGATTGTTCGATACTTTGAAGAATGCGCGTTGAGGTAGGTAGGTAGGCGGATATTTTAAAAATGAACTTATTTGTGTGTAGAAATTTTTTGTCTTGATAAATGATGGACATTTCATCATTGTCTTTCTCTGTTTCTTAAATTTTCAAGTCTCAGGTAGCATTGCCAAGATAATTCTCTCCTGATTCTTCAGCATTCATCCTTAACGTGTCTGCTCCGCTCACATTCAGCTGGTTTTGTGTTCCAAAACTTTTCTTCGAGGCTGATGTTCTTTAGTTATGCTTTTGACTAATTTGTGCAAGAAATTCTTATTGTGTCAGAACACACCATAGATTTAATTTTTCTTTATGAGGAACTATCACATTCCCCTACCTTTGCCGCCCTGATGTAAATGGTAGCGCGTCCGCTTAACATTGAAAAATTCGTCTTTCGAATCCCGGTTAGGACACCACTGTGTTTTCGAGCTTCGGGAAAAACTTTGTCCCTACAGTGTCGCCCGGAGTAAGAAGTGGTGGATGGTAATGTATTAGTCTGGATTTGATCGACTAGGTGTTGCGCCTCTCTACGATCAATAAAAGAGAATGTAAGGAATTATCACATTGCCTCGTGTGTGCGCCTATCAGCGGCCTAGCGGTAAAGCCGTTGAACGCTGATAGTTCGGTTCTGGGTTCCTATCCCGGTGAACGAGCTGGCTGCATGGGCGTTTTCGTGGTTTTCCCCATATGTAATGTGTATACGAGGAAGTTTCTGTTATAAAGTTCTCCACGAAGGCATACCTTTCCTATGCGTGCTTTACCATAATCAACTAAAACAGAAAACAAACGCCCGTGTCTGCTCTTGTCTTGTGAATAGTAACACGTCTTGCACTGGAAGATCTGTGGTTCGAATCTCGACGACAAAATAACTGATGCTTCAGAAACAACCTGATTTCTTTACATCTTTACTTTACACGCTTTTGTTATTCCAAATTCTAAACTTCTAAATTGACTGCAACTTTTTAGTTTGCTCCAACTTTGAAGTACTGCTGTTCTCCCTTCCCACTTCATTTATTCTTCACTTCACTGCCTGTGCGTTTTAAAGAGATTTTCTTACGTTTTCTCTTTTCGAACTGCATTTTACACCTAAAAAAGTGTTGTTATTTTTTTTTTTTGCGTTCGAAAATTGTTTCTTGTGCCTTCTTGTTCACCTTAGCAGTTATTGCGCAAGATCATTAAAGACCAGTGTTTATATATAGGTAGATAAGAGCTACATTTGAAGGAGATAACTTTACCAGTAGGAGATAATTTCGAAGATAACGCGCTCATCAAGGACGCAATGGTTAAGACCGTTTGACACAGGTAATTTGATCCAGGTTCAATTCATTGTGAACCAGCTGGCTGCATGGGAGTTTTCGTGGTTTTCCTATTTATACGGGTCAGTTTCTTTTAGAAAGTCATGGAGGAATTCATCCCCCTTTAGTCAAATAGTTTACTCTGCTATAATCCAATAATAAAATCTTGAAGACATCTATTCATTCTTTTAAAATTTTCGTTTCATATTTTTGCCTGTACTTCAAAAATACATCCGCCAAGAACGGAATGAATTCAATATATTCGAAGAAAATCGATGATCTGAGGTTTGAATTCATGCCGTTAATTAATACTTTCAAGTTATTTTTATTCTTAAAAATGCTCTTCTATTTCGACCTCTTTTGTTCTGATTATTGTTTGAGTTTTCAGAGGTACGAAATTAAATTTTCATGCATTTTGAAATTATAATATCAATTCTATTTAATGCAAAGTTAACCGGAGCTTGGATTTAACATTTCATTCCAGGGTAATTATTTTTTAATTTGTTAGTGCGATTCACTAAAATTTCCTCCAACGTGTTCAATAGGAATGAATATTTTGTAATGTGATGTACATTGTTGTATAAAAAAAGGCTAATTTTTCTCACTGTTATTTTCATTATCTCCACTTTGTCCTCTTCTCTCCCCCATCCCTCATCTTAGGTTTGATCGTGAATACATGCATTTTTTTAAAATTCTTTCTTTCACATCTATGTCAAACTCTCCATTTTACTTTTCAGGTGCAGCATGCCAGGATAGCGACGTGGACTCTGGTATCGTGGCTTACAGGAAACCAGGCCAGAGAATAGGTTCCACATCTTCAGCTGACACGGACAGCAGTCAAGAATCCAGACGGAGAATAGAGTAAGTGTTTGCATTCCTTTTTCGTCATCATAGTTATCACTTTTCATTTTAATGTCTCGCACGTTTTCCAAGAAATTATAAAGAACATAATTATCAAAGTATAATTGCAAATTATCTGTACTATTGAAATCTGTGCGAGACTGTCTGTCTGTGGCATCATCTCCTCCGGAGCGGCGCGGAGTTTAGTTTCGGGAGAGGTACTCACGGATTCTAAAAATTCGTGAGAAGCCATTTTAACCATTCTCATCTTCATACCACTTTAATCAGCGGAGATATTAATTAAAAATCTGAAAACACTAGTTTTCGCACTCATTTTTCCGAGTAGCAACAGTTTGGGGAATCGCTAGAGATAAAAGGGCTTATTTCGAAGTGTTGCCACTGCTCTCTAGGGTTTGTTAATAAATAAAACTTGTGTTACAAAATATGCAATAAAAATTTGCCGAGTATAAGATATGTTATTATTATATAATGTCATATTCTGACGTTAAAGAAAGCACGCGATTGCATGTTACGTCATTGTATGTCGAAAGTTCTTCCGTTAATGTCAATATTTTAAATAAATAGCGTTCATTGGCAACTTTTCTTTTTTGTTTCCGGTTAGGATAATTGTCACGGTATGTTATAGCCACATTAATTCTTTTATTGGTATTGAGAAAAAGTTGTTATATCAAATTTTTTACGTATTAACCTGAGAGAGTCAAAAGTTTTTCTTATCTGGTTTGGCAACAAAAAAATTTTTTAGGAATTGGTTATTCCTTGGTTCAGCCTTTCATCCCTTGAGGAAGTGGGTAACATGAATACAAATTGGCTTATGTTTTTACGGGGTGGGGCCTGCGATAGGCTGACCACTTGTCCAGGGAAAGATGCGCGGTCTAGAAAGCAGATATCAAGACATTACCGGCCGTGGCTCTCTAAGGGCTGTTTGTGCCATCGAATTGAGTTTAGTTTCGTTGTTTGCCTGGAAAGAATGAACTGACTTCATTCACATTAAAAATTTTTTATGCATTTTCTTTTCAGGTGGCCATAGAACTTATTAATTTCCTTTGGTCACAGCCCGCTAGTGTATATATATATTTAAGTCTCGTTTATACATTTCTCATTTATACGTCGAAGCTTTGCTTATACGTTTCTCATTTATACATTTTTATTTGTCATTTCA
>KK117831.1:141111-182950 GCA_000611955.2 Stegodyphus mimosarum
CCTGCTCATATAATATTTAAATATTTCATTTATACGATGCATAATTTTTGTCATACGCCTTTATTTCCCTAACTTTATACATCGGCGTTTTTCTTTCAAAGCTCATAGTTTTTCCGAATATCATCTTCCCTCCCTCAACAGCATTTTTAATTTGTACACTGGAATACGAAAGAGAGAAAAGACGTGGGTTTTCATACTTGACAAGAACTCAAATATGTCAGATAGAAGGAAAGAAACTCCCTTAGAGGTATATTATAGACGGCATATAATAGAGGTTGCAGCTCGCTGACTAGATAGGTTTGCAGGTGGAGGTTGCTCTTTTTGTGTAGCAATTGGCAAGCATGTTTTAACCGGACTGTACTTAGCCTTTGAACATTTATTGTATTGACACCTTGGTATACGTTTTTAATCCGTTCCCGATTTTTGGATGTATACCAAGCGAAATTTTCCGATAAGAAACAAAGCGGAAATAATTAATCTGTTCTTATCAATAAATCCTATTGCTATTATTATGACACTCTAATACTAAAATACGAATCCAGTGGGTAAAGTATATGCTGCACATAAATCGAATATTGCTAATGAAACTCTGCGTAAATGCTTTTCTGCTATGCGAATCAAAAACAATTTTTCAGCATGCTGTAGCATCTCTGATTGTTGTCTGGTAATTAATGTCTTATAATCGACTCCCTTGGCAACGTTAGCTGATTTAATATCGCCTTTATATTTTCACAGCCATCGACACCATCGGTGTACGGTATGCAGTAGCCAAGCCACGGATGCGCATACCATCTTCATACATACTGTTACGAATTTTGTATGCATGTAAATAATTTTCATGAAATTACATATAAACTGTAATATCTCTTGTATAATGTAACATGAAAAGCCTCAAGAGTGAGAAGCATTGCCAGAAAAACCTATTTACAGGGGCATGCCCATTTAACATTGAGGTAAATGACTGCCACCAATCTGGCGATGGTTTTGCCGACTAATTTTTGTCACAGTCGCCCAATTTGGCGACATTTTGGTTCGATAGTTGTGTAACTGTATCTGCATTCGGCCCTGTATGACTGTAACTGTGTATGCTTTGGAGCAATTTCGAGAAATCGAAGGTACTCGAAATTTCGGACGGGGAAACCTGTATAAGACTGGACAGAGCAACAGTTTTCAGTTTGATTCAGAGTTTAGCTCAGAGGATTGACAGACCACTTTACGAGCTTACGCATTTGAGGTTTTTTGTGTTGCCATGAATTCAACGTTCTTGCTAGTTTGAAGTGGTAATTACTGATTGCTGTAGTGAAAAGAGTTGTGCAAATGCTTTTTCGTAAAGAGTTCCAGAATTGTAAAATAGTTTTGGGGGAAAAATTATAAAAAAATTATCAATTCAAATTTTATTATAATATTATCAAATTTTATTATACTTTTATCAAGGTATCGTGGGTTCGTGTGCATTCAATCCATTACGAACCCATAATGTACGTAACAGTACTTTTCAACAACCACTTTTTTTCACCTCCATAGTGATCCTAATAGTTTTCTTCGTTGCTTGACTCTTCTCATTAACTTTCTCAGAATTCGTTTCTAATGAATTTACAAAACATTGGCGCGAAAAAACGCAAATCACTTCGGAGTTGAACTCCGGAGTGAAACTTCGGAGTTGCAGCGTAAATCGTTTACTGCATAGTAGCAAGAAAGTATCTTAAAGCCCATGGACGGTTGTAGCCTTGTCTCGAAATAAGAAATCAAGTGTAGCGCTCGCAGTCGTGACTCATCGAACTTGAGTCCGTATTCTAAAGAAACATTTTTGCGTACAGTTGGACGTATTTCAAAGTGAAGGTATACCAAGGTATCTCTGAGCTTTGCTTTTTAAGGCTTAAAATAAAACAGCATTTAGGATGATATTTTAATTTCGGAAAAATAAAATCTACATCTATGTTAAATATTTTAGAAGGAATAAGCTATTTATTTAAGATGAGCAATTGATAGAAAGATAAGGTAGTTCTAATTTTATATTAAATAGTGCGGATGGAATTTTCTATTCTTTAAAAAATTAAATAATTAAATTTTTTTAAATGTTGATAACAATGTAGAAACTGGATGATAAAATTAAATCTATATAATATATAGTAGTACAGTAGAAACATTGAATTATGCAGCCATATCACATTCTTAAATCTAAAATCTTTATTTTACGTCATAAACTGAAATTTTTATTATACACCTTACATACATACATGAGATATGATTTTTCGCGGAAGTAAATGAAACCCAAATCATGCTTGAGTTAAGGCCGAGAAGGCTTGCTTAGATGATGACTGCTGCGAAAATCACATCTGGCTTGAAGTTTAAAACATCTTTTTTTATTTTTCACAGGAACAATCATCCAAAACTGTAATTTTGCTTTAAACTGATACAACATTAAATACCACTCACCATTTTGATTCACGTAGTTTACATTTTTGGCAATGAAGAAGAAGGTGAAGCGAGAGACGTGGTTTACTCAGGCAACAGCAAGTGAGAAAAGGCAATGCATACTCACTTTGTCCTTATTTATAGCCAGAAATACATTGTGTTTCTTCTGAGCAGCGACTGGTTTACAGATGTCGCAGTGCAGAGAGATTGCAGAGAAAAATTGACATGACATGTGACAGAGTGACGCAGCAAAGCGTATGCTTTGAAGTGGGCATGCGTTTAATTAAAATTTATGAATTTGAAGATCTATTATCAATTGATTTCAATTAAGTATAATAATTTTTTCGTATTTTATATTTTACTAATTTGTAGATTGCTAATACAATTATCATTTGTCAATTACTACAATCTACAATTTCTCAATACGTTTCTACAATTTCTTAATCTACAATTTCTCAATCTTCGAATCTACGCAATCTACAATTTTTCAATCTTCAAAGGATACGCTTTGCAACTCCCGCAGCAAAGCGCATCCTTTGAAGTGGGGATACGTTTAATTAAAATTTATGAATTTGAAGATCTATTATCAATTGATTCCAATTAAGTTTCATAATTTTTTCATATTTTATATTTTACAAATTTGTAGATTGCCGATACAATTATCATTTGTCAATTTCTACAATCTACAATTTCTCAATTTGTGGACTGCCGTCGTTGACGGGAGTCTCTTCCACCATGTCACTGGACGATCGGAAAATGCGGGAGTTGGTTGTTATATAAAGTCTAGGCTATCAGGTGGATGAAACGAAACTTCCCATCGCAACACCTGTAATGTCTGGTAAATCATTTGAGATACGTGTTCTCTTGTCTTATCTAGGTATCACAAAGAACCGCATTCACATATCAGCGAGATGCTATTGTTGTTTGTAGAAAACGTTTCGTTGATACATGTGTCTGAGAGTTCAACTCATAAGTAATAACCTTGCATTTGATCCCATCAGGCAAACAGTATAATTTTGCGAGGATAAAGTTTACTTTGACTGGGGCTACTGCTTTTCTTGTTATTCTTTCAAGTTTGTCTTGGGCTTCGTATTCATGTGTAGACACTACGTTTTCAATTAAGAGTCAAAAAGCAGAAAAGTAGTGATTTCCGTACATGGTCATTGGTCTTTTCTCAGAAACCGTTCAGTCCGCTGTTGGAACTTGATGGCCATGTAAGTGATCGATCAAAACTGTATTATTTCATTGCTCTGAAGTTTCTTCTAGTATGAACATGTGATTATACATTCCCCAGATGCTACAACTGATCACAATCCACCGTCACATCCAAAAATAGGTCATGGAAGAAGTAAACTAATATTTTCCACTGCGTTAACGTAAAGTACCCTCTCTGCATGCAAATCGAACCCCACCACTCGCCTTCTGAGCACCAAGACCATAGATGAAGCCCTTGGCGCAAACAAAAGCCTTTACTCTGCATTTGCCATTTATTATGTCTTCACGGATCCAGCTTATGTATTACTTTACTTCAAGGCCCGTTGCGGAAACAACTACAAGATAGCTGGAAAAAATCGTGCTAACGAGTACGATAGTCACGGCTAGCAGCAGAACTTGGAGCAAAAGCTTAATCAAAAGTACACTCCTTACACAAAAAAAGGGGGAGGACAGTTTTATATTTCTCGTTCTACTGGGCCGATTGACGAAATTTAATTTGCATTTATCATGTCTCAAAAGCGAGGCTTAGGATATATATCAGATTTATATATAGCATTATTTGAACATAGGTATTTTGACACAAAATCGGACTTTCTCTGAAATAGCACACCGATTTTTTTCCATATTTCGATTCTACGTTTCAAATTATGTTGAAATATTAAATTTTGTAAAATATGAATAGAAACTTACCGAGGAATTAAAAAACTTATCTTAGCGCATTTTTTTTTCGATTTCTGCAAAGAATAATTCACTTGGCGAAATTCTTAATTTATGACAATCTATTTTCCTCTCCCTTTTTCCATTGTGCACGAACATGAAAAAAATTGCATCTTTCTTTCAACTAATTTTAACAAATTGCGAAAAGTAAATTTGCGTAATTATCTCTTACAACAAATATGCCAAATATTCAATAAACAACTCGCCAATATGTAAATTTACGTTTACCTTCAGAAATTTTGAATTAAAAACTAATTTTTTGCAAGTATGCCTAAAATATGTCTACTTAAAGGTGATGTTAAAAATTTTTTGAAAACATTTTTAAAAATTATTAAAAAATACAAATTTAAAAAAACAAATCGGAAAACAACAGCGAAATTTATTTGGATTGAACGTAATTTCGAATTGTGAAAGAATCAAGTAAGTTTAACAAAAAGAGGAATATTAATATATGCCAAATTCGATTAACACTGAGAAGCTAAAATTTTGAGAGCTAATGTTTTAAAAAATACTCGTGTCGATTGTTACAAAACTTCGCACTTAGGCATAATTTGAATTGTAGAATCGAAATATAGAAGAAAATAAGTGTCATTTCAGAAAAAAATCCGATTTTGTGTCAGGATACCTATGTTAGAACAATGCTACATATAAACCAAATATACTGTTTTGCAAAAGAATCGAAGTATCATGAAGGAAGGGTTTGTTTTTGATGAAATTGAATATGTGTATAGCTCTTACACAGATAATAAAATGATTAAAAAAATCAAGAACATAGTACCTGTTCACGGCTCACAATCACCCATTGAGAGTTCAAATTAATAGTTGGTCGAACCGCCCCTGGAGGCAATGCATGCTTGAATTCGTCGAGGTAAGGAGTGGTAGAGGTTCCTAATGTCATCCTGCGACACATTCTACCAGGCATTCATCAGTTGTTGCTCCAGATCTGCGATATTTTGTGGTGCCCGAATCTGGCGGCCTACCATGTCCCAGACATGCTCGATTGGTGAAATTGTCCGGTGAACTTGCTGGCCAAGGAAGAGTATCAACAGCAAGGAGACAGTCCAGAGATATGCGAGCAGTATGTGGCCTGGCATTATCTTGTTGGAAAATGGCCCCAGGATGACGTGCCTTGAAGGGTAATGCAGCCGGCCACAGATGGTATCATCATATTGTTGAGCTGTTAAAGATGTACGGAGGATGACTAAAGATGATATGCTGTCGTATGAAATAGAGCCCCACACCATCTGTTATTCGGTAATAGCTGTATGCCTTTGTAAAACAAAGGCTGATTGGGACCGCTGGCCCCGTCCTCTCCAGACACGAACACGGTGGTCATCTGCTTCAAGAGTGAAGCGGGATTATCGCGGAACACAGTCCGATGGCAGCCATGATGATTGGCTGCGAACCACACCAGACGACTCCGCCGATGTTGTGGGGAAGGCAAACGTCTTAAAAGCCCCTGTGGGCATAACCCCGCCTCAGATAAGCGCCGTGAGATGGTGAGGGAGGTATAGACGTGGCTGTAATGCGTTGAATAGTCGACAATATATCGTTGGCGAGGCTCGGGCCTTGAGAACAATCATCCTATCTTGCCTCGCATTTGAGCTCCTTCGCCTTCATTTCGTCGGCAATTTCCTTGTAGCAACCATTGCTGCCAACATATTGCACAGCTGTACGCTGCAGGTGGCAGCCTATTGCTCAGTATGACCGCACAGGTTCACGCAACCCTAGAATGCGACAGCGCTCGAAGTCGTTTAGTTTGTCTGTAACGTCTTCGATATCGTCGTGATGGCATCTTCAGCTGTTTCTTTACGGAATTACAATGGTAGCAACAAAAAAATAACCGTCTTTGTTACTGGTTTTATACTTTGCGAATTGCGCACTAGAAGTGCGCGCTATGATCGCAATTCCTATGCATTTGCTTTGAAACTTTGATCATTTGCATATTCGATCAAAATGTTTTTGCATATCAAATTTCGTCACGATGGCAAAAGTCCTTCTTGGTGCTTCGATTTTTTTTTTTTTTTTTTTTTTTTTTTGCAAAAGAGTGTGTACACATAAATTTCTATACTTTTGGTGCGGCCGATTGCAACCAAAATAGGAGGTGCACATTTATGTGCTATAGCAGTCCTATATACAAAATTTCAACGTTCTGAGGCTACTCGTTTTTGAATTATGCGAGATACATATGTACGTACGCACAGATGCCAAAATCTCTTCATAATCCAATTTTAAATCAGTTTTATAATTTTTTTTCTGGGAAATGAGTTCTTTATTCTGTTCTTACGTACGAGTGTCACTCAAAAACTTCGTTAAATTGCATTCGATAGCGGTCAAAATAGATATTTTCGTTGAAATATGGTACCCGAAACTTTTCGCGATTGCAATACTTCCTTTTTACTTCGTACAAGGAAATAATTACAATTAGCTTAGTAATACATGCAATAAAACATTCTTTTAGATAATGACCTCCTGCGACATTTTGACTCCTTTTACAATGCTCTATGAGTTGAAGAAGACTGTAAATTGTTCAGCTACGTAGATATTGATTGTTGAATGTGGATAAGGTACGTACGTATCAACTACGTTGTATAGCTACGGTAATATAGCGATTACGTAGAAACTCATTCTTGAATGTGGACATGTAATAAAATCTTCTGTGAACTAATGAGGTGTTTGGACAGTTTGACTCCTTTCATAATGTTGTACGAGTTGAATAAGATTGTAAATTGTTCAACTAACGAAGGTATTCATTTGTTGAATGAGGATAATGCCTCATCTTGTCTTTTTAATGTCCTTGAACTTTGCTACGTGTGTCTTCCGCAATGCAGTGTGCCTCATTAATCATTAGAATAACTGGTATTTTAGCTTATCTGTTTATTTTCTGGATCGATGGAATTTAAACTGTGCATTTTTAGAATATGTATTGTTATTCTTATGTACATTTGTTTTTCTCGTGTGATACTTAAAGCAGCATTATAAAGCTGATTCTGTTATTTGCTAAACCTTTTTCACTTCCCTTAATAGCAGATTTCAAAATTCTAATAATATGTTGTGGTATTCAACTTTCTTTGTTATCTGCACTACCTTTTTTACGGTGTAAAAACCGGTTTTTAGTTAATAAGAAAAAGGTTATCATACACCTAAAACACTTCTTTGCTTTCTGCGATCGTTAAAAGTCTTCAGAAATTGAAAAGATGGATAATTCTAAAGGTACATGTTCTGAGTTTTTTTTTTCTTTTAGTGAAAGGACCCAATCTATCTCACTGAAAATTTTCCATGCATATAACTGATAATAAACGGCTAAGTGTTTATATGGTTATTTTCCGGCATAAAGTATTTTAATGGTTTGGTTTCTTTTTTATTTCTCATTTTTATCTCTCTCATCATATCTCTCATTTATCTCTCCTTTCTTGAAGGTATATTCGCAAATCTGGAGAAGTAAAAGTTAAGTGGGAAAAAACAGACTTGTTTGTATGTTTTTCAAATCTTAAACTCTTTTTCGGGGGGGGGGGAGTCTCTATTTCTTATCTCACTTGCGAAAGATTTCATCGTCGTCAACATACAATGGCAGTTAATGTTGTCGCCGTTTTTTCCATTCTAATTGTCTCGAAGAGACGCTGTGTTCATCAACCTGTTTTTCTTTGCTGTTTTATTTGTTTCTGGGTATTGTTTTCCGTATCTCTGTTTTTTTTTTCTTTTTTCACTTCGATGCATCAAACAATAACGTCCGGAGTGTTTATCATGAGAAGTAGACAGCGATAGAATAGTCAAGTTTCTTGATGGAGGTGCTCAGTTCTGCGATGGGCGACTGTTCGATGGTTAATGTACCTGCACTGCATGTACCTGAAACGGCGATCCGGTTAAGGATTCTTTTACCAAATGCTGTGGGGTGATAAAATTTTTAAAATAAGAGGTATGTTTTATATTTACATTATATTTTCATTTGTGATGATTTTCTCGCTTCATTTCTCATACCACGTAAGTTAAGCATGTTAACCTGCCTCTATTTGGAGATTCGTCAGTGTTTCTCAAAGTGATAAGAGTCAACTCTTGATTAACCGGAATGTTACACAGTACGACGTCCATGATTAACTGAAAATTACGGTTAACCCAAGAGCTGTTAAAAAATGCCTGATTAATCAGGATATTACCAAGTACAACGTCCATGGTTAACTGAAAATCACGGTTAATCCTTAATCCGAGGGCAGATAAAAAAGTGCCTGATTAACGGGATATTACAGAAGACAACGCTCATGGTTAATTGGAAATCCCGGTTAACCAGAGAGCTTTTAAAAATGCCTGATTATTAAAAATGCCTGCTATTACGAGGACGATGTCCACGGTTAACTGAAAATCATGCTTAATGCTAGGGCAGGAAAGAGAATTAACTCGTATCATTAGTTGACAAGAAGACATTATTTACTATTTACCTCTATTTTCTGAACAGTTCAGTTTGGAGACCAAATTTTAGTTATGTAATTAAATAACTATTGAAACAAATAGTGCATTCTGTAAATTAAGGAAAAATAAATATCATTAATAATGAAGAAACAAAGTTTTTAATAAATAATAGCAAAGAGTAATATTTACAAGAGAACTCGAACAATGTTATTGATTTACGTAAAAAAGTTTGTAAAACCTTTTCGTTTTTTATATTTTTAATCTTTCTTGTATATTCCGGATTATATATAATTAAATTACATAGTTCTGTGGATAAATATCACAGTTTTAGTATATGTATTTGGACAGAAAGTGGAACTTTTTCTGAAATGACAGACTGAATGTTTTTCCACAGTTAGAATATACGCTTTACATTCTGCCCCAGTGTCAGGTATCATAAAAATAAATCCCATGAGCCCTTTTTTTATAAATTAGAGCTTAAAATTTATTTTCCGCGATGTTAATTAAATTAATCATATATTTAATAACACCCCATTTTAACCAAATTTATGGTTTCTTTTTTTCATAATTCGAAATTTAGGTTGAATCAAGTATTTTTTTCTGATTTTGTTAAAGTACTTTTATTTTTAAGTAATTTAATTTTTTTTCTTTTCAAATTATTTCTTTCTTTTTCATATTTTCCGTAGACATGTAGAAGGTGACAGTGTCATGCTTTTGATAATAAAACTTGATCTCTTCATTACAGATTTCTATGAGCATCTCTTAAGTTAAAGAGATGCCCATAGTATTCTTTTTGGAGAACCAGAAATAGGACTCCTTAAGTTCACTCTACCCCTCCACGGGTAACAGTCGTAAAATTCCGCAACATGTATACGAGCCAGTTTCTCTTAGAAAGTCCTCCCTGAAGGCGCACCTTCCACTAAAGCAGATAGCCTTAGTGTGCCCTAGTTTGCTATACTCAACTAAACCAAACTAAACGGTAAAATTTCGTAAAACTGTTCAAAGATTATGGACGTTAAATTTCGCATAGACCTTCAGTTATGGATTCTGCCCCTTTAAGGAATATGAACGTTAAATTCCGCGTAGAAGGATGGCATGCCAATTCGTTCGTCACATACGAAAATTTCTGCCATATGGACCTGATTTCGAGTTGGATGTATATTAGAACAAAATAATCAGGCTATAAAATGAGATGGTCGTTTTGGAATTATAATCGAGATAGTGCTACTTGTTTATGAAATGTTATGGCATATTTCAATGACAAACCGTAAAGCTTTGAGGGCTAGATGAATCATAATTTAAAGAAACTTTTCACAAAACAGTTTTTGAATAACTTGCATCTGCACAACTATACCAGTGATTCTCAACCTTTTTCTGTCGCTGCACACTTTTAACGATTTCAAAATTTGGCGGCACACAAAGAAAAAGAAAAGTTTAAAGTTGTTTACTTACCTATAATACACTGTGAAAATAGTTAAGATAATAATTTTGAATGTAAAATAAAATATGTACTACAAAAACAGCAGTACGTTTATTAAGGGATTAATTGCAAGCCAATAACAAGAATACTTTTAATCAGAAATTCGAGCTCGATGTTTTTTGATAATTTCATCTACATTTAGTCGTAAAAATGGCAATGCTACTCTCATACCGCCTTCTACATTTCACAGTCTCGAGCTTTTTTTCGTTTTTATGTTGGTTAATACTGAAAATCCGAATTCCCACAAATAAGATGTAGAAAATTGTAATAATATTTTGAAAGCTTTTTTGGCCATCCTAAGATTCTCGTATCTAATGTTAATTCAAAATGAATTAATTTATTCTTCCGAATATTTTTAAATTAAATCTCGATTATTAGAAAGCGAAATTAGTTCTTCCTCTTCATTCAAAGTTATTTCAAATACAGAAGTATTCGTTATCACAAATGGATTACGAACCCCATCAAATTTGTTTTATCTAAATTTGGGAAATAATGAATAATTCTCTCCTCTAATGCTGTCAAATGGTGAATAACAATTTTATAAATAGATTTATTAAAATCTTTTGGAACTGACACAAATTTTTCCAAATTGTCTTCGTGAGCTTTTTCTTCCGTAAAGTTATTTGTTTTTGGAATTCCACCAGTTTATCTGCGGAGTTTAATATATTTTCTTTCGGCTCTTGCATACTTGAATTTATGTTATTAAGAATAACAAAAATGTCTAATAAGTAAGATAATTTAAATCTGTACCAATCAGAACTTCTCAATTTAAATTATGTACTGAACTATGTTTCTTTTAGAGCACTAAAATCGGCTTGGATACTACAATTGGCGCCCTTATTAATGTCTTAAAAGCCGAATTTTGCCAATTCTCATGCGTACCGTATACTAGGATTAAACCCATTATAATTTCTATTATATATATTTCTAAAATTTGGCGGCAGACTTTAAGAATTTCGCGGTATACAAAAGTGCCGCGGCAGAGTGGTTGAGAATCTGTGAACTATGCAGGTATGATTTTATTCGCTCTCCGTATTTATCTATAATGTGGCCATATGGTAAGAAAATATTAAACCAGCACTTCTTACGATTAATTACTATTCTAAGTAATACTAAATATTGTGAGTAATCTTTAAGCAAACAAGCAAATGATCACTAAGTAAATTATTAAGTAATATTTAAATAATTATAATATTTTCTTTGGGGAGATGGCAAAAGAATACTTAACTCTCCTCCAGTAAATGTTTCGAAATTTTGAAGACAGTGAGGAGTAAAATCTATATTTTATTTCGTTTCCAACTTTCAGAAATACGCATTGTTTTTGTGACGATAAGACACCACGCGATATCTAGGAGCATCAGAATTCCTGGATGATTATGCGAATAGCACGCCGAAAGCGAGAAAATGCATGAAATGTAAATGGCATACAGCGCCTTCATGCATGACAAAATACCGCTGAAGAGGAAGGCAGGAAAAAGCGATTTTTGAGTTGAACAAGTGGGCACGCTTTCCACTGATGTAATTCTCTCCAGATGTTCCGTTCGCAAACAAAATGGTAAAATGTAGATTCGAGTTCCCAGAATTCCTTCTGATCTAAAGAGGGGTCGTCTTTATGTTCTCGAATAAGATAAATATAGTTCTAAACAGCATTTCTCGAGCATTTTGTCTAGTCACCGATATGTTACGTTACATTACCAGAGCGTTTATATCCGAGCGATGGAACAAATTCTTCTATTCCACGATGCGTTAAGAATCATGAACATACATAGTAATCAAGTGCGAGGAGGAACATGTCAATATAAAATTTAGTTTTGGTTTATTTCGTTATGGCAAAGTACTGGGGGGGGCGCTATTTACCTAACAGGATATATGCCTTCGTGAGGAAAGGAAACTGTTTCGTATATACTTTACATATGGGAAAAACCACTAAAACGTCCCTTTCCCTGGGATTCAAATCTCGTATTGAACTACCTGTGTGCAGCAATTTTACCGCTCAACCGCTATTGGGCAGTATGAAATTGAATATTAGGCAGTAAAGCAAATTTTGTTTAGCGTAAGTTTAAAATAAAACTCTGTCGATTTCGAGGGCGATCAGACATGTCTTTCCTCTTCAGTAGCAGACATATTTTTGAAAAAAGGGCAATAAATTATTGCTCCATAAGTTCTTTAACCCACCAGCATAAGGTTATCTTTGCGAGTTGTCACATAAATGCAGATAGGCTCAATTCATATGTAGTTCAATTCATTGCAGATGGTTTTCATCTTGTTGCAAAGTTTTAATCATTCAAACTGTTCATCTTGCTGCAAGCAGGATGATATGGATGGTCATAAATACCAGTACGTTGAAGGTATTCTTTTAAGACAGGCTTCATTCTCAGTAGCTTGAAACGATTAAAATTTCATATCATAGATTAGTAGGAATACCCAGAAAATTTTCGCATCCTCTTCACTTTGTTTTGATTCTGTCTTTCAACTGTATTTTTTTCCAGATTTAAAATCTCTTTGATTTACAGCTTCAGTACACGATAGTCTCAAACTAGCGGGTCGCCGTAATTTCTACTAATTTCTCTTCAAGGCTACAAGCTTTACTAGAATCGAAATGCCATCAGCTGTCAAGCTGTAGTAAGAAGTAAAGAAGTTTGTGATTATTTCCATAGAAAAATATGTGTTTTTATTATGCGTCGAAGAAAAATTTGCTAAGAGAAAGGGAGTAAGTTGTTATCATTTATACTCCTGGTTTGTCCCTCTTGGTTAATTTTCTCTTAAAGCTTAGAAGGTTTTCATAATTTGCTTATTTTTAATTTGTTTGATGCTTTATTATGCATGTTAGACTTATTTGAAAGAAATGTTAGTCTAAGAATTTAATACGTACTTGTCAATATACATGCATTACAAAAAATGCAAACAATAAAATCTTTTACTGTGCCAAACTTTTGCATTTCAGATAGAAAATAAATATGAATTTGATTTTTTTCCTTCGCTATATTATTATTATTATTGTTTACGTATGTTTCGATAACTATCTGGTAAGCGAAATTTAAAATTTACTTAAAATAATTTTCATTTTGTTAGTAAAAGGTTTTCATTAAAAATATTCTGGCCTGTCAGCTGCCTTCAGATTGGCCCACTGGCAATTTTAAAGTGACCAATGGCAGTGCTGTACAGAAGGAAATATTTTTATCTCCAGCGCGCGAGACTGTCTATCGGAAAATCAAAGATATGCTGCTGTTAAATATTTTGTGATTTTGCTGTGGAATCGAATTTTATGTGGCCTAAGCACCAAGAATATTGTAAGCAACCTCTAAACAAATAAGCAAATGATCACTAAGTAAATTATTAAGCAATTTTTAAGTAGTTATAATATTTTTCTTTGGAGAGAGGGCAGAAAAACACTAAATTGTCCTCCAGTAAATATTCTGAGATTTTGAAGACGGTGAAGAGTAAAATCTGTATTTTATTTCGTTTCCGACTTTGAGAAATACGCATTATTTTTGTGATGGTAAGACATCAAGCGATATCTAGGAGTATCAGAATTGCTGGATGATTAAACGAAAAGCCTGCTATTCGAGAATGCTAGCGAGAAAATACTTTATGTGTGTTTTGAAAAGTACTTAGAAAGCGAAATGTAAAATTTATTAAATTTTTTTTTTATTTTGCTAATAAGAAATTTTAATTTTCTTTAAAAAAATTTGGACTCGTCAGCTCTTTTCAGATCGCCCATGTGATTTGCTGGCAGTTTGAGTTTGAGACCAATAATTTATGGGATAGTTCTCAAGAACGGGATATTTAATAAATAAAGCATACAGAACATTAATAATAAAAAGACAAAAAAAGTTTTGTAAAGTCATTTAAGTTAAAAAACTGAACATTGATATAATGAACTGAGAAAAGCCTGAAAAAACAGAAAAATGTATGCCAACACTTAACCCTGCATCGGGAATTCTAAACTATATAATGCTGCTTTTAAATTTTTGTAATTTTGCTGTTGAATGGTATAAGGCGTAAGTGCGAAGAAAATGATGCTTAATAATGAAGCTAAAAAGACAAAAAAAATGAAGGGTTGTTAGGCGTGAGGGTAACAGCAAACTTGTCCTTAACAAACCTTTTTAAGCGACCGTTGAAATCCGAAACCTTTCATTTTTTTTTAAATATAGAATTAGGTTAACTCATTTTCCTCCCACCCAGTGGAAACAGCATTATTTTTTACGCATTTAAATCTTGAAGTTTTGAATTTGTTTTAGGACTCTGCACTGCATAAATTATGAAATAATGCTCAGCTTTTGTTGAGAGATAGAAACCATTGAATACTTGTAGTTTAAATATATTTACTAAGCAGCGGGCTGGGAATATCGAAGAAAGACTCATTTGTATTAGGTCATCTCATAAATAATAAATTTTTTTCAATTAAATTTAGAGTCGGAGGGGAGGAAGGGATAATCTACCTGCATCAACTTTACATAAAATAGGTAGAAATTTTATCTTGCTTTTATTCTTATTTCAAGTTTGGAGGAGTGCAGTTTCATTATAAGTTATTTTTCCAAAGCTAAATGGAAATTGAAAAGCAGCATATCAGCATTCAGCATATTTTGCTGTGTGTTTAACTAAATAATTATTAATAGGAATATTAGTGCAGTATATGGGGAGCGGAGAGTAAGCGTAAGCCAGTTTCAATGGTGGTTCCAGAAATTCCAAGACAGATATTGCATCCTAGGAAGAGATCCTGATCCTGGAAGATGTATAGAGCTTGACGATGAGCTCCTGCAAACCTTGATGGAACAAAATACCATCGTAACTATTACAGAACGAACAGATGATGAAAGATAATATATTTTATATTAAAGTTATCTTAATTTAGAATGGTATAAAAGAATCGAATTATTTATGACAGTGGCCTCAAACTGGCGGTACCTGAAGCAATTTCATGCAATCCGCGAAGACACTTCGTTTTTGAATCTATTGAAAACGTTACAAAGATTTCAAGATTTTAATTACCTATTTTCACTACTATTATAAAAAAACGGGAACAACGCATCAGAAAATCTATAATTGAAGCTAACTAATTACAAGTCTTATTCGAAGACTAGCAGGATGCTGCCAAAGCAGAATTATAAGTGCTATATACACCTGAAAGGAAAATGTATAAAAACATTTCAGTGTGAATGAAATCAGTACATTATTTCCAAGCAACAACCAATTCACAAATGATTTTTTGTTGCCAAACCACGAAACAAAAACTTTTGACACATCAGGTTAATACGATTTAAATTTAATGTAATATAACAATCCAATCCTTTTTCCAATATCAATAAAAGAATTAACGTGGCTAAAACATACCGTTTCAGTTATCCTAACCTGAAACAAAACAGTTGCCAACAGCAGCTATATATTTAAAATGCTGACATTAACGAAACATTTTTGGCATACAAGGCGTTACATGCAATCGCATGCTTTCTTCAACGTCAGAATATGACCTTATATAATAATGATAATAATATATGTAATGTTTGGCGATGCTAATCGTATTTCATATTTTGTAAAATTTAGAAATTTTTGATTAACAAAGTCTACGATTTGAAAGCGAGCAGCGGCAACACTTTTGAAATAAAGCAAATTTTTATATCCAGCGCGCGAGACTGTTGCCCCTCGGAAAAAAGTGAGTGCGAAAATTAGCATTTTCGAGGTTTTTAATTAATATCTCGGCTGACTGAAGTCATGAGAAGATGAGAATGGTCGAAATGGCTTCCCACGAATTTTTAATCCGGGGTTATCTCTCTCGAAACTCAACTCCCCGCCGTTCCGGAGGAGATAATGCCCCAAACAAACAAATGAATAGACGCGCAAAAATTTTAATAGTATAGAGTTAAAGATACAGATTTTTAGCCCAAAGGAGCGTTAGTTCAGAAGAGGTATTAATTTCGTTTTAACATTTTGCGTGAATTCACTGTAAATTTCCATATCACTTTTCAAAATGTTGCCACCAAATATTATCGCCCTTTGTTATATTTAAAGAAATTAAATAAGAAAGAATTTGCATAAATTTATGTATATTTCTCGTATTGTGATAAAACAACGGTATCTAGAACCATCCAATTTTGAATAACGTACGTTTACACCCGAATATGGATATCTGGAAGCCAGAATTTGGAATTTCTTTTATTATCTATTTCATATTTTGTCAGATATTAAAGAATTTTTTATTAACAGTATCAATGATTTCAAAGCGAGGAATGGCAACACTGTTCGAGTTAACTAAGCATTTTTTATCTCCAGTGTACGACACTGTATATTGGAAATTCTAAGGATATGCTCATTTTAAAATTAATTTGCGATATTGCTGTTGAATTGAATTTTACGGTTTAAGTGCGAAGAACATGATATTTAATAAATAAAGGTAATACAGAAAATGTAAAAAAAATTACCCTTCGGGCGTAATGTAAAATCTGAAAGGTTTCAGAACTTTTATTCGTACTTGTCAGAAAATAAATAAGTCCTGTTACGAATTTTTCTACTAAGAATGATCTGTTTGTTCCAGAATACATTCATATGTGAAGAGAATTTTTTTCGCAGTTAAACTTAATTAAAAAAAGAAAAAGAAGATTGATTGATGAGCATCTACAATCCCTTATGAAGTAATTTTATTTCTAGCATTTTTCTCCTAGTCTTTATCAAAATCAAAACGCGCATCAAGTGTCAAGCTGTAGTAAGAAGTAAAAGAAGTTTATTATATTTTACATACAAACATCTGTTTTTCTATTTATGCGTCGAAGAAAAATTTATTAAATAAGAAAAAGAGTTTAAGGTTGTCTTTTAGATAGCAGATGGAAAATAAGTAAAGGGTTGAATTTTTTCCCCTCTGATATATTATTGTTGTTGTTTATGTGTGTTTTGAAAAGTACTTAGAAAGCGAAATGTAAAATTTATTTAAAAATATTTTTTGATTTTGCTAATAAGAAATTTTAAATTTTCTTTAAAAAGTTCGGACTCGGTTCGGACTCGCCAACTCTTTTCAGATCGCCCTTGCGATCCGCCAGCAATTTAAATTTGAGACCAATATCAAATTATCAAGCTTTCAACAAATACGTAACTTAACTTCGCAAAAGGAATGTAACGTGCGTATTTACATTAATTTTTTACCTACTTTAGTCAATAATAAGCGATGTTTATCACGAGTAAAGTTCGGCAGCTCTCGGCTAGTTCCAACAGTTTTAGGGAAAATGTTTAAGTTTAAATGTATTTACGATTACTTAATTATAATTGCATTTTTTTCACAGCATAACTTATACATTCATCATGCGCACAAAACAAACAGTCGGCAATTTCCTTTATTTTAGCACAAGAAATATTTTATCGAAACTATTCTTCTGTGAAAATTTGCACCGAACTTGGAACAAATTGTAACAACCTGGGGCAAATAATAACAATAAGAAAGATGATATTTTATTTTTCAAAAACTCTGATGTGTACTCCACATGACGTCTTTATACGGAATATTAATTTGCATTTCATTTAAACTTATTGGGTTTAATTCAATCTACCTCGTCGATAGCGCGTAAACCGCAATAGAATAAATGCACCCTTTAAAATTCACTATATTTGTTTACCACAGCGACACTCTGGCGTTAGCTTCACTTAACAGCGTTACATCATTCATTTTATAACTCATCAGAATGCACAAAAATTATGTATATCATCTGGAGAATTACATACTCGTTACCAAATGTTCTATTCAAATACTATAATAAATCTAAAACGATGGGTAAAAGAAATTGACAAAAAAATTTCTCACAGACGATTCAGTATTTCTCATTTAATTAATTCACTTCTCACTTCGCGATAAGACAAAAAATACATAAAAACTCATATCTACATTAAAAATTACAAAATAAATCTTATAAACACTTATTTTCTCAAATAGATTCCAGAGTGGATTAAGCATGATTTAATGCGCAATAATAAAAGAAGGCGTTATCTTTGTTGTTGCGAAGCTTAGTTTCTCTAGATTGGCAACAAATCCACTATTCTGCTAAGTTTCAAATGTAAACAAAAATAGCTGCTATGGTAAAAATAGTTAGGCTTAGCCGCACTTAAGCAACTTTTAGATTGCTGATAGTTCTACAAATATTGCATGCAGATTTACTAAAGGCATAAAAACCTTAACTGGAAGATTAGAACAACACAATTCAATCATTTTTAAAGCAAAAAATGCATAATTTACAAGCATATAAGAATAAAGAAACTGAAATTACTGAGTCGAGTAACAGAGTATATATATATATTTACATAAATTATAAAAAAAAAGAAAACTCTCCATATTACATCTCCAAGCAACGGAAATTCAATTTAAAAACATCTTTGAAGAGGTATTTTTCAGAGTCTTGCTTGCTTTAAACACAGTTAAGGAAAAACTAAATCGCAAAAATGCCAAAATCAAAAGTAAACTTTTTAAGTATAGAAAAACCGGTTATTGTTATTGATAGCAGATTAATCGACTTATCAAGGGGATAAACCAATCTACCATCAATTAACAGTAACTAAAATAAGAGAGAGTGTTTCATCTTACTTCCAAGTAAGCATCAAATTATTTGCTAGATTCAAATATAAATCTAATTGATACTCAATCAAAAAGATATAGTCACTAAACAACCAAAAGAATCCTGTTAAAAAGCAAATAATCTTTAAAATTAAAATTTTTCACTAAGAACACGAAGACATATCGCCTACACCCTCTTTTCATTTCAAATACAAAAGTAAAAACAAAAGTAGATTCAAGAACAAATTTTAAAAAAATTATAAGAAAATTAAAAGAAAAAGTTAAAAACTGTAGTAAAAAAGAAATTTAAAAATCAAACTAGTAAGCAAAAATTAACCAACTTGCCTTCGAAATTTTAAAACCAAATGACTGGAATGTACGTACGTATTATTATTTTTTATAATTTATAGTGAATTATTGCTTTATTACTTTGCAGTTTTAGCGCAAGTCTTGGGCATATTAATTTACTTTTAATTACTTTCATTATGAATATATATATACATATATATACTTTTGGGGCGGCCGATTGCAATCAAAACAGGAGGTGCACATCTACATGTTATAGCAGTCCTATATACAAAATTTGAACGTTCTGAGGGTACTCGTTTTTGAGTTATGTGAGATACATACGTACGTACAGATACCATAAAAAAAACCTCTTCTGAATCCATTTGAAATTAGTTTTATAATTCATTTGAGGAAATAGAGTCCTTTATTCTGTTCTTACGTACAGATGTTTTGGTACCCGGAATTTTTTCATGATTACAATACTTCCTTTATTTCGTACAAGGAAGAAAAAAAATGGTGATTATTATTACTTGGTATAACGGTAATGAATGATGCCAAATGTTTTAGAGTAAAACAAAACTAAAATTATTTAAGCAGTCAACAGTCTTCATAAGAATTAGAATGAATACAAATAAATAATAGATTCTTTCATCTCAAACAGCTAACATGTGCCTACGTGTTGCATATTAAACATTGCACCCCCACCCTTTCTTCATCAGAGTTGCTACAGGCATTTCCGCAAGTTAAGCAAGATCACCTCTCTGGTTCCGAATCTGTATCTGAGTTCAAAATTATTTTTTTCACCCATTAACGAAAAGTAATTTCACCCATTACTCTTCATTTTCTTTTTTTCCTTCCCCCATTTTTGACGTTTAATCTCCCTTTCCTTTATGTTTCTCCTCTTTTTTCCAATGTTTCTTTTTCGGATGCATCAGTTAGGAAAACAGATTTCCTTCTGCGCCGTTATCTGTTAGTCTACATGAATCAAAATCCAGTTGGAACATGTTACAACTTGCTCCATCGTATGGTTTCGGGCACTTTTGTTGCTTTATAAAAAAATATTGCGATTGGAAGAAAATTAAAGCAGCGTTTTAAACTTAATGCATAGGCAAAATAAATAGGTAAAAATATTTGTTAAAAGATGATAACATAACGTACCTTAAAACAAAATTTACGAAATATTTTTTTAGCATTAGCTAGTTAATAAACAGCATATGCATAATTCTTACTACCTATTTCGACGGGGCATTGAAAGTACTTACGTAATACGGCCCGTTATAAGAATCATATTTAGTGAAAATTCCGATAAAAATTTTTAAAACCACTGCGTAATGTCCGTGCTGCTACTTACTCCTGTTACAACTATCTCCTAGCTCCCCTACTACGGGAAAGAGAAGGTTTCAGCTGAGAAAGCCATTTTAATGTACCTGAAAGGTTTAGAAAAGCATTTTAACTTAGGCCTCTGCATTTGTTTTAAATACTGTATTATGGATTATTTTTTTCTGGGCAGCTGAAGTCACGCTGTATTTTACATAATTTAAGTCGGTGACTGTTGCTTTTTACAGCAAAAAAATAGGTAATTTGGTTGGTTTGTTAACTTAAATAACATTTCTGTTTTTAATTAAAATTTATGTTGGTTTCGACAGAATGTATTGCTAAAATAAATCCGCATACTGGTGATTGTTTCATTTATTGCACATTCGATGTTTTAAAAATTTTGCCATACAAAGAAAATATCTTAAAAAATATTTCAAATAAGGAAACGGATGGTTACTTTTTTTGTGCCCCCCCAAAAAACCTGAAAGCTTTCAGATTTTACATTATGCCCAAAGGGGAGCTTTTTAACGTTTTGTGTGTTACCTTTATTTATTAAATATCATGTTCTTCGCACCTAAACTATAAAATTCAGTTCAAGAGCAATATTGCAAAATAATTTTATATTGAGCATATCTTTAGAATTTCTGATACACAGTCTCGCGCGCTGGAGATAAAAATGTTTTTTTCTACGTTGCCAATGTTCGCTTTGAAATCCTCGAGTTTGTTAATCAAAATTCGTTAAAGTTTTACAAAATATGAAATCGATAATAAAACAAATTTCAAATTTGGGCTCCCAGATGCCCATATTCGCAGTAGGATTATGTCATTCAAAATTCGATGGCTCTAGGTACCGTCGTTTTATCGCAATGCGAAAATTATGCATAGATTTTTGCACATTTTTCATTATTTAATTTCTTTAAATATAATACAGGGCTGCAATATTTGGTGGCAGCAGTCTGAAAAGTGAACCGACATTTAATGTTTTCGACGCAAAATGGCGAGACGAAAACAATAGTCCTTCAGGGGCAAAGCCCCTTTGGACTAAAAAGAAACGCTTATATTTCTGACATTAAATTTGGATATTTTTGGACTTGGAACCAGTTTCGAAAGCTTATCTTATCTTACAAAAAAAAAAAAAAAAGCCAGGCTTAGTCGAATTGCCTGTTTGCGTAACCTCGCAATTTCAAATCGATGCTATACAAAGGTTTTATTGTAGAATAACAGTCCATATCCTTTCAGACGATTTAGACAACATTGAAGAAGAACACTGAAGATAACATACGCAGGAAAAGCGTCTGAATTTTTAAGTTATCACTTTTTTAAGCGTTATCTATCGCCATGGAAACAAAAGAAGTAACACATGTCACAAATTGGTTGATTGTGGCTGAGATTAGAATTCGCTCGTGCTTTAAAAAATAATATTTATTTACATTTAGATTAAAGAGATTTATTTACATTTACGTTTTGAAAAGAATTTCGTAGCACGTGAATAACTTCTGCAATTGAACCTATATGAAATTTTAAATATTTATATTTAACGATTCCTATTTTAATGAAGGTCAGATTATTGTGTACAGCAAAACACTCGAGGGATATTTGCCTGTGATGAAGGATACAGTCTAGAAGGCTATATTTTTGCACACGGTTTTGACCTCTGAAGGGACATCGTAAATCTAGCGTACCAGTACAATGTACCCTCTAAAAGGACCTTGAAGTTTATTGGTAATTGCATAGGATAAACTTACGCCAACACACTTTTTTTTATAAAATTCTTGTTTCCTGGAAGTTTCTTGGTGAAGTGGCATAAAAATCATGTCGAAATATGATTTATATAGCGAAATATCATCCAGTGTTCAGTGTTGCATAGCAAGAAATGATGTGTTCATTCACGGTGCACTCTAAACTCCTTTCTAAAAAAAGGAACTATCAAAGGATTGAGATTTTAACGACGCAGAAGATTTGATAAGTTTTTTATTCTCTAGCTAAGTATCGCAGGTTATCAATCTGCTCTTGAACTCACTCTTGATAACACAATCTTTTTTTTTCGCACTTAACGTCACATAAAATTCAGTAGCAAAGTTAAAAAAAAATATTTAGAAACGTCATATCTCAGATAAAGTGTTACGAATTGCCATACATTTTTTTATATTCGCTAAATTATTTCTTCGAAAATTAGCCGTTGGAGCGGTCAGAGGCCTAAAGTAGTTATCATAAAAAAGTCTAAAAAGATTTAATGAGTTCAATAGTGTCATTTCATAAAAATATTTTTTATTTTTTATTAGCCATTTCATGATTTAAGGAACTGCGTTTATTGCTTTTCAATCACTTGGCTTGCTACTCAGATTTATTTTATTTCGAACAGTGTTGCCACTTCTCGCTTTCAAATCGTTGAATATGTTAAGCCAAATTTCCATTTGTGCAAAATATGAAAAAATGTCAAAAACAAATTCGAAGTTTAAAATTTGGGCCTATTGTTTAAAATTCGGTGGCTCTGTTTGCCGACATTTTTTCACAGTGCGAGGAATATACACTGGTGGACAAATCTTAAGCAACTTTTCTGAACTCCGCAAAAATCAACTGAGGGGCATGAAATTCATACTACAGAAGTACAATCTAGAACGTAAAGAACGAAAAAAGTATAGTGGCAAAAATATGAATAGGACGCATGCAGTACGAAACGAATAGAAAAA
Source organism: Stegodyphus mimosarum (assembly GCA_000611955.2). Lineage (NCBI taxonomy): Eukaryota > Metazoa > Arthropoda > Arachnida > Araneae > Eresidae > Stegodyphus > Stegodyphus mimosarum. The sequence continues at coordinate 164,168 of KK117831.1, forward strand.
GGCTTTATTGACAGAATGGCGTTGATACCAAAAACTGTCTGGGCAAGAGAAAGAACAACAAACCAAACAGCGTTAGTAAGAGATATGACTTCCCCTAACAGCAATCATTGCGTTGCACCATCTGTCAATACTCAGCAGCAGATTACCTAATACTTCTTGGGATAAGAGTATGCCAGTCTTCAAGGAGCATCTGTTTCAGTTGTCTAGTGTTCTCTGGAGGGTAGGATCGTGCTTGCAAAGCCTCTAAGGTATCCCATATGTTTAATTGGATTAAAATTGTAGAAACACGCTGGCCGGCCCATTCTGTGGATATGTTCACTTTCCTCAACAGCATTGAGTCCTGAATAGCCGTTCATTTGTCAGGACATAGTGTTCTGTGCATCCTTTTTGGAAACATGGTAAATTCTGTAAAGGGTTCTTAACCTCCAATATTCAGTCCTGAACTGGAACAGGGAGCGGAAGGTACGCTATGTTCTGATGTATCTGCTGGGCTGGATAATAACTGCACGTGAAGGGATTTGAAATCCTCTTTTATTCAATCACTATTAAATACAAACTTCCCAACTCGGGAGAGATACAGAACGTAAAAGACCGCTCTTGGGTCGAACTTAACAATCAAATAAATTTAAATGAATTAAAATAGAACTTAAATTAAACGTTGCTTCGCAGAGCAATTCGCGGAAGTTGGCCTCTACCGAAAAGGGTGCGTAGCAAGGTATACTAAATACTACCGCACTTTAATTTATTTTACAATGCAATCACGTAGTAAGCACTATGGCTTATAAATTTAAACTGCTAGCTGGTCAGGCGAACGTTGAGCAGCGTGACCGTGATCTGAGGCAAAGCTCTCACACACCGAGAGGTTTCTACCTCTGGCTTAAATAGTGCTTGGCTGAACTTCAAAAATTAGCATAAGCTAAAAACGCGCGCTTCTTCTGACAGGAAGTTGAAGCAGAGAGGAGATAGAAAAGATTTAAATTAAAATAAACTTGGTTAGTTTAACTAAAACCTTACATACTTCCCGCCAGAATTGCGATAGTTAAACTACTTTGGTCCAAACGGACCATGTTGAAAACTAGCAATTCTAAATAGTCGAAAATTTCACTGTTCTAAACTTAGGCCAACTCTTACAAGGCAATATATGTTTGTGTAAAATACAGACGAAATTTTCTGGAACAACAATCTTCAACATTTTTTTTTTCAAGTCTTATTCTTCAAACAGTCTTACTCCTTCCAGCAAAATCTGGAAGGAAAACAACTTTAGTATGACATAATAACAGAATAATTCTAAGTGGTACAAATCCTTTTTTTTTTTTTCTGTGTAATTTTGCACACACACATTATCATTCAAGCACAATTAAATTCTTCCCCCGTATGCTCTCTCACCGGTGTTGGATGTAAAGCAAACCGCCATTGCGGGTTTTTATGTGTTCGGGGGTGTTCAACTCTTCCACCTACAATCGACTAACATTAGTTAGAACTTGACATACGAGACCTGAAAAAAACGCCCTATAACCAGCTAATCCTAAGGTTCTCACTAGCTTTATGTCTAACACTTTAAGTGTATTTGGTGGAGAGCCTAATTAACACTTGCATTCTAAAATAGTGAATCTTTAACTTTTCATGCATACAAATTCGCAGTTTGCACACAACATTCACATTAATATTGCACTTAACGTGCATTGCTAGCATAATATTATTTGTTACATTTCATAACACATTAACAATTTCACAGCAATCCTGAAATGCAAATAGAAGTTAAATTTCTAAGCTTACAGAAATATAGGTTAAATTTCTAAGCTTACAGCAAGTGCTTCCTATTCCTTTCTCAAGGTACTTTCTTGAAATATCAAATTACATTGAATTAATAGTCTACAGACTAAATCGTGTTTTTCAATTTTCCGAATTTTCATTCTAGACATTTTACAAGTCTTTAGACAAAGCGTCGTACAAAATCATTTAGTTAACATATTCTTTTCAGCAATTCATTGCTTTTACAGAATTAATCTATTTACAAAATTAAGTAATTTTAAATCTTTAAGAATTACAATTTCTTTTAACAAAACATTTTACTTTCCATATGAGAACTTATCGCTCACTTGGCGTAAAAGTCAACCTCGCTTGAGGTAAAATCAGTCCTGCAACTTGCAGTATACTCAAAAATTAACTAAACTTTTGAATACGAAATTGTACTTATCTTATTATGATCGTCCATCCTTTTCTTGGCCCAATCTTTAAAACTTGAGTAAGTTGTGGCCTGGTTCAGTTTCCTCGTTTTTCGTTGTTCTTTCGGAGCCTGCTCGTCTCTTTTTCTTTTGAAATTCCGTCGTTGTATCCTCGGCAATTTCCTTTGTAGAGGAGGTTGCTCCGCTGGACGTTTGGTGGACTGGGCCCTTCTCTCCTGGGCCCTTGCTCGTTGCTTGTCCTGGTTCCTGCTGTATTCGGGAAGTTGATTCTCAGGCTGCAATCGACGTTTCTTGCTTCTCAGGCACCTGTCCGATGATTCCACAGTTCTTTTGGATACATTGGGCTTCCCTTGCCCATTCTGCTTTCTTCTCTTGGTGCGCTCGTAATTCCGTTCGTAGATTTGTTCACCTGCATCGTGAGACTTTCTTTTGAAACCACCTTTTTGGTTCTTATTTCTTTGTTGGGGGGGAGCTTTCTTCTTCTGACATTTCGATGCCGTTGTAGCTGGTTCCTGCTGTTTTTGCTGACGTATATCTTCCTGGCTAGTCGATTGCCTCGGATCCTGAAACGAATCTTTAAATACAGCCATTTTGCTGCGATTATAGAACGGTTTTATTTGGTCCACATTCGCTTTGAGCGTTTGACCATCATTTCTTTTTAATATAACCACTGCCCCCGTAATTTGTTCAATTGTGAACGGGCCTTCAAAACGCGGAAAAAATTTCCCCACCTTTTCCTCTGGGGCATTTGACAAGTTGTGTTTAATCTTCAACACTTCATCTCCCACATTGTACTTGACCTCTCTTCTTTTTAGGTCATAGTACAATTTCTGTTTTCTTTGGGCCATTTCTATATTTTCCGTCGCTTCCCGTATTAACTTTTGTATATCACTCATTTTAAATTCTTCTGCCCTTTCCTGTACAAAGAACAGTTTATCTAGGGGGGTCAAGATCTTTCTTCCTAAGAAGAGTTCAGCGGGTGTTTTTTGTGTAGTATCGTGTTTGGCGGTCCTAAGGGCAAATGCAAATTCATTTATATGGCTATCCCAGGTAGAGTGATAGTTTTTCACATAACTACGAATTATTTTCACTACATTTCTATTCACCCGTTCCGCTATGTTTGACTGCGGACGATACGGGACCATCTTTAGATGACGTATGCCCAGTTTTGCACACATTTCCTCAAACATTTTACTAACAAACTGAGGACCATTGTCTGAAATAACTTTTAGGGGCGCCCCGTATTTTAAAATATACTTATTTAGAATTGAATCTACTACAATTTTTGCAGACGCGCGTTTTAACGGAATTAACTCTAACCATTTGCTAAAATGATCCACTATAACTAAAAGATATCGGCTTTTATTAACTTTACTTCGAGGGTAAGGTCCAAGTAAATCGATGCCTATTATTTGATTTGGGAATTCTGATTTAATACTATTTAGGAACCCGGCCGGGCGGAAATTAACATAATTATTTAATTGACATGTTGGGCACGACTGGACATACGCCCTAGTAAACTTTTGCAGTTCTGGAAAGAAAACTGCCTCGCGAACTCTCTGAACAGTTTTTCTTATACCTAAATGAGCCGAAATGGCACAATCATGCAACTCTTCTAATACATTCAACCTCATGCTAGCTGGGATAACCGGTCTATATTCATGATTCTCATTAGTAGCTTTCGTATAGAATAACAGTCCGTCAATTAATTCGTAATTTTCGGCCCTATTTCTTATCGGCACAATATCCGGATGATTGAAATTCTCAGGGTCGGCCAAATAATTGTATATATTTTTGAACTCCGGATCTTTTTTGAGTTCGGCTATTACTGTTTCACGAGAATCTAATACTTTGGATGTTAACATGGCTATCTTAATTACACTTCCATTTTCATCTAAGTTAATTCTGCTTAAAGCATCTGCCACAACATTTTCTTTTCCCGGCGTATGTTTAATTATTAGGTTATATTCCTGTAATTTGAGAGCCCACCTTATTAATCTGGGTGATAAATTTTTTCCAGAATAGAGTCTAGTGACCGCCGCGTGGTCGGTATATACAGTTACTGGAGAACTTCCAAAGAACACACGAAATTTCTGTACTGATGCTAACACTGCGAGAGTTTCTCTCTCTGTTGCGGAATAGTTTCTTTGGGTTTCATTTAATGTTCGGCTGAAAAAAGCCACGGGCTGACCATTTTGGGAAAGCACTGCACCAATCGCGAAATCTGAAGCGTCCGCTGAAATCTCTAATCCCTTATCCCCTTCTGGAAATTTTAAGACGGGAGCTTGAGTCAATGCGTCTTTCAATTTTTGAAACGCCAAGTTGGCTTCTGCTGACCACGAAAACCTAGCTTTTTTTCTTTTCAACTTTAGCAGTGGCTCAGCTATTTTTGCAAAGTCTTTAATGAAAGCCCGGTAATATGAACACATCCCGAGAAACGACGATAATTTCTTCGCTGTTTTAGGAACAGGATAATTTCTAATGGCTACTATTTTTGACTGATCCGTTTCGATTCCCTTTTGGGAAATTTTAAATCCTAAATAACGTAACTCTTTTGCGGCAAATTTACATTTAGACGCATTTATCTTTAAACCAGCTTCGTTTAACAATGAAAATACTTTTCTTAAATCTTGTAAGTGTTGTTCTAGAGTACTACTCGTAATTATAATATCGTCTAAATATATGAAAGTGCTTTTACCAAGGACTGGTCTTAAGACGATGTCCATACATCTTTGGAACGTTGCCGGCGCGCCGGATAATCCGAACGGCATTCTAAGAAATGCGTACGTACCAGATTTCGTTATGAACGCGGTTTTGTGTACGTCCTCGGGTTTTACCCCAATCTGAAAATAGCCACTCGTGAGATCTAATGTAGTCATGTATTTTGTAGACGAAATATTTCGAATAATTTCTTCAATTATCGGCAACGGATATACAGGATATTTTGTAACTGAATTTAACTTGCGATAATCTATAGCAAAACGCCACCGCTTCGGGTGCGTAATCGGGTAATCATTATTTTTCTTACACAGGACAACGGGGCTAGCATAACTGCTAGAAATTGGCGTGATGATTTTATTCTTTAACATCTCTTTAATATGATGTTCAATTATTTCCTCTTTTGTCCTATCATATCTATATGGCTTTTGCCTAACTGGCTGAGCGTCCCCCGTGTCAATGTCGTGGTTCACCACCTGCGTAAAGCCTGGTACATCACTAAATAAATTCGCAAAGTGACTTACCAGACCTTGGATTTTCTCTTTTTCCTCTGCTTGTAAATGTTCCAAGTCCAGCTGCGGGGGCTTATCATTCTTCGCTTCAATTGGCTTCATATTTAATGTTAGTTCTCCCCCCTTGAAATCAATTTTTGCTTCTGCCAAACTAAAAAAGTCCACACCTAGAATAATACAAGTCTGCAGGTTACGCACAATATAAAACAGGATTCTTACCTGTTCGTTGTTGATACGCACGAACAATGGTACTTTTCCTAAACAGCTACATTTTTCTCCTTGGGCCGCTATGACATCCGTGTCTCTTGCACTAAAAATTCTGTAACGTCGAAAGTGCTTCTTAAAGAATCTTTCCGATACGAAGCTGCTTTGGGCTCCTGTATCCAAGAGGGCTGTCGCCGGTATGTTGTTGATTAGAACTTCAATCTTCGGCAAACTCAAATTCTTAACGACCACGGTGTTTAAATTGATTTTGGAAGGGTTTTGCGCTGCTTCGGACTTCTTCACCTTCCTCGAAGAAATCCCTCTTAGTTTAAATTCTTTTTCTTCTGGTTGCCCTCGGAATCTTTGCTTGTTCTTCTATTAAATTCCCTTCGTTCGCCGCTCGCTTTAGGAGACACATCTTTCTTCGGCCATTGCTTCGCCTTATTCCCGTAACTTTGATTTTGCTTTTGCTGCGGTCTTGGCGAACTCCACTGACTTCTTCGCTCAAATTGGCGTCGTCGTTCGTTGTCGGCTGTTCTTCGGCTTTCAAATTGTACCGCGAGCTCAAATAATCTGTCTAATGTTGTTGGATTTCTTAGTTCGATGAAATCTTGAACTTGGGGCAGTAGCCTAGGAAGTATAACTTGAATAATTTCAGGATCCGGGCGACTTCCATACAAAAGCTTGAAAACTTGAATTTTCCTCAAAATAAAATTAGACAAATCTTCTATTCTTTCTTGATATCGACTAAACAGTTCAGCTTCCAATCTGGCTCGATCTCGCACTACAGGAAATGCTTTCACTAGGGAATTCTTGAAATTTTCATACGTGTATGTGGGGCTTCCTGGTTCCTCTAAGAGATTCTTACCGATGCACTTGAACCAACTTAGCGCTTGGCCCTTCAAAGCGCTGGTAGCAAGAGCGACTTTCTGAAATTCGTGGACTGGATATAGCATGAAGTGGGAGTCTAACTTTTCTAGGAAATTGATTACGGCTGTCTTGCCGTCAAAACTTGCCGCTGGCTTCATGGCTGCTCGTATGGTTTGTACGATGTAGCCGAATCCTTCTATGCCAGGAGGTGCTATCTCAGGATTCTGGACAGGTACAGCAGGTGTCTCAGGTTCATATTCTTGTTGCTGAGGCCATCCTCTTCTTTCTGTTCGGGCGCCACTGTCAGGACTTAGTGTTCTGTGCATCCTTTTTGGAAACATGGTAAATTCTGTAAAGGGTTCTTAACCTCCAATATTCAGTCCTGAACTGGAATAGGTACATACACATAATCACTTGAAGCACAAAAAGATATACATACATATTAATACGCATGAATACAGATGGGAATATACTGGTACATAGAGGCGCGAAAGGCACAGTACTTGCGAATTATTAGTATTGCACACTTTAAATTGGTGGGCTTGGGGGCTTAAACACACAAAGTTGTTGTGATGAGCAGATGTTGTAAATACTAGTCCATTGGGCTAGTGGTGGAGCTTATCGTCAGTACACCAGAGCGTGGAGTCCGAAGTCTGCTGACCGCGTCATTCTCATCAGTATAAAGGACGTGACTCCACTGGTATCCAGTCTTTGTGCTCTCTGCACCAATGTAAATGGTGACGCTGATGATGCCTACATTCAGGACGGTGGGCGAATACGCCACCTTTATGAAGTCGTTTGGTTAAAGTAAACCAGGCGGCCCGCCAATGACCCAGCTGTAAAGCCGCTGGACACTGGTACTTGGGTCCGATGTTCAAATCCCACGAATGGGGTGGCTGCAGGGGTGTTTTTGTGGTTTTCTCTATGTGTAACGTGTGTACGAGCCAGTTTACCTTAGGAAGTCCTCCACGAAGGCATCCCTTCCCTTAGGCAGATAGCCCTTGAGTGCCCTGCCCTAATCAAATAAACCAGGTCACCGGTCTTCTGGTGCCATGTGCATGTTGCCCGCTATCTGGTTTCGATCTCTTTCTCCTACAGTGAAATATTGGTGGTCAATCAACGTTGTTTTTCCTTGACCTATAGCCACCAACCTTTCTTACAGCCGTACCTGTCGTTTGGATGGCTTTCCAAGCTCGTAGAACAACACTTTTATTAGATACAAACTCTTGGGCGACAGAAGTCAAACTACGCCCCCCCCTCAAGCTTGCCAATCATTCTCCATGCAAAAAGGCATCCTGACGTTTCTTTGTAGCCAAACTGCACGTACAGTCACACTTGCAGAAGAATGCTGGGAAATGCATCTTCCTTTCTTCAAGTTGCCTTGCACTGCGCGCTGACTTCCTGCGTTTTGCGTGCCCTGACGTATCCTCTGATATTACGGTGGTGATATTTACCATATGCATCAAATTTCTGCTGTGTTGCCTTTTCACTAAACTAATCGCAAAGTACTCTTTTTGACAATTTCGTGATTTATATTGAAAACTAAATTTGCTGCGTAAGTTTTGATCACTAGGTTACATAGATACATGCAGATATATCATTGCTTATTTTTATTTATTTTTTTTTAATAATGCATCTCGAAACATTTGGCAACAATCTGAAAAGCGATTCGGGCACATATGTGATAAAGTAAAAGTGAGTTTCGAGGTTAATAGTACCTCTGGTCCTAAAAAAAATGGAGAAGGAGCGCTTGTATATGTTAAAAAAGGGGGGGAGGACATCTCCCGTTCTACTGGGCCGATTGACAAAATTCAAATTGCGTTTTCCATGTCTCGAAAGCGCAATTTAGGATATGTATTAGATTTATATATAGAGTTGTTCTAATGTAGTTATTTTGACATAAAATCGGACTTTTTCTGAAATGACGCATAAATAAGTACTTTCACAGAATTTTTATTAGGAAAATGAGAAAATTTGTTTATGAACTGCCAATAATGTCTTTAATGGAATAAATAATTTATGAACTGTTTATAAACGTCCTGAAAAATATGCAACTGCTGCTACACTTTTAATTCTAATACTCCGAGGGCTTCCCTCATTTACTCGAAGAGAACATGAAAATGTAAAATTTAAAATTAAGCATAAAAGCAATTAGTTCGAAGTAGATATTTTCAAGGTATTTTTGTGGGAAGAAGACAAATACAATAACAAAAATTCTGCAGATTTTTCTTTTTCTCCTGAAGAAGAGAGATCTTTATCTGATCTCCCTGAAAATTAATAGAGTTATTCAAAATCTAAGCCAGACTAGGTTTCTTTATTGCCTAATTTTGAATAGTTGACGAAAATTGAAAACAAGCCATTTGGCAAAATTTTTCTGACACTTGGCAATTATAATAAACTATTTTGATTTTATTTGGCGATTATACTTCAACAAAAAAATTTTTTCATCATACTTTGATAATATTAACTGAATTGTTGATTCCAATAAGCGATGTATATTACGTGTTTTCATGTACAAACGGGCGTGACTTCGTCAATTTGAAAATAGTATCCGGTCTTAGAACTGTCTTTTTACAGGTTGTCCCTCATAACTAAACTCTAATTACCCCGAACTCGAGTTGGATCATATCCTTCAAATGCAATTCTAAAAAAATGTGATCTGTACACTACATGACTTCCTTGTGCGAAGTATAAATTATACCCATTTTTTCCTGCATTTCATTTAAACTTACTTATTGGATTGAATTAAATCTACTTCGTCGATAGTGCATAAACTACAGTGGAATAAATGCACTCTTTAAAATTCACTATATTTGGTTACCATAGCGACACTCTGGCGCTGGGTTCACTTAGCAACGTTGCATCTCATTCATTTTATACCTCAGAATGCATACAAAATTATATCATCTGAAGAATTATCTAATCGTTGCCGCATGTTCTATTCAAATACCATAATAAATCTAAAACGATGTATAAGAAATTAAACAAACAGAAGAAAAAGAAGAAAAGAAAAGAAAGAAACAGATTTTCACAGACGATTCAGTATTTCTCATTCAACTAATTTAGTTCTCACTTCGCGACAAGGCAAAAATACATAAAACCTCAAAGTATCTATATTAAAATTACGAAGTAAATCTTATATACTTATTTCCTCGAATAAATTCCGGAATGGATGAAGCATGATTTAATTCGCAATAATAAAAGAAGGCGTCATCTTTGTTGTTGCCAAGCTTAGTTTCTCTAGATTGGCAACAAATCCGCTATTCTAAGTTTCAAATGTAAACAAATATGATTGCTATGCTAAAATTAATTAGGCTTAGCAGAACTTGAACAACTTTTAAATTGTTGGTAATTCTACAAATACTGCATGCAGATGTACTAAAGGCATAAAAACCTTAATCGGAAGATAACGACATAATTCAATCATTTTTAAAGCAAAAAATGCGCAATTTACCAACATATAAGAATAAAGAAACTGAGCTCACTGTAACAGAGTTAAATCGCATTCGATAGCTGTCAGAGTGGATATTTTAGTTGAAATATGATACCCGAAATTTTTGGCAATTACAGTATTTCCTTTTTACTTCGTACGAGGAAGTAAAAAGGAAAATTTTGATTAATCTATGAAGAGGAATTTGATGACAAGTTTTTTAAAGAGAGTAATCATATTACCATCTGTGCTCCCCTAGTAATTTTCCGCATAACATTTCTGATTACATTTTATTGAAATGTTTTTACTCTTTAAATATTTGTGAAGCTTTTTGTATGAAGTCTTAACTTTTAAGATTTAAATGTTTGTGTTTAATTTTACTTTATAAATCTATAAATGGGACCATTATATATATACTAAGTATCGATTTTATTATTCCTAATATAAAAGCACATTGAAAGCTTCAAAAACGACCCTTATAGCAGAATAAATTTTTAGACACGAAATTCAACAATTTTAGCAATTAAATGGGCATAATTCTCCAACGGGGCGACGTACAGTCATGAAAGTAGATTCATAAGAAGGCTAAATTTTTTTCTCTCTAAGAGGTATAAATTTTATCCATGTGAATAAAAAGGAAGTATTTTTAAATTTCAAATATTACGCAGAAAGCAACCGATTTCCCATTGTCTCCTTTTCCCGAAAGCTATTACTATCGAACGCGTAACGTAAGAATGAGAACTCTGTTTAACTCGCATAAAAATAATTGATTCAATAACGTAAGCAATACAACTCGTGAAGAAAAATTTAGAATAAGCATAAATTAGTGCATATAATTTTACTCACACAATAATTAATTAACAAATAAACTGCAATTAACTACATATTAATCCATAATTCTAAACTAACTAAAATCACTACATAACAGCTGGCTGCAAGGACATTTTCGGGGTTATCCCCTTTGTAAAGTGTACACGAGCCAGTTTCGCTTAAAGTCCTCCACAAAGGCATCCCTCCCCTTAGGCAGATAACCTTAGTGTGCTTTGTCATAATCACATAAGTGAAACCAAAAAACCAAAACCTTAGGCAAACAGCCTTCGAATGCTTTGCATATTCTATGTAATCTTGCCAAACTATGGGCCGCCGGCATAATCACTTCGCGTTCTTCAAAACGAAAAATTTATATCCTTGAAGAATAACTATTTCTGTTTATTCTGGGGCCTTGTATTTCTTTATGGCTCCAGGCAACATCATGTAATACCGATATTCATGTGATGCTGCCGTTTTGCAATCATACGTTGTACTATATCTGTCGGAAACGTACTGTGAGTTAACGGGCTGGTTACATGGGCGTTTTCGTGTTTTTCTCCATGTGTAAGAGATTTTTGGCTGAGTCTAGCGAAAGCAGAATACTCCACCAATTGAGTACAAATGCTAATAGTCATACAACAGACGGTACAGCAACTCAGCTGGTGGTAAGTGTGTGTTTACGTGCCTCCCTCCCATTAGGCAGATATCCCTAATATGATTTGCCATAATCAACTAAAGCAAACCAGACCAAATATGTAGTTTCATTTTTCCGGAAGTTTTGCTCTGCAACGCACGTATTTCGAAAACACATAAATTATTATGTGGTAGCAGCCTTTTAGGCAGCAAAGATGAGCAGCATTGCTTTGCATTTTCTGGCTAAAATCAAAAAGGTCATGATATATTTTACTCTCATAATATTTGGAAAAAATCCCTCTGCATTTCTGGTCCTGAATTTAAAGCTGTCTTCGATGTCGCCGAGTGATAACTGCAGCAGCTTCTTTCCGAGTAAACAATGAAATGTACCTGGAATGGTCTCCGAAGAATGGCTTGAAAATATTGACTCAGCTTTGGATTGTGCAAACTCAATTTTCTCGCTTCCACTATTACGAAAAACTGCGTCACGAAAGCGCTGTTTCTTCTTCCTGACGTCCATTTTTCAGGATTAGTTTTCTGATGATGCAAGACGGCTAGGAAGAGTTTGCTGTGTTTTTTAAAAAAACAGTATCGATTTCGCAAATTGAAAGTCATCAGATGCATATACAGCTAAATCCCTTTAACACGATTACGCATTGTTCCAGACAAACTTGTTCTTCTCTGGAGGTGGTATCACTATAGAGAATACGGTTATTGATGATATTCAATACCTTTATTTAATTTCTCAGACATAGAAACCTATTTACGAAGTTAGAGGTCCCGAGCAAACACTCCTGCAAAGAGCTTTCTTCTAATTTTTTCATAGCATATAGTACTTAATGTTACCATTCGGATATTGGTATCGAATTGCTAAAGTCCCATCCGTTTATATGTGAACGCACGGATAATACACTGCTTATTGTGATCAACAATTCGGTCAATAATATCAAAGTGTTATAAAATAAATTTTTTTAAATTAAAATTGGCAGATAAGGTCAAAATAGTTTATAAGATTCGCCAAGTGTCAGAAAAATGTCGCGAAGTTAGGTATTAAGTTGCTAAATAACTTAGCTTTTCTTTTAGGCATCCATTTAAAATTGGCGAAAAAAAAAAAGGACTCTTAGTTTGGCATAGATTTTCATCAGCTGTATCGATTTTGAGGGTGATCAGGTATAGGTGCTTTTTCTTCAGGAGTCATAAAATTTCTGCAGAGTTTTCCCCCTGCTTGTGGAGGCTTGGGGGGGGGGACCTGAAAGCATTTACTTTAAACTAAGGCTGCCTTTTCCCTGATTTTAAATTATACATTTACGTGTTTTCTTTTAGTGGACAAGTGTTTCTGTATGAGTATTGTGATTAGAAATATAGTATAGATCAAATTGTTTCGAGAAATGTTATGAGTAGTTCTTAAGTTAACTTTTCTGTTAAAGATATTAAGAACAGTTGATAAACAAATTTTTGCATGTTCCTAGGTAAAATTCTACGAAAATATTTCTTTATATTGTTTCTTGTTGAATTTATATTAAATTGGATGAATTCCATTATCGTTTTAAAGAATATTGTTTCCTCATCCTTTAATGTAATCATTCGGTTCAGGTCATCACAGTAAACAAGGACAAACATGATTAGATTAAGCAGCCCCTACTATAGTAAAGATCTCCGCTTCGCACTTATAACAGCCGCGCTATTGCAACGCCTTCTGTTTAAGAAGGCGTTGGGTATTGCCACAGGTTAATAGGGAAGTTCCCTACCATAGCTTTAGGCTCGGATTCGAATTCCGAAGAAGCTATCTTGTGTACTGCATCGGGGCACTTAAACAGTCGCACTAAAAGCTCAAGCATAAAGGTTAGTGGTGGATTAAGAGGAGGAGGAGATCTTTTACGTCTCCTTCTCCTCTTTATGATTTTATTTTATCTTATCTACCATTAACTACCTCTTTATCTACTTTGGATTCATCCACCGCTGTGTTTGCCATCGAGACCGAGCTGAGCTGGGAAAACGCGTACTGGAAGTTACCCAAGGATTAATCATCATTTCCTTGCTTCTTGGCCATGTTAAATTCCTGGATCTAATCCAGCTGAGATCCAGATCAGGAACATTAGTAACAGCTACACATTATATAATGTATAGTATGAAATAACTCATTAGTTCAACAATTTTTTATGTAAGGCCTTTTAAATAAAACATATTCACATTTATGTGCACTATGTTTTAGTTTATTATCTGTGAAAATAAACTCTGTGTGATAATTGCGTATAAATTACGTGTTTTTATGTTCAAGCTTAGACATTTTTACATGTGCACGGGTTCGTAATGGATTGAATATACACAGGTGCGATGACAGCTTTATAAAATTTATTTTCTCAAAAGAAATACTTTAGAGTCGTGGCAGAAGCATTCGCATAGGTCGCTGCCGAGCGACATTTTCAAAAACAGCTCCACCCTGACAACAAATTTTAATCAAGTGTAAAATAAAAATCTGATGTGCACACCACATGACTTCCTTGTACGGAATATTAAATTATACGCATTTTTTTTAAATTTCATTTAAACTTATTGGCTTGAATTAAATCTACTTCGTCGATAGCGAAAAAACCACAACAGAATAAATGCACTCTTTAAAATTCACTATATTTGTTTACCACAGCGACACTCTGGCGCTAGGTTCACTTACCAGCGTTACATTTTATTCATTTTATAGCTCAGAATGCACAAAATTTATGTATATCATCTGTAGAACTATCTAATGGTTGCCACATGTTCTATTCAAATACTATGATAAATCTAAAGCGATGTATAAAAGAAATTACAAAGAAAAAAGTTTGTCACGGACGATTCAGTTTTTCTCATTCAATTCATTCACTTATCACTTCGCGACAAGGCAAAAATATATAAAAACTCAAAATTTCTGTATTAAAAATTACTAAATAAATCTTAAACACTTATTTCCTCGAATAAATTCCAGAATGGGTCAAGGATGATTTAATTTTCAATAATAAAAGAAGGCGTTATCTTTGCTGTTGCGAAGCTTAATTTCTCTAGATTGGCAACAAATCCACTATTTTGTTATGCTTTAAATCTGGTTGCTTTTCTAAACATAATTAGGCTTAGCTGCACTTAAATAACTTTTAAGTTGTTGATAATTCTACAGATATTGCATGCAGATTTACTAAAGGCATAAAACCCCGGAAGATACGAACAACATAATTCAATCATTTTTGAAGCAAAAAAATTCGCAATTTACAAGCATATAAGAATACAAAATCTGAGCTCACTGAGCCGAGTAACAGAGTGGGTATATATATATTGCAATCAAAAAGGGAGGTGCACATCTACACGTTAAAACAGTCCCATATACAAAATTTCAGCGTTCTGAGGCTACTCGTATGCAAGATACATACAAACATATATACGTACATACGCAAAGACGCCACGAAAAAAAATCTCTTTCAGAATCCATTTTAAGTCAGTTTTAGAAGTTTTTTTTGGGAAAAGAGTCCTTTATTCTGTCCTTACGTGCAGATGTCACGCAAAAACATCGTTAAATGACATTCGATAGCTGCCAAAAGGGATATTTTCGTTGATACCTGAATTTTTTCGCGATTGCAATACTTCCATTTTACTTCGTACAGGGAAGTAAAAGTACAGAATATGTATTTATGGGAAAGATAGTTAGATAATTTGTAATTGCTTTTTTAATTATACGAGTTATATCATAGTCGGTTTTTGCGATGAAATATTTTATGACAGCGCCAATTACGAGTATATTCGTAGTTGGCGGGTGCTTATAGGGAAAATCGATTATTTTTACAAGAATTGTTATATTAAAAATTATTATAAATTGTTTGATTTTTTTTATAGTTCCTATGTTATTTACTTTATAAGTACTTATGTTAATTATAATAAATCTCTTGAATGGCGCGAAATTGTGTTTTTTCTTAATCCTCAAAGTCAAATGCCTTCAAATAAAGTGAAAATACTAGGAGTTTGATCGTATGTGACGTAAGTAAAACAAAAACGTTCTACAAATTAACTCGTAGCTGGCGCCTAAACACAAACTTCGACCTACGAGATAACTCGTGGTTGGTAGCGAACGTGTTAAATACTGTATCATAGCCATGTCCTAAGTCATATAAAATATGTACGGTTTAGTTTTTATAATGAAACTGTATCTGAACTTAAGTGAGATATTGAATTTAGATAATTTTTAATTGCTTTATTAGTTATATGGGTTATATCATAGTCGGTTTTTGCAATGAAATATTTTATGACAGCGCCAGCTATGAGTAGACTCATAAATGGCCTTTTTTATATGTTTGATTTATATCAGAATATCAGTGTGATATCCTTTCTTTTTTTTTTCAGGTATTCACCTCCCATTCAGAAAAACGAGCTTCCCAAATCTCGTAGTTGCAATGGATCGCTGAGGGTTGCAAAGCGTACAAGTTGTCCTAATCAACAGGGAGGA
The DNA here is from genome assembly GCA_000611955.2 of Stegodyphus mimosarum. Lineage (NCBI taxonomy): Eukaryota > Metazoa > Arthropoda > Arachnida > Araneae > Eresidae > Stegodyphus > Stegodyphus mimosarum. The sequence continues at coordinate 179,996 of KK117831.1, forward strand.
CCGATCAAAGCTGACCATTCGGCTTTGAAAGAATGTAACAGGTGAGTGCATCTGATCATTGCACTGATTTTCAAGAACAAAAAATACATTCCGAAGGTTTACCGTGCCCTTGTGGACGTCCTCATGCCCATTCTAACTATACGCACTCCATAATACTCTTACTGGACTTCATAAAGTTATAAATAATTCAAAACCCTTAAACTACTCAACAGCTGTACATAAAACCAGAAACCTTCATTAGGATGTTCCAACATGAAGATAACTAGCAACTTATGGCGAACTGAAACAGTATTTCTCTTCTGTTCAGTACCTTATAATAAAGCTTCCAGCATCTTCGTCGAGATTGCTTTTTACAAGTAACAATTAGATATATAACAGTTTCTACGCCTTCAGTGTCTTTTTGCCGAGTGAGACTAAAAGTAAACTTTCAGTTTTGTGCACCGAAAAATCTGTCTTCTTGCCCGCTGTCAGAATTGCTTGTTTTTGTGTAGAAACTAATTTTAATTGTAAAAAAATTTTTTTTTTGTTTTAACTGTATTTGGTATTTTATGTTTTTCTCTATTTTTCAATTTTTAATATAGATATTTTGAGTTTTTATGTATTTTTGCCTCGTCGCAAAGTGAGAACTGAAAGCAGGAAAAAATGCGCATAATTTAATATTCCGTACAAGGAAGTCATGTGGTGTACACATCACATATTTTTACCAAAATTAATTTAGCATCCATTTCTGTTTACATTTGAAACTTAGTAGAATAATGAATTAAGTCAATTTCTGCATCTTCAGTGTCTTTTTGCCGAGTGGGACCATAAGTAAACTTTGAGTTTTGTGCCCCAAAAAATCTGCCTTCTTGCGCGCTGGCCGAACTGCTTGTTTCTTGCGTATAAACTTTTATTTTAATTGTAAAAATGGTTTTTTAATAGTTTTAACAGTATTTGCTGTTTTATATTTTCCTATATTTTTCAATTTTTAATAAAGATATTTTGAAGTTTTATGTATTTTTGCCTTGTTGCGAAGTGAGAACTGAATTAATTGAAAGAAACATATCTCTGTAATGAAATTCGAGGAAATAAGTGTAAACAAATTACAGGAAAAATGCGTATAATCATGGGGTGTACACATCAGGTTTTTTAAGTAAGATTCCGATCTACATAAGGATGCGTGTGTTTCTGTGATATTTTAGTAATAATTATACTTTATCTTACTACAATAAAGGTGCTCTCACTAGTTACGTAACTAGACCAAAGAATGATTCTTCTTGGTTTTGTTTTATGGTTTGAACCGTGTAACTGAAAACTAACTTGGCAAGCTATCCTAATTGATTAATGGCGTAAAAAATTAACCATTCCTCAGTCTATCTAATTTAAAACGGCTTAAACGATTACTTAGGATCTACGAAAAATAAAATTTAAAATATTGTTTTCTAATGGACAATTTAGGAGTTAAAAAACAAACCTTATTATTTTAACGAATTGTTGCAATCTTGAAAAGCATTTTTTTTCTTAATTTGGAGATTGTAATTCACTCACATATTAAAATGGATATATGCAAGACTCAGAATCCTAAACTAGGTCTGTTTATAATGACGATTAAAAACAGTTATTATTACCAGCTGCAGATAATGCCAAATCGCCAATCGAGGATTGCAATTAATTGGCCCGTTTAATAAAGACTGACATAGTTAAGTGACCCGTTTAATAAAGACTGACGTTTAATAAAGACTGACCTTTCTCTGGTTGAAAACAGAGATTTAAAAAAAAGTTAATTGATGCCTGCTTTGATCAATTCTAATCTCAGTATAGAAGTTGCAGAACAAATTCCAATAAAATTTTTGCTTTCAACAGGCGACCGCCGACTCCATTAACTGTCTTTCCGGATTCTCACCACTGCGTACGGTTTGATGAACAGCTCCAACTATCCGAACAAAACCTTCGACGGTCTTGTCGGAAACTCTTCGCTACTCTTTATGCCCAACGGTTCTCCTATCCTGTTCAGCAAAGTGGTTCTATACAAGCTCGCAACAGTACTCCAGGATCTACCAGGACTCGAAGTCGGACTGCACCGGAGCTTGATCTCCGGCGCTACAGTCCTGTGTCCGTTGGTGGTCAGTCTAGGCATATACAGAGCTACAAAGAAAATCTCGGCCCAGTGGACAATCATAGGGCTGGAGGTTTAGCGTGGGCTGTTTGCAGTGTTCCAAAAGCTACGACTGATGTCAGTCTTAGCGGGCAGGTACGTATGAATGTAAGTAAATTTTTTTTAATCGAACGAAGGATCTTTTAAGCTGTGGAAGACGTGTAGGTAAATTTATTTTATGTGCCGATCTAGCGTTCAAATGCACGTGTATCAATAATATGATTTATTTTTATAATTTTAACAGTTTTCTTTATTTTGAATATTTCTTATTCTTCAGTCCGCTAGGCGCAATGGAATTTTTGTGGTTTGTCCATGTGTAATGTGAATACGAGCCAGTTTTTCTAAAAATTGCACCCATGAAGCCATCTCTTCTTTTAGGGAGATTGGTCTCGCATGTTGTATCATAATCCAAATAACATCTGCCATTTACCATCAAAATTTCGAAAATAAGTGATATTTATCGTATCGTTGTATTTTAATATTACGCATCTCAAATTTTCCTGTTTAAGTATTTATTAAATTTCAAAGCAATCTGATATACTGATGTCTTTCTTCAAGTTTACTAGTTTTGTTGTAATTAATTTAAAGGTAATATTTTTTGACCAGTGTTTTTCAAAATTAGCTAATTAGTCCGGTAACAGTGCAGGTAGTCTGACTGCATGTATTATTTTCATGGATTACGTAATGCGTTACACAAGTGTTTTAGTTTCCCTTGACAAGTTTTTTGCAAAGCACTCCTTCTTGTGTCTTTCCTGATTCTAACAGTATGTGCTTTGCAGACAGCTCTCGAATACTGTGCATTACTTTAATATAATTATCCT
>KK117831.1:182977-229580 GCA_000611955.2 Stegodyphus mimosarum
AATTTAGCCTGTATCTAAATAAAAACTATCTGGATTTGTAGATTATTGAAGTATGACCATTTACAAATATTTTAAGTTTCTGATAAAAAGTAAATTAGCTGAATTTACCAGGAAGTTTTATTTTGGTGTACGTTTTATTCTATGGATGCATAATACATTACGGTATGGACTTGTAAAATATGAACTGGATAAACTAAAAGAAGGGAATGAGATAGATATATGATAGTAAAATACAAAATTATGTATTTGAAATTTACTCAGTTACATATGAAATCTAGCTGATTATGAAAGTAAATATTTAAAACGAAACTTCAAATGCACGAGTTAATTCTGAAATACTAATAACATGATCTTTACTTTGCAGGTACTTTCTTCTCCTCCTCCTTCACAAGTTCATCGCTATAATTTTCATATGTATAACAGAGTTCCAATGGATTTAGGCGATAAAGTAGCTTCCCGGACACCATCCACGGACAGCGGACTAGGCAGTAGCAGCCAATGCACTTGTCACAGTCGCCAAACACATATCTCTCTATCATCTAGTCAATCAAACACCTCACAGTGCACATGTCGCTGTTGCAATTGTGTGCAACAAGTGCCACGGGTACTCGATGGAACATCCGGGCTGTTTAAAAGTAGTAGCTGTTCCACATTATCCAGCGTTCTATCCCATCAGAGCAGACCTCAACTGACTCAGTTCCCTCCAAGGACTATGCGCAGACCTCTATCTCCAGGTGAACCAGACTCTAAACTGAATCTGCTACAGAAAACTCCCAGCTGTTCCAACTTGCTCGATAAGGTATCTGGCAATTATCAGATTGCCAATGTACCAGTGTATAGTGACAGCATGGTTCACGCCTATGCTCAGATCGCTTCTGTTATTCCCGATGGAGTAAAGTCTTGCAGTGGTTCTCAGGGTGGACGTCGCGCCCAAACTCTGGGAAGAATCAAATATACAAATGAAAATATCTATGATTCCTTACGCCCTCTCGATACTATGAGTACGCTATCATCGTCCAAGTCAGAGCCCCCGCTTTCTGTAGCTGCAAGGACAGATTATCACTCACTGAACAGCAATACCATGAAAGATCTTGACAATCAAAGGACAGCTCACGAAACTTCCAGCGGAGAATTAATGCGAGATTCAGATACTAAAAGCACGCATTCAGCTGAAATCTACAGCCAAATAACAGATAACACTAGACAGTCCCTGAGGCAAAACAGGTTAAATGCTAGCCAAAGACCAAAAAGTGTTGGAGTTGTGTCACCTAGTTGTGGACAAAGTACTGTGTATCTGAAGTCCGCTCTGAAGAAACCTACCCAGTCAGCTATGCAGCATGGTAAGAAAATATACGTTTTATAGCTGTTTAAATCTGTATTCTAAAATATAACATTCGTAGTGTTGTTTGTACGTAAATTTATGCTTCTGGAAACATGTGTATTGGTATATTTGGTCAATGAAAGTGTTATTTACTTCCGTCCTCTAAAGAACTACCATTTTCGGTAGAAAAGTATGTATTCTGTAGTGAAGCGCGTTGTGGTTTTAATTAGTATTCCATTGTTTGGAAAGTTTGTGCCGATTTTGAAGGAAAATTGAAAAGCAAGAGATTTAAACTTTAGTGTATATTTACTAAAAGGTATAAAATAATATAATATAAAGGTGCCGTTCTGTTGTGCAACATTTCTCCATCTTTCAGGCAACAGAAAAGTTCTATCCTTCCACAATCTGTCAGGTTTTTCAGCAAAAACCTTTTCTACGTGATTTTATTTATCTCTACCAAAGAGTTGAAGTTTTTTCAACGAAAGGAATTTTCTAATGATTCAAATAGGGCAAACCAGAGGCCGCGAGGTCTGGGGATGGAGTAGAACATCCAAACCGAGCTGTAAAAACTTTTGCCGAGTTATCAAAGTCACATGAGGGCGCGCATTTTCCTGATGAAACAAAATGCGCTTCTGATTCACTATTTCTGGACGTTTTTGTTCAGTTGCTGTCTTTAATTCATCTAACTGGGAACAATACTTCTCTGAATTGTCGTCTCGTAGTTTGGTAAAAGCTGTTAATGCACGATTTCTTTCCAGTCCTGCTAGACACGGAGATGATCTTCTTTGGATGAAGACCGGCTTTTTGGTTGGCTGAAGGTGGTCAATTCCGCATTCGCCAAGATCGTTGAATGATCAATTTTTCATTCCCCATCACTACTTGCTTCAAAAATACCGTCTCCTCGTTGCGTTTATATAGCGAGTAACTAATGGAAATGTGATCCATCAGATTTTTCTTCATTAAATCGTGAGGAACTATACGTCAAAATGGTTTATGTACCGAGGCTTCACAAAATGCTCTGGGATGGTGTATTGTGGCACATTTAACATGTTTACTAATTTACGTGTCGTATAACGTGGGTTATTCTCGATCAGCGTTTTAATCTGATCGTCACCTGTGGTGGCGGGCCTACTTGGACGTTTTTGATCTTTAAGTCAGAAAACACCAGCTTTAAAACTAGAAAACCACTTCTGCACAGTTCTTTAAGCTACAAGACCTTCGCCATAAACAACAATGGATATCTTCTTTGCCACTTGTGTGGCATTTTTGCCCTTTCAGTAAAAGAAAAACGTTAAATGCCAAAAATGCACTTTGTTTTCTTCCGTATTCAAAGGTGTATAAAGCTGACAACAATTAACGTATCGTAACCAAATTTGTTTCCAAATATGCCTAAAGTACCGACTTTTACGTTCTGATACATTCAGACTCCACCTACCAAAAATTGGAATGAACTTTCCGGACAACGCAGTATATTGGTCAACTTAGTGATGTGGACAATGTTATGTCTGCTACTTATTTAATAGATGAAGGTTTCGAGTGCCAATTGAAAGAATAATATAATTAATATCTCTGCATTTTACATAAGTAGGCCTAATTTCATTGCGCTTCATATGAAAAAAAATATATGAATTTCGGCTTTGCTATATATATGAAATTTGTCTTTTTGTTTAATATTTTAAGATTTTGATAAGAAAGATGATTATCAATGTACTATACAGTATATAATTATATGCGTAATAAGACAAATTTTTAATTTTTTTGCATCAGAATTGATTACTTATCAATGCAATCAGCTGTATTTTAGAAAGCATGTATTAATCGGGATTACTACTTATTTGAGACAAACCCCAGATAGAACATAATTTACAAACTTTCTTTCAATTTGAGCACATGTGGGCCAGTTTCCTTAAAAAGCCCTCCACGAAGGCATTTCTTCCTAATGGAGTTTGCGCTAATAGATTTATCTCATTTGAAATACCGTATCTCTTCCTGTATTTTTCCCCTTTTTGTACTAAATTTATCGTCCGAAATCGAGGTGAAAAAAATGCAAATAATTTAATTTCCGAAGACTGTCGTGAGCAAGAATATAACAAATGAGAAGTAGTCATGGATAAGCTACAGGTAACTATCACAGTACTATTTCTATCATTCCAGTAAGAATATGTAGTAATAATAACTTTAACGATATGTAGTAAGATATACTAATTTCAACTTTTGTGTAACTTGAATCATGCCCGTTCTTGTTGTTGTCTCTGTTACTCCTTACGCCTCACGTTAGTAATTAGAGAAGGTGAGTGTGCGGCTGACTGAACAAAATTGTAGACTGAATGTCAGTTCGTGTCTACTTCGCTGTGATGGCTGGCATAAAATTCAACAGTTAAAGGTTCGGCCCTAGGTAATTTGCGAAGGTTTGTCAGTAAGACGAAAGCAATCACTACGGAAGCGAATCAGTTTTAAAATTTAGAGTAGCCCGTTCTCTGAGTGCGTTAAGGAAGGGATAAATTGCGCGATTTTTTTTCAGTACCTGGCGCGAAAAACTAGGGAGAAAATGCGCGGGGAAATACCGTAGTATGTAAAACACTGTTGTTTACTGACTGTAAAAACATAAACAGGGTGTATCAGTACATGCGAAGGAGGACGTGGGTACCACCCCTTTACCATATGGTTAATTGGTGTAGTGTCACGTCCACCAATATTTATAGTCGAACCCTCCGGGGATATTCTCCCATCCGCTTGTCCGAGTCTCTGTATTTGTTGTTGTACATATTGAAAAGTACATGGCCTAACAAGGGTCATTACTGCATTTGCAAAGCTGAGAAAGTCTAAGGCAGTATTGATAGTGGTATTATTAAAAAAAAAGTGTTGTCGACAGACTATTGCTGCGTACCAATGGCATACATTATACATTCAACATACATTGTACATACATTGTACATACATTATATATAGTACATTACACATACGTTAATCATCATTACATTATATAGTATTACATTTATTTGTATCCTTATTGGAACCCAAATTACTTAATAAGAGAGTATTCAGGTGCATTATTGCATATCGTTCTTACGTAGCATGTAAATCTTTGTTTTACCCACATCTGAGCCCACTACAGTCTTAAGTTGGGTCTTAATTCAGTTACATAAAAATCAGGAACTCAGACGCTAGGTGCATTAGATTTCACTTATTGCGCCTCACTAGCATATGGTAAAATATTCTATGGTGCAAGGTTATATACATGCAGGGGTAGGATATGGAACAGTTAGATGATAATGCATAAAACAATTATATGTGGAGACATGCTGAAATATAACATACAAACACAGATATCATAGATACATTACACATACATTACATGAAAATCAATAACTAACATATTATACTTACATTGCTCAAACATTACCTAAGTATCAAGGACTGAGGCACTAGTTGCATCAGAATTTCACTTACTACGCCACACAGGGGCGCGTTAAAATATTCTATGGTACATAGTTATTTACATGCAGGGGTAAAACATGGAAAAAGTTACTTAACAATTATTGGCACAATATCGTAAATACATTAAACTTTTGTTATGTAAACATTAGTGACTTGGTTACTATGTTTACATGGGACAAACATTACATAGCTATCACAGACTCAGACGCTAGGTGCATTAAGCTTCACTTATTGCGCTACACAGGCACATATTAAGGTATTCTATAGTGCAAGTTTATGAACGTGCAGGGATAAGGCATAGAAAACAGTTAGATAATAAGGCATAAGACAATCATATGTGGAGACATGCTGAATTATAAGATACAGACACAGATGTCATAGATACATTACACATACGTTACATGAGAATTAATGTCTAAAATACTATGCCTATATTAAACAAGCATAACCTAAATATCAAAAACTGAAGGCACTGGTTGGGTGTATCAGTACAGGTTACGGGGAGCACGGGCACTGTCCCTTTACCGTAGTGGTTAATCAGGCCCTGCGCCGTGACCACCACTGTCTAGAGCTGTAAAAATGGGATTTCACGCTCAGCAGGTGAACATAATACGCTTAACTTGATTAGGTACATGCCCGAACAGGGGGCTTGAAGATAGTACATCGTCTGGAGTTAGTACATATAATTTGCGCAAGTAAATAGGATTACAAAGCATTTGTGATACTTACAGTTTGCACAGAATATGTTTACCTTGATAGACTTATGCAATATACAATTATACAGATGTTGCTTTGTGCATAGTTGACTATATACATGATTGGCATATTCTTTTTGGATTAACATTAAAGAGTTACGCTATATTACCTATAAATATTGAATTAGAAAAAGATTACATAGCTTATTGATTGAATTACTTTAGTTTACTTATAGATTGAATATTATGCATTATTTTTCTACACATCACTATTTACACTATTATACACTATATTATATACATTATTTTAACTTCATTACATATTTACATTCACATACGTTTCGTACATTTCTCATGGCATTGCATTTAGCACATTGCAGGCGTTGTAAAGTGGATATAGAGACAGCTACTTACATATCGTACTTTACAGTGACATGAATCATAAGACATTTTCATTATTATGCGTTTAACCCTTTTGCTTGCATATTGCATATTACTTTTACTGCATGATATTATTTACATTACCTTTACCATCCTAGAATACTCATTCAAATATATTGCTGTTATTTACTCATTGTTGCAAATTTACTACAGACTATTACATTTACTTCATACTATAATACACTGCCGCATAATAATACATTTACTACATAATAATAACACATATTCATACACTGCACCATTATACATTTTCCACGTAACTTACGTTGCAAGATTTCTACATAGTATTATGTACATTACTTTTTGACCCTATGGTTCACATTCTAAGACGTTGTCGTTCAAATACGTTGCTATTAGTTGCTCATTGTTGCAGCTTACTCCATAATAGTACATTTACTACGTAGTAAATTATTACACTACAATACTAAAATGCACCCCTGCGTATTAATATGGTTTCTAAATAACAATAATTCATATCAATATACAGCACAATAGTACATTTTCTACTTAAAATATGGTGCAAGTTTACTACTTAATATTATTTACATTATTATTAATTACCACCCTACAGTGCACATTCATGTACTCTGCTACCTTACTACCTAATACGACAGTACCTTACAGCACCATAATACACCAGGTGTATCAGTACAGCGGTGACAAACTTTCAGGAGCGATAGTGTATACCTAGATGATAGGAAACTGCATAGGAATGCATGGTCGGAAACGTTTTCCTGGCGCGGTAGTGAAGACACAAAAGTCAAGAAAGAAAGGACACGAACAGGGTGAGAAAACATGTTTATTATTCGGGGTGCAACAGAAGCCAAGGAAAAACAACATAAAGAGATAACGATTATCATCAAAAAAAGGTGTTCGAAATTGCGACTTGGAATGAAGAAACCGTGCATCATGCATCTTGCATACATGATGCTGATCTTACCTGCGCCAGATAAGTGAGGTCTGCATCACTTTCCAAGATCGTAATTTCGAATACCTTCTTTAAAGACGATCATTGTTCTTATTGTAGGTTTCTGCTGTATTAAGCATAATAAAACATGTTTTGTCTCACTGTTTGTGTCCTTCCTTTTTTGCGTTTAGTGTCGTCACTACCACGCCAGGAAAGCGTTTCCGACCATGGTGGCTATGTGATTTCCCATCGTCTAGGTGTACTCTGTCTCTCCTGAAAGTTTGTCACTTCTGTACTGATACACCCTGTATTAATAGTATACATACAGATTCATTATCTGGTGTGAAAGTACTAACAGATGTTGGCAACACTAATATTTTGGTCATATATGTAAAAGAACTCTTTATAAAATTTGAGAAAATACAATGAAATTAACTGGATGAAAACCCTATTGGTGTTATAGGCAATGAGAGGGCCGACATGCTGGCCAAAGAGGTTGCTATGGGTAATGCCGGGGTTACGTTCGATATTCGGGCATTAAAAATAATTGTTATGGGTAAAATCAAGGATTTTTATTGTGATTGCTTGAAAGAGAAATGGAACAATTTCTGGAAAAAAGAGACATTAATTCGTTGAACTTCGAAGTTTCTAAAAATATGAGAATGTTATGTGATTTTGATTACAACCGAATAATTACTATACACAGGCGCTTCCTTGCGTACATGAAGACACTTAATTTGCAAAATAATAGTCTTTGTAGTTTTTATAATGTTGAAGGCAATGCACGACATTTCGTCGAAGACTGCTTATTATTACGACCTGTTAGGGAGAAACATGGTAAAATAAAGGAATTCTACTGCCGCAATATAGAATTGAGATTTGTAAACGATTTGATAAACTTTATAAATGGCAATAGAACAATACTGGTAATTTTGGTTTGATGTTTCTAACTGTATTTTTGTTTGTCTGTGTTGGGTGTGCTGCGTTAATCATGATACCGGCTAGGAAGGCTGCAGCACACTCGTATATTACATTACCGTAATATGACATTCCTGTCAAATGGAACAAAGTCTCATTTCAGGCATTTCCAGCTTTCGGTATCAGAAAATATTGCACTTTTTTAAAATGCATAACCAGCATTAATTGAATGTTGCAAAGATTAAAAACGTATTTACGCAATAATTTTTCTTTATCATCTCGTCACAAAATGAATGTTGTGACATTTGATAACGTGATAATGAGATACATTTTCAAAGCATCTTTGAAATCACAGGACATCAAGTAATATATCGCGTATGATACTATAAGTATTCTGCATACATATTTAAGTTGCAAAAATTTTTCACTTTTTTTAATTCCTTGTACGAAGTAAAAGAAGTATTCTAATTGCGAAAAATTTCGGGTATCCTATTTCGACGAAAATATCCATTTTGACGGCTCTCGAATCCATTTCAATGATTCTTTTGATTGGCATCTGCCTGTACAAGACAGAATAAAGGACTCTTTTTTTCCAAAACGGATTGTAAAATGGATTTAAAAAGATTCAGAAGAGATTTTCTTTGTGATGTCTATACGTAAATACGTACGTATGTATATATGTATCTTCCATTATTCAAAAACGAGTAGCCGTAGAACATTTAAATCTTGTATATGAAACTAATATAACATGTAGTTGTTCACCTCTCTTTTTTCGTTACAATCGGCCGCAGCAAACATACATACATACATATATATAACCATTCTGTTACCCGTCTCGGTAAGTTCAGTATTTTTATTGTTATATGCTAGTCAATTGTGAATTTTTGCTTAAAATAGTTGAATTATGTTGTTCTTATGTTCCGGTTAAGGTTTTTACACTTTTAGGTAATCTGCATGCAATAGTTGTGCAATCAACTGCAATGCAATAGTTGTACATCAAAAATTTAAAAGCTGCGCTAGGCCTAACGAGAACGCCATTTATTTACATTTGAAACTCTTATTAGTATAAGGAATTATGTTGGTGCACCAACTTCAGTGTCTTTTTGCCTAGTGGGACTGAAATCAAACTTTCAATTTTGTGCACTGAAAATTTTGTTTTCCTGCCCGTTGGTCGAATTGCTTGTTCTGATGTAGAAACTCTAATTTTAATTGCTTTTAACTTTTGGTGTTTTAAGTTTTGCTGTACTTTACAGTTTTTATGAAGATTTTTTTTAGGGGGGGAGGGCCTTGGCGCGAAGTGAGAACTGAATTGCTAGAGTAAGAGCAATGTCTCTAATGAAATTCAAGGAAATATGTTTAAATGAAATGCGCGCTTTGGTTATTATATTTTATACATATTAAAAGATACTTATCTTTGCCATGTAATTCCTTGGAATGCAAAATACAATGCGTTTTCTAAAGGGCCAAATTGATATTTCTCTTTTTACCTTCCTTTAACCTAATATAGATAGGTAAGAAGTAGTGTTTTCGGGATAAAAATTCGATAGTGTGTTTCAGTGAATGAGCACGAATAAGGCTATCCACAACGCGTCTTCACTATTTTTAGAAAGTCTGTCTGTGTGATGAATTTTTCGTCCGTGATAACTCTTATATGAAACTTCTAAAAATTTTTATTTTTTATATTTAAGCTTTCTGTATTCATACTGGTACGTTACCGGAAGCGTAATTCATAAGTGCACATTGGAATCGCCACTAAGGAAGGGATTTCAAAAATGACCACTGAGTTTCTATTGCTCTTGCGGAGGTGAATCTTTGAAACTGCGCATATGAGCGCATGTTGTCGTTGACATTTTATTTTGGATTTTTTTCGCAGTTATAAAGGTTTGGCGTATAAATGCTACTATCATTTTTGCAGAAAATTTCGTAGTGCTTTCGTTTAATAAGTTTAATTAATCCTCAAAATTTCACTTTCGCGAAACTTATCATGCACGGGTACTGAGATTAATGTTCGTGGCATATTATCTCTCTTTGTATCGACAAAATGACTCATGCTACAACTAGCTTCAAATGTTATGCATTTACGAATACCTGTGGATTAAGAAAATTAAACTATAGGATTTTTAATTGAGGTGAGAATAACTGGAAGTGTTGCAGTGAATCTAGTATTTTCTTATCACAATGTTTGCATTCCTTTGATTTTGAAAGTGATATTTTTTACTTTGAAAGTGTAAGATTCAAAATATTTTTTACTTTGAAAGTGTAAGATTAAAAATATTTTTTACTTTGAAAGTGTAAGATTCAAAATAGATGTTTTGAATTGCTTGTTCTGACATGATTCTGACAGATTCAAAATAGATATTTTGAATGATCTGGTTCTACCTATTGTTATGTGAACAGTTATTAATGTGAAATTTAACACACGGAAAGTTCACTTTGAATAAAATTGTGCATTGGCTATCGTTATAGAAGATTTTTCTTTCATACAGACTGCAATAAAAATGTTAAGACTTCATTTATTTACATACTTAATTATGCTTATATTTGACCTGACTTAGCACTGAAAATTTTCACAAGAAATCCATGATGATTTAATTATTTTGTACAGGAAATTGCGTGGCTAAACATTTCAAGTCATCTTGCTTAAAGCGCGGCAAAAGTCATGTGAAATGACAGAAATATTACTGGAAACGCATTGTTCTATTCTAGAAGCTACTCCCTCGGTGGGAATACAGATGTGCGCTTACGAAATAGGCTTACCTTATAATTCTTTAATGGACAGCTGGAAGTGATGCTTTACTGGAAGTCCAAAACAGATTTTAATGAAAGACTACATTAAACAGTAATTCAAAACTTTTCAATTTTATTATTTAAGATTTCTATATCATTGGGAACAATATATTAGATTTGGCCTAAATAGATAAACCGGAAGTGGTACTTTGCTCGTAGCTCTCAACGAACTTCCTTAAAAAATATATTACATGATAATCCAAAACATCTAAAACCTGGTATTTAAAATAAGTGCATGGTTGAGAACAAAACATTGCATTTATAAGCATTAAATATATATTTGGAATTAGGCGAAATGCAACAATGCAATAAGCTCAATATGAATACGAGCTTTCGTTAGGGAAGGTCAAGGTCTTGTAATTAAAGTTATTAGCCTCAATCCTCAATTTTCTGTCCGTTTCACTTTTGTGTCGAATAACTTTTCAGATAAAAAGATGCTGTCACCAGATGTTATTTCTAAGTATTGTTTTTAAGGAAACAATATTGTAACTATAAATAATATAGTGGATATAAAAATAAATGTATGGGAACACTTAACACAGTCGAGAATTCTAAAAGTTTTACCGCTGCGGTGTGAATCGTAGAAAAGTGGCGTAGTTCTTAGTTATGAGAAATTTACTGTACGTATCGTGTAAATTAAAAAAATAACATTACCGAATATTAAAATAACAGATCATAGCACGGTTTCTGTTTCAAGTTGGAAAGTTGTTTAAAAATAAAACTATTGCTTGTTACAATGCGAGGCGCAATGAAGGAGCCAAACAACTTCATGTGCTGCAGTTTGGCAATACCTATTATAATATTTTAATTTTCCAGATTGCCAAGGTGATACACTGGTTATCATAAATTAAGGAAAAATCACAAAAATAGCGATAATTCCCTCAAAAATAAGCCAAGCCGTGTAAAATTTGAATATGTTGCCAAGTAAGAGTAACTGAGTAAAATTGCAATATGCAAATTAGTGGTGCTGCACTCGGAATACGTCATCTGCGAGGAGCATAAAAGTTCATGTTTGAGAGCAAGTTCACATATTTCACTGTGATTGTGACATTAGAAATCTGAGATAGCCAATTCGTAACAATGACCTCCAGGCATCATTTGCCTACAGAATTACGATGGAGAGCCATTGGGAGATTAGAGGCAGGACAAAGTCAAACAGAAGTGGCCAGATGGCTAAATGCAAGTCTTTCTGTGGCTCATAGACTTTGGAGGTAATTTCAAACCACAGATTCGGCATCTAGGAGGTTCTGCCAAGGACGGCCAACTGCTACGACGAGCACCGATAACCGATATTTGACATTATGTGCAAGCAGAAATAGAACAGCTACTCCGAATCTTCTTAGATTCTCCCTTGCTGCAGCCACTGGAAGGTTGGTGTCAACGTCAACTGTGCGTAGAAGGCTTCACGAAGGTGTCCTGTATGCGAGGCGACCAGCCATTTGCGTGCCGCTCACGTAACGCCATAGGAGGGACCGTTTGCAGTGGGCACGACAACATGTCCACTGGACGCCTGATCAATGGAGGGCTGTTCTTTTTACGGATGAGTCCAGGTTTAGTCTAGAAAGCGATAGTAGGCGTTATTTGATATGGAGAGAACCTGGAATCCATTATCATCCGTCAAACATTCTTGAAAGAGATGCAAGAAGGAACAGTGTCTGTTTCGGGTGGCATCTCTTTGGGTGGACGCACAGACCTCTATGTCTTTCCAAGGGGAACTGTGAATGCTCAGGTTTATAGGGATGATATCCTTGATGCTTATGTGCGCCCATATGCCGGGCAATATGTGATGCTTTCCTGTTACAGGATGACAACGCAAGACCACACAGGGCTCGCATCGTAGAGGATTGATTATCTTCAACAGAAAACAATTATGCGCATATAGAGTAGTCAGCTCGATCCGCGGACTTGAATCCTATAGACCACATTTGGGATGCTTTAGTGAGACGTCTAGGTGCTCTCAATTCGCCCCCTCAGACCCTTGCCGCGCTTGCAACTGCTTTGCAAGAGCAATGGCTCTCGCTTCCTATGGAACTGATAGACTGCATAATTGAAAGCATGACACATCGTTGTATGTGCTGTATTGCGTCTAGAGGCGATCGTATTCCATATTGAAGGTACTTTTCCTATAGCAAACTGACACCTTCGATTTTTTTGTTGTATACATGTGCTAACTTCTATACTACCATAATTGTCTGGTAATTTCTTTTTATGTTATTTGATACTTGATGTTGTATATTGTGGGTAAGTTTTATAAAATTTTCCATGTAACTTTTTTGGTAATCGTGATTTTTGTGATTTTTCCTTAATTTATGATAACCAATGTATACAGAGGCTGTTCGCCCGTTTCTTGGACGATTTTCATTCTGTTTACAGAAATATTTTTCATTTTGTGTTTTAAATCATTGCAATGCAAAATATAATGCGAATATTGATAATTGTTCTTCCTCACTATCTTTCTACAGCGTAATTTTCAAGACCTTTTTTAGTATCGAAAGAAGTATTATGATTATAATAAATGGATCTCTTTTTATTGCAGTCGTTTAAATATACCCCAGATTCATGTATTGTGAAACATTTTTCCGTTTTCTGTCAGGATTAATGTTTATCTTAAAGAATTCTGCAGCGCATTCCGCTTTCGGCGATATGCCATGGATGCGCATTATGATTTTTCGCTTTTTTAAGATTCAAATCAGCATTAATCACTTCGTTTACAGTTGATACTGAGCATTTTAATGATTTTGCAACTGTTCTTTGACTCGGCGGATTTCCTTTTAACGTTAAATATCTTACTTTTGCAACATTCGAAATATTCCGTTTTTTCCTTAGATGTGTATTTGGAACTATTTTTCGCCTTGAAGCCAAACTTTGACATTTTTTTTCCTTTCTTGTTGACAATATTACCTACCCTAGCTTTAGATATCGGAAAACCGTGACTTTCACAACGGTTTTTAATTACTGTATACGAATAATTTTCTTCGGAAAGATCACAAACATAGCCTTCCATCCGTTTACTTACTTAAAAGCGTCATTTTGCATGAAAATGAAACTCTCAAGTAGCAGACAATAATTTTTACTTCAAATATATAGCTGTAGCTAAAAAAAATTCGAAGCAGATGATTTTTTTTCTGTAGCAAAGCAACATCTTCTAAAAATGTGAAACCAGCCTCTGAACTCATAAATTTGCTGAACTAATTTCGAAGGTTTAAATCTAGAACTTTCTTCTTGAGCTGCGAAAGTGTGAATGATGAAACAGAATACAATGTTCAGGTGATAAGAATAAGAGACCTTATAAGGTATTTCTCCCGCCTTGTTAGCATGCCTTCGTGGTGTAATGGTCAGCACACTCGACACGTATTCGAGAGGTCCGTGGTTCGAGTCTCGTCGAGGACGTTGCACATTTTTCATGTCTCCTGCTTTCTAAATAATTTAATGTCTCTACAGTGACGCCCTAACTAAAAGGTGGTAATTGATGATTCCTCACCACCAGGATTTGGCGATTGGGTCCTCTAAAAACTCCAGCTGCCCTTTAAAAGGAGGAGTATATAAGGTATTTCTCCCGCCTTGTTAGCATGTCTTCGTGGTGTATCAGCACACTCGACGCGTATTCGAAAGGTGCGTGGTTCGAGTCCCGGAGGTCATTGCACATTTTTCATATCTCCTGCTTTCTAAATAACCTAATGTCTCTACAACATGAGGATGCGAATGCCTTTACTCTAAGCTTTTAAGGAAATTATTTTGTAGTTTTCATTTTTCATCAGTACATGAGCCAATAGTTTGACTTCCTTCCTTTCATTGTTATCCCCAGAACGTAGGCTTCTCTTTCATCATTTTCACTTCGACACCTGAAGAAGAATGTTCTATATTTAACCCTTCGAAACTAATCCCGCAAATTTATGAATATTGCGTTGATTCTTGTTGCATTAATACCTAGTCAAAAGGTTTGTTTTCCAGGGAAAAAGACAGGCATGCATTCAAAAGTTGGAATCACTTTTTAGGGTATATTTATTATTTAAATAAAATTTGTCTGCTGAAAGTGTGGTTTACTTACATAAGTGCCTTTTATTTAGAGCTTACGATTTATCTCAAAAACTGAAAGAGCTGGGCTTCGGTGGGCTCCGGAGCAATTTAAGCTGTGCTTTGTGCAACTTGAATGTATAAAATATTTATGGCATAACATGATTTATGTTCACTATAATGGTTAATAATCCGATGAAATGATGTGATTTGTTTTCTGATTTTCTTCTCCATATGCCTGATTTCAGTAAATGAAATGAAAAGTTCCGAATCTGAAGTGGCCCTCAATGGAAATCTAAACAGGCTTGCTGAAGTGGAATACGCCGTCGTGGACAAATCTAAGAAGAACAGGTTTACTAGTTTACCAGTTTTAAATGGATATAATGGAACGCCCGGTGTTTCCACAGACACGGAAGACAAAGACCATCCACCCGTACCTCCAAAGAAACTTTTGCATAAAAGGTATGTTCCCTATGAACTTTAATTAATGCAATCTAGTGGTTCTCGGTGCATAATGCTGCACTGCCCCCTTCTCAGCACGTGATGGAGTATATTTTTCCCTTCCCAAGAATTTATAAGAGATATATTAAGAGGTATTTTAATTCAAGTGGTGGATTACAAACAATACGTAAAACTTTAAAATGAATTTTTTCTTATTATTATATTGCTGGATAAAGCTATGTATGAATTTAAAATTTATTATATTTAGTAAGTATATTCGGTATTTCGTCGCTAATTCTTATCGATTTGTTTTACTAATTTTATCATCCGGAATTCGAAAGGGGCGAAATTATGAGAATAACTTGATGTCCGAAGGACGCGGTTAGAGTAAGAGCATAAGAAAAAAAAGTAATCATGGGTAAACTTATAAGGTATTTCTCCCGCCTTCTTAGCATGCCTTCGTGGTGTAGTGGTCAGCACACTTGGCGCGTATTCGAGAGGCCCGTGGTTCGAGTCCCGGCGAGAGCATTGCTAACTTTTCATCTCTGCTGCTTTCAAGAAATACCTAATGTCTTCTACAGTGGCGCCCGAAAAAAACGTGGTAGATGGTGATTTTTGCACACCAGGATTTGGGGATTGTGTTGCCTGATCCCCAGTCGACCTTTAAAAGGGGGGGTATATAAGGTATTTCTCCCGCCTTCTTAGCATGCCTCCGTGGTGTAATGGTCAGCACACTCGGCGCGTAATCGAGAGTTTCGTGGTTCGAGTCCCGGCGAGGGCATTGCTCACTCTTCATCTCTTCTGCTTTCTGAAAATACCTAATGTCTCTACAAATGACAGGTAATTATCACAATATTATTTCTTTGAAAGAAACTTAAGCCCATCAGCGGCCGAGCGGTAAAATCGCTGAATACTGGTAGTTCCGACCTGAGTTTGATTCCGGGTAAACGGGCTGGCTGCATGGGCGTTTACGTAGTTTTTCCCATGTTTAACGAGTGCATGAGCCAGTTTCGCTTAGAAAGCCCTCCACGAAGGCATCCCTCCCCATAGGTAGATAACCCTAGTGTGCTTTGCGACTATCAGCTAAACCAAACCATTTGAAAGAAACTTACATTTCAATAAACAACAATAATATTCCAATAAAAATAGATAGTAGTTTTAGCATTTCAATAGCTAATATTTTATCTTTGTTTCTCTTTCCTCTAGAATAGAATCTCTGTCTTAGAATAGAATCTCTGCCTTACTCGGCCTTAACTATTGAAATATTTAGCTTAACTATACTAAATATTTAGCTTAACTATACTATATATTTCAACAGTTAAAAAAATTTTCAATTTAATATTGTAGAAAATAATTAAACCCCTCCAAATTCATTTCAAAATATTAATAGTGGATAAAAAATATGTAAAAGATAAATTATAATTTAAATTAGCAACAGCCCCCTTAATGCTTAATTTGGTAGTTCCCTTCTTTATTTTAAAAATAGTAATCTCGTTCTGCACAGCGTAATTTCGAGACGTATCCACGACATATAACTCTCACATAATACTGATGATGCATGAAATTCAAACAGCCTGTTATAATTTTACTGTGGTATTATTTATCCAATCAAAATACATTAACACCCAAAACTAACCCAGCCCGAATTAAAATTTCGTCCTGAACAACGCATTTCCTTGCTAGACATCGAGCCTAGCTGGACTGCTGCATGCTGCTTTCTTCGTATTGCAAATGTATCGAAAATGTATCGAAAATGTAAACATTTTGAGGGAGGCACAAGTATTATGCCAAGTTATTTGTGGCCGCAATATGTTTACTGAACCAAAAATGAAGGTTCAGTCCGCTTGGGCTGCCAGTTTTCTATACATTTTGGATCAACATTTCAACATTCTACGCGTTACGATGTAACATGTGATGAGCAGTATGTTAAATTTAGTTGACATGTTTATCAGAAACAAGCAGTAACTTAAAAAATGAGATAAAACACAGAAATTGTTCAACTTTTCTTGTAGTTCTCGAAACTAAACTTTTAGTGACGAAGGTGTAAGTTTATTATGTAAACTGAAACTTTTGTTTGTTTGTTTAGTGACTTTTGCCGATAATCACGAATTATCAGAAATCAACCAACCACCTTGTTTCTGCTTGGCATCGAAACAAAAAAGATAATGTAACTCGGTTATCTGATAACTGTTTCGCATGTATAATCTACGTAATGTCATCATTTTGTTCTTCATTTGGACAGTTTGTAATGCAATACGATGAAATCGAGAAAACATTGCAGCAATATGAATTGCTTGCAGCCTAAATCAGACAGGTAAAGTTGTACTGAATTTATTCTTAAAATTCATTGCTTGTGGTAACTATCCCTCTTGTAAAGTAACAGTCTGTTTTGCAGTGTTTTAAATTTTTATAAATTACACCGAATTCAGATAGAATATTAAGATTTAAGATGTTTTCTGTTTAAAAAGTTTTACAAGCATTGTTTATTTGCATAAAGATTTTCTCAGCATCGTAAATATGTTTGAAAAAATTATGCATCCTTTATTTGCATATGTTTTTACATCCTTGTAGGAAGTAAAGGAAGTTTTGCAATCGCCAAATATTTAGGGTATCATATTTCAATGAAAATATCCATTTTGACCGCTCTCGAATCAATTTGAACGAAGTTGTTGCATGACGTCTGCAAGTACGGACAGAATAAATGAATTTTTTTTTCCAAAACAGATTGTAAAATGGATTTAAAATTAATTCACAAAAGATTTTTTCGTGACGTTTGTACGTATGTGTGTTGCACAATTCAAAAACGAGCACCTTAGAACGTTGAAATTTTGTATTTGACACTGATGTAACATGTAGTTGTGCACCTCTCCTTTTGGTGGCAATCTGCCGTACCAAACATGGGTGCGTACTCTCTGTGTTACCCAGCTGTTTGAGCTCATTTTTTTAATTATTCTTATATGTTTGTAAATTGTGCATTTTTTGCTTAAAAGTAATTAAGTTACGTTGCTCTTATGTTCCGGTTAAGGTTTTTGTACATTTAGTTAACCTGCATGAAATAGTTGTAGAATTATCAAAAAAATTAAAAGCTGTTTACGTTGTGCTAAGTGGCCACCATTTGTTCACATTTAAAACTCTTAGTAGAATAGTGAATTAAATCAGTTTGTGCACCAACTTTAGTGTCTTTTTGCCCAGTGGAACCGAAAGTAAACTTTCAGTTTTTGTGCTCCGAAAAAGTCTTCCTGCCGAATTGTTTGTTTTTGCATACAAAATCTAATTTTAATTGTAAAAATTTTTTAATTGTCTTTAGCTGTATTTGATGTTTTATGCTTTTCTGGGTTTAAAAATTTTTAATGAAGATGCTTTGAATTTTTATGTATTTTTGCCTTGCCTCAAAGTGAGAAGTGAATTAATTGAATGAGAAATATATCTCTAAGGGAATTGGAGGAAATAACTTTAAATTAAATGCAGCAAAAAATGTGCATAATTTAATAGGCCGTACAAAGAAGTAATAAGATGTTCACATCAGATATTTTAAGTTATATGAACAGACAGCTGCGACCTTGAATCTATAATTTTACTTTACTGTTATGTATAAATTAAGTACATTTCAGTATATGTAATCGGAGAAATTTTAACAGATTCTTTACTATTAAAATTTTGGAATAGGTTTGTATAAGTGTTGTGATTTTACAAATATTTTGCAAAAAGTATCAGAAATTGCCAGTTAAGTAAGTCTTTTTTTTTCCCGTAGATATAGAATAAACCTCTGAGTGTTTCGAGGGTTATCAGGGACAGATCTCTGATTTATCTTGAAGAAGAATGGCTTGTGTCTAATCACCTTCACAATTCATAATAGTTTTATCTTAAATCTACGCAAAAATAAGATTGATCTTTTGCTTAATTTTAAAATGTTATGCTAATGAAATAAAGTAAAATCTGATGGAGACACCAAACTTCTTTGTACAGCCTATTAAATTATACACATTTTTGCTGCATTTCATTAAACTTGTTTCCTCGAATTTCGTTACAGACATATTTCTTATTCAATTAATTCAGTTCTCACATCGAGGCAAGACAAAAATACATAAATCAAACTCAAAACACCTTCATTAAAAATTGTAAAGAACAGAAAAACATAAAACAAAAATTGCAATTAAAAACATTTTTTGCAATTAAAATTAGTTTCGACGCCGAAACAAGCAATTCGGGCAGTGGGAAGGAAGACAGATTTTTTTGGTGCACAAAACTCAAACTTTACTTTTGACCCCACTCGGCAAAAAGGCGCTGAAGGTGCACCAAATGACTTAATTCACTATTCTACTAAGAGTTTCAAATGTAAACAAATGGTGGTCACTTAGGCTTAGCACCGCGTAAGCAGCTTTTAAACTGTTCCTAAGTCTACAGCTATTGCGTGTAGATTAACTAAAGGCACAAAAACCTCAACCGGAACATAAGAACAACATAATTCAATCACTTTTAAAGCAAAAAATGCACAATTTGCCAGCATATAAGAATAAAAATCCTAGCTCACTGGACCAGGTAACAGTGAGTAGATATATATATATATATATATATGTTTGGTACGATCGAGGGAACAAAAAAGGAGGTGCACAACTACATGTTATAGCAGTTCCATATACAAAATTACAACATTCTGACTCTACTTATTTTTGAGTTATGCGATATACATATGTACGTACAGAAGGTCACGAAAAAATAGTTCTTCTTAATCCATTTTAAATCTATTCTATTATCTGTTTTTTTTTAAATTTTTTTAATAGTCTTGTATTCTGCCCTTGCGTACAGATGTCACGCAAAAACATCGTTCAAATGGATTCGAGAGCGTCCAAAATGGATATTTTCACTAAAATATTATACCGCAATTTTTGGGGGGATTGCAATACTTTCTTTACTTTGTACAAGAAACTGAAAACAAATAAGCAGCTGAATTAATGGTAGTAAAGTATGGTACACCAATGATCAAAAAAAGTCTTGAATAATATTTTCCGATAACAGCATTCTTGACCAAATGATTAGAGTCCATAAATATTCCTCCTCTTTAAGAAACAGCATTTTCAAATGGGGGATATTTTCTTCCTGAGCATTGAAGCATTTCCATTGCTTGAACTGAAGTGCAGTATACTAAAGTTTTACTGACTTCTGAAAAAATAAGTGCAAAAAAATGTGATGCATATATATATATACCATAGTTTTCGACTTGTATTGCAATTCATTTTTACAGCAATGTACTGGAATTTGTGCTGCGGTAGTTTCCCCCTAGAATATAGATAAAAAAAATCCAAAAGGTTTTAAATTGAGGTTGCTCAAAAGGGTTTGTTAAGAAATTTTATGCTCTCGCCGAGCACGCAGTCTGCTCTTGCACTCACTTCTGCTAACCCCGCTTTTTTTGTCTTTTTAGCTTTATTGTTAAGCATCGTTTCCTTCGCATGTACACCATATGCAGTTCAACAACAAAAATCACAAAATGTTTAAAAGCAGCATAGCAGGATACGTTTAGAATTCCCGATGCAGTGTTAAGTATTGGCATAACGTTTTAATGTTTTCTCAGGCTTTCCTCATTTCATCATATCAATATTCAGTTTTCGTAATAAGATAGCCAGCATTTTTTTTTATCTTTTTATTATTAACTTTTTGTGTATGTGTTAACTTCGCACTTCGCATAATTCATTTCAACACAAAATATTTAAAAACAGCATACTTTTAGAATTCCTGATAGAATGTTACATGTTGCCATACATATTTTTATATTCGCTAAATTATTTCTTTAAAAAGTAATCGCTCACGCAGCGAGCAGCCTAAAATAATTATCATGAAAAAAGATAAAATATATAATGATTTTAATGAGCCCAGCTAGTGTAGTTTCATAAAAATATTAACATTTCAGCACAGACGCACATCACGCGCGTTCTGTGGCGCCACTTCAAAGCGCTATTTAAGGCTTGGAGTTTTCGACGATTTCAAGTTCGGCAATTGTGTTTTTCTTGTGGTATTAAAAAAAAAAAAAAGAAGATCCATTATGCCTCGTAGTAAACAGCAATTTCGGATATGTGATCGTTGGATGCAGGAGGGTACGACGGACCGACGTGTTCGATCGCATCCACCTCAGTGCACCACTTCACGTGTTGACAGGAACATTGTGCGCATGGCAGTGACAGATCGCTCAGTCACATAGCACAGCACAGCACATTCAGTCTGTAACGCATCATCCAGTATCTGCGCGTACCATTCGACGCCGTTTACAGCAGAGTGGCCTGTCCGCAAGACTTCGCTTCGTCTACCCTTGACGCAGAACCACAGACGTCTCCGCCGCCAATGGTGCGATGAAAGAAGGATGTGGGCGGCAGAATGGAATGAAATTGTTTTTACTGACGAGTCACGCTTCTGTCTGCAACACCACGATGGTCGAATTCGAGTCTGGAGACACCGTGGAGAGAGGATGCTGAGCAGCTGCGTTATGCACCGCCACACTGGCCTTGCACTGGGTATTATGGTATTGGGCGGTATTGGATATCGCTCTCGCACTCCTCTAGTACGCATTGCCGGTACTTTAAACAGCCAGCGCTACATCACCGGAGGTGTTGGAGCCAGTTGTCCTTCCTTACCTTCAGGGATTGCCCACAGCCATATTTCAACAGACTGGGCGTGGCACACGTGGCAATGCGACCACACGTGGCACGCATTGTCCAAGGGTTCTTCGTCAATCACCAGATTGAATTGCTTCCCTGGCCGGCTCGCTGTCCGGATCTTTCGCCGATAGAAAACATGTGGTCCATGGTTGCTGAACGATTGACCTAGATTACATTCCAAGCTGCCACACCAGATCAATTATGGCAACGTGTGGAAGCTGCTTGGTCTGCTGTACCCCAAAAACACATCCAAAGTCTCTTTGAATCAATACCGAGGCGTGTGGCAACGGTGATCTCCAACAATGGCGGCTGCTCTGGCTACTGATTCTAGAAGGAACCACACTTCACAGAAGTCTATAAATTTAATCATTTGATACTTGGTCAACATGCTATCTACTAAAGAAATTTTGTTGTGATATCTCTTGTCTTTCTTAGTGTTGCAGTTTGGGTGACCAGCAGTGTAGTTTAATTTAATCAAGTTTGACAATTTTATCGTTTTGTTAAATCTCTGCTTCTCAAAATCTGCATTATCACCGTGGATATCTTTTCGAGAAACTTCTTTTCAATTGAATTTCAGTTTGGATGTTGAGCCCTTTTTTAAGTACAGAAGTCATGTTCAGAAAATGCCTTAAAAGTTAACATTTGGGTCACTGTTTAATTCTGTCTTCAATTTTTTCTGCAATGGGTTCAGAAGGACTCATTTTAAAATTTTGTTTTAATTTAAGGAACCGAAAATAGGTTGCAGATTGCTAATCAACCAAATAAGGAAAATAACCCAAGAGCCTTTTACAGTTCCCTTTATAATAGACAGCTTAAAGATGATTGCAATGGCGACGGCTCATTTTTGTGTAATAAAAGACTTTTCTAGATTACGATGCATTCGAGGTTTTGAAGGATTCAAGTGCATATGATAGACTGGAAAACTTAGCTTTCCGCAACGTCTTTCTGCTCATCACTGTATCGTCTGTACGAACAAAAATATTTGAGCTTGCTGCTATTCGATCTTCATAGAATGAGTACTTTAATTCGAAGCTCTGTCCACAGTCACAGTTTTAATTTTAAAATTTCATTTGTCTCTTTGCAATTTTTTCATTCGTTGACTTCTAAAACATATAGGCTGCATAAAATAACACGAAAAGTTCCAATTTAATCTCTTGTCAATACCCAATATTTTCAAAAAAACGTTAGGCATGTTAGTCATAACTATAACTGGTTATTGTTTGTTAATTTTATGGTATTGTTTGAAAAAATGTAACCATAACACTTTGTAGTTGTAGTGCGTACACATTAATAGGCTTACATAAGCATTGAAGATGTACTCAGTAATTTTTAGAATAAGAATAATGAATTTATAAATTGATGTTTCGAAAAGTGCAATTAACAAATAATTCTAAGCATACGTGTCTTTTTTTTTCAGCGACTTCTCCCTGTATCGCAGTCGATCCTCATCTCCTAGGAAGACACTTCTGGAGAGGATGCAGACTTTGACTAAGAATGCAAAGAGCGCCTTGCAGAAGGCTTTCTCTACAGAACGCATTTACAGACCAGAGCGTGAAGAGCGAATGGAAGCGACAGGTCAGAAAAGTCTGCAGCGGTCGAGATCTTTTATCAAAGGTCTTACTGGAAGCTTTCGGAAAAAGAAAAGGAAGAGCCGTCCTAGTGTACCAGAAGTGGTACCTCAAGCGAGGTATTACCGTAAATTACGTGATTAAATAAAATCCATAACACTGGAATCTTTAGCTATATCTTTAACACTAGAAATTAATTGGAGCATTCAAATATGAACCCGGTTTCTTATTTTGTTCTTGTAGAGAATTCAATGTAATCATGACTCATTGGGCAAACACATACCTGTTTCAATTTGTCAATAGTAGCACGACTTTATCTGCCCATCGATCCTGTTAGTTGTCATCAATATATCGAATCAGAAGTTTCACAATAGGGTTGTGCAACGAATTAAAATTTTAATTAACTGAGGGTGCCATTCCATCTCAGATTTATTCGAGACTTAAAAATCTGCTTGAATCTGCCTTTCCAGAATGTATTTACAGAATTTGTATTTACAGGTGCAATTTACAGAAAGTCGGGTAAGGAAGAAAAATGATCCACTTGAAGTGATTGATGCTTCTCAAGAAATCATCATACATTCAGTCCGTTTTTTATTTTTCTGGAAGTATGAAAATGCCCAAATGCTGAAGCAGGTGTATGCAGTGGCAGATGAACACTTAGAAAAATATTGCACAAATTGTTTCAATGTATTCAACAATTGAAATTTAGCTTATAATTCCGTGTTTATATTTGAACACCTTACGTTTGAGATAAGTTACATTAATCTTAAAAAGAAATTTAGAAAATTTGCATAACTTCATAAACTGGGATGGCTTGCCATATTAACAAATCAATTAAATTTTCGACATCTTTTCGTAGTTACTATTTCATGAAACTTTCGTTATTCGCATTCTTTCTACATCTGCTCCTGTTTATAAACTTATTATAAAACTGTGAATATGTTTACAACTGCTTCTTAAACCGAAACCTATCCCATTATCGATATAATTTTATTGAATTGTATTACATTATATTTTTAGTTCTTTAAATGTTAATTTTATTTATTTTCTATGTATGTAACTGCTTCTTAAACCGAAACCTATCCCATTATCAATATCATTTTGTTGCATTGTATTACATTGTATTTTTAGGTCTTTAAATGTCAATTTTATTTATTTTCAGTTCGAACCCAGAGTGGGATGAACAGCCTATGGGCCCCAACTCCCCAGTCCATGTAAGAGGACAGCTATTGCAACTTAATTTAGATGGCTCTCAAGTAGTCGAATTGACGAAACCTCCGTCAAAGCCGTATGGCTTCTTCGTTGCTAGGGGTAGAGTTAGAAATTCGAAAGGTACGTTGCCAAACAAACTAATAATTTGCCATTTAATTCTACGTTGCCAAACAAACTAATAATTTGCCATTTAATTCTTTGTCCCTTCAGATCAACTTTATAATTTACTCTGCTAAAGGTTCTTAAATCTCTCTACTCATTAATTGAGAACTTTATACCTTTACTTTCATACCCATCTCATTGAATCATGTAATCACAGACACTGATCGATCAACTTACGGATTCTCGTCAAACTGTTGCTACAAAGGAGGCAGCACGGAGTTATCGAAAATATCCACAATGTGAATCCGTAATTTGTTTCACAAAAGTCTTGGAAGAAAAGGACTTGGCCTCTTCCAAAAGAAACACTCTGAAAGAAAATTCTGCAATCAGCATACAATCGTTTGGCATTCCTCAGTTAGTATGACATCTATGTGCGATAAATTGCCAAAGTAAGCGACAACGTTCGTGGTTGCTTCTACACGTTTCTGTTGCTCCAAATCGGAGTACGACGAATTCTGTACTACCATTGTGATCTTCACTGAGCATTGATGTTTGTGGTGACTAGGCAGTTTGTCTTTCATTTAATCCATGTGTTTCATTTCATACCTTCTTAGTATGTATCACATGTCTTCCTAGTAATAAGCCCCCCCAAGTCCTGCTATGCTGCCTCAACGTGGCGGGGGGGGGTGTCACTGGGCGGAGCGGGCGAAGTACGTCGGGAGCATAGCTCCTGGTAGGGCCACCCTAGGCGTGAAGGCCGCTCCGAAATGCCCAGCTAAAGCATAGCAGGTGAAGACCCTTCAGGAGATTACCGTCTTGGTGATCGGGTGTCACAATCCCGAGGCTCCAGTGACCTTTCCTTTTCCTCTCTTCTTGTCTCTCTTTCTTCCTATCTCTCTCGCTTTGTGGTTTCCTCTACTGGAGGATGGGGCTCACTGTGTGGTGCAGCTACTATTCTGGTTTCTGTTTCACCATGGTGAGAAAACCGCCTATGCGTTTGCCGTGCATGGTGACCCGTAGGGTAGGAAAGGAGGATCCTGGTAGTTGAGGGGCGAGGTACTGTCCCCAACACGCTGCTTTGGCCTCTGCTTCTACTTAAAACGGGAGGCACTTAGCTGTCCCCGCTAGTGTCAATCGGCTGGTCACTAGTCCTATTGGTCAGTGGCTAGGGGATAAGCTTTCGGAAGTTCCTGCTTTCGGGAAAGCCGACTGTGGGGGCTTCAGTTTGCGTATAGGCCCGGCTAGCCCTAACACAGGAATCTGTGTTCCCTTGTTGGGCTCCATGGTGGGTGGGGCGGTCGGACCCGAATCTTTCTCTCTTTACAATATGAAAACTTCAACTTCTTCTTCCAACCATATGGAAACGAAAACTTCTGGAGCTGCTAAGCGAATTTGCACTTCGACCATAGTTAGCACAAGCAAATGTCCAAAGTTCTTAGTTATAACTGGTCAGCTGGAAAATTTATCGCCATTCTTCATCCATAAGCATATTGTGGCCTCAGTAGGCGAGCCAAAACACATAAAAAAGCTCCGTTCAGGATCGCTGCTCATCGAGACTACATCGGATGCACAATCTTCCTCTCTCCTAAAAATGACCAATATGGGTGAGCATTCTATCAATGTATCCCCACATAAGTCTTTGAACACATCAAAAGGTGTCATTTCGGAAACAGACCTGATATCAGTCTCTGAGGATGAACTTTCAAAAGAACTAGCTGAGCAAAACGTGTGTGGCGTACGCCGAATAAAAGTCCGTAGGGACGGGCAACTAGTCAACACAAAACATGTTATTCTCACTTTCTCATCTCCAGAGCTACCGAAAACCATTAAGGCAGGCTACCTAAACTGCCCCATAAGACCCTACGTGCCGAACCCATTGCGCTGCTTTAAGTGCCAACGGTTTGGCCATGCAAAGGCAGCATGCCGAGGAAACTTGGCGTGTGCTCGCTGTTCTGGAAGCGGTCACGAAAGTCAGGAATGTGTAGCTGATCCAAAATGTGTAAACTGTCATGCTGATCATCCGGCTTACTCACGCAACTGCTCTAAATGGAAAGAAGAGAAAGAAATACAGCATATTAAGATTACAAATAAAATATCCTATCCTGAAGCTAAGAAACAATTTAGCATGGGTCAGCCAAGAACAAATATCTCCTATTCTCAAGCCACTAAATCATATCGGTCAATAAGTACACAAACTTCGCATAGCACACAGAAAAAGACACCTGAATCAAAAACAAATGACAAAGAAAAAATTTTTCTGCCACCTCCTCCCAAACAGACAGCAGAAAGTTCAAAAATAAAAACACAAGAAACAGAGAGTTCAAAAAAGAAAATTAAAAGCTCAGAAAGCAGAAGCTCAAGCCGAAGCTCTATAGAAGGGATCCTTTCTGACTTTATTGAATCTGAGATGGAAACAGATGGAGGCAAAGATCTCCCGAGAAATGTTCTGCCTCACAAAACAAAGAAACAGCATCGAAGCAATAAACATTCCTAATGGCTACTCTCATCTCGTGGAACTGCCGAGGCTTTTACCAGGGTATTGATGGTATTAAGCAGCTTATTAATAAACATCAACCCGTCTGTATAGCGATACAAGAGACATTCCTCAAACCTGGTAATTTTGCAAAGCTTCGCAGGTACTCAATGATAAGAAAGGATAAGACATTCAGTGAACGCGCAAGTGGTGGTGTCTGTTTACTTACATCAATCAATTGCCCTTCGAGTGCTCTCCCCTTGGATACCCCCCTCCAAGCGGTTGCAGTGCAGTTGAACATTCGGACACTAACAACTGTCTGCAGTATCTACATCCCGCCCAATGAGAGCATAGATCAAGGAGACTTGGAAAATTTAATTGTTCAACTACCAGTTCCGTTTTTTCTGATCGGTGATTTCAATGGACACAATCCCTTGTGGGGTAGTAAAGACACAAACCGACGAGGGAAGCAAATTGAACAGCTTCTCCACGACCACTGTCTCTGTATCCTCAATAGCACAGAAAGTACTTACTTCCATCAGCCAACAAGGACCTTTCATTCGATTGACCTCGCTATTGTTTCTCCACAGCTTTTGCCTTTCTGTTCCTTTAATGTCGAGAATTATCCATATAATAGTGATCACTTCCCTATTATTATAAGCATTACAGGAAATGGGAGTGTTTCTATCCCTAGAACACCACGGTTTCAGTTGGACAAAGCCGACTGGGAATCCTTTTTACATTATGCCCTCTTCACTGAAGAAATAGTGAAGAATGTGCACATTGACAAGGCTGTGAAGATCATTACAGATAAAATTATTCAAGCAGCTGATATATGTATCCCAAAAACGTCGGTAAAACTACCAAAATACCCAAGGCCTTGGTGGAATCCTGAATGCCAAGATGCCATTAGAAAACAAAGGAAAGCGTGGAGCATTTTTCGGCGATATCCCACAGGTTCAAATCTTATAATATTCAAAAGGGCTAAAGCAAAAGCTCGGCAGGTGCGGAGGAAGAGTCAGAAGAATTCCTGGACCTCGTATGTATCCTCAATTACCTCCTCTACTTCGAGTAAGAAGGTATGGGAGAGAGTCCGGAAAGCGTCCGGTATCTACAAAGAGCACACACTTTCCATCTTAAAGATAAGTGGTGAAGCAGTAACTAGTAGAGAAGGAATTGCCAACGCCATTGGACAGGCGTTTTCAGCCGTCTCAAACAGCAGTAACTATCCTCCTGAATTCCTTTCTGCAAAAATATGCATCGAAAAACAATCTATTGATTTTAAATCTCCCAATACTGAACCTTATAATCAGGATTTTACTGTGCTTGAATTGAAAAGAGCCTTATCGCAGACAAAAAATTCATGTCCTGGTCCGGATGGTATTGCCTACTCTATGTTGAAACACCTCCCTTCTAAGTCACTGGCAGCCATCCTCTTTCTTTTTAATAGAGTATGGAAGGAACAAGTCTTTCCAAATGCCTGGAGAACAGCTTTTGTCATTCCCATTGTTAAACCGGGGAAAGACCCTACCAATCCGTCAAGTTACCGCCCCATTGCTCTAACTAGCTGCCTTTGTAAACTCTTTGAAAAGATGGTCAATACTCGTCTGGTCTATTTTTTGGAGATAAATAATTGTATTTCCCCTTATCAAAATGGTTTTAGAAAAGGACGTGCAACTGTCGATAACATCCTACTCTTAGAAACAGGTATACGTAGAGCGTTCGTTAGAAGAAATCACTATATATCCATATTCTTTGATATAGAGAAAGCCTATGATACCACATGGAGGTACGGTATCCTTCGCGACCTATATAACAACGGTTTACGAGGAAACATGCCGATATTCATCAAACATTTCCTACAGGATCGGAAGTTTCATGTTAAGATAGGCCTTACACTATCTGACGTGTTCCATCAAGAAGAGGGTGTTCCACAAGACAGTGTATTAAGTGTCACATTGTTTAGTATAAAAATTAACTCTATTTTAAAACAACTGCCTCCAACAGTCCATGGAATGCTGTACGTTGACGACCTGCAAGTCAGTTGTCACGGGGAAGACCTGAATGATATAGAGTGTAAACTGCAGACATCTCTCAATAGAATCATTAAATGGTCACAGGAAAATGGTTTTAGGTTCTCCACCCAAAAGACTGTGTGTGCACTTCTGTCGAAAGAAAATTCCTCACCCTGATCCCGAACTATATCTGCAAGATGTGCTGATTCCTGTAGAAAAGGAAATAAAATTCCTAGGAATGATATTTGACCATAAGCTTACCTTTCTTCCCCATATTACCTATCTAAAAAAGAAATGTTTAAAAACTATGAATCTTCTGAAAGTACTGTCAAATACTTCTTGGGGTGCTGATCGAAGCTCAATGCTTCTTATATATAGAGCGCTTATTCGTTCGAAACTTGATTATGGATCAGTCATTTATGGGTCGGCAAGGCCTTCGGTATTAGCCAAACTTGATCCGATACATCACCAGGCCCTTCGGATATGCACTGGTGCCTATAGAACTTCTCCAGTGGAAAGCTTGTATGTGGAAAGTAACGAGACCTCCCTGCGGTTAAGACGTGAAAATCTTTGTTTCAAGCACTACTTCAAAGTCTTATCACAAAGCGAAACTCCTACGCGGTCGAAATTGCTTAATGACCCATACTCCCGTTTATATCAGGCACGACCATCATGTGTCCGTTCTTTCGCCTTGCGGATGAGTGATTTAATAAAGGAGTATAATCTGACCGATATAAACGTACAGCTGGAGAACTTGTTTGGATTTCCTCCTTGGGAGGATTGGAGAATCCATTCTCTGGACACTTTTCGACACTGGGGTAAATCGCAAACTAATGAAACCATCTACAAGCAGATTTTTTGTGAACATAGAAGCAAATATAGGAAGTACATCCCTTTATATACAGACGGATCAAAATCTCAGGATCATGTTGGTGCCGCTTTCGTCACAGAGAAAAATATAGTGGGGGTCCGATTACATCCAGCTTGTTCTGTGCTTACTTCCGAGCTTACTGCAATCCATCTGGGTTTGACTTACCTTTCAAAACAACATTACATGAAGTTTATTATCTACACGGACTCCATGAGTGCCCTAATGTCTCTGGAAAATTATGCTCATCGTTCTCATCCAGTTGTAGCCAAAATCCTGAAGCTGAATAATACTCTAAAAAATCGGGGGTACCAGATTCTTTATTCGTGGATTCCTGGGCACGTTGCCATTAGGGGGAACGAGTTGGCGGATATTGCAGCCAAAACTGCGACCACAATGTACAATTCTCAAATTCCATTAACAGACATAAAAAAGTTTGTCAAAAGCAAAATTCTTAGTAAATGGCAGAGGCAATGGGATGACAAAGTCTATAATAAGCTAAGAAATGTGAAACCCTCCATTGAATATTGGCCGTGTACTGCTAATAGAAGGGAAGATGTTCTTTTGACTCGACTAAGAATTGGCCATTGTCGCCTGACTCACGAGTATCTACTGAAAGGAGAAGAGAATCCCTGCTGCCCAAACTGTAATGCAAATCTGACAGTACGCCACATCTTGGTAGAATGCCAGAGTTTTAATTATTTTCGACTAAGACACTTCAGTTGTTCAGAATTGGATTTAAGAAATCTAATTGGAAAAACTCATCATCGTAATCTGTTTCTGTTTTTAAAAGATATTGGCTTTTATGGTAGACTATAATTTAGCTTTTATTGTAGATTTTAATCGGTTTTTAGTCACTTTTTACCTATACTAGAAGATTTTACAAATGACTAACTGCACTGTTACCATGTGTCTGGCGCAGATAACCTTGACAGGTTTTGTGCCAAAACTACAAAAATCCAATCCAATCCAATCCTAGTAATAAGCAAATCGTGATGAACCCTGGAATTCATTACTGATTTCAGCTGCTGATATTTATGACAAGATTCACATAATCACAGTAATAGCTAAAATCAAAGCATTTATGAAAGATGTCCGTATTCCCTTGACCACAGATTATGTGTTTTCATCGCGTGTATACGTATATATATATATACACACACTTGTTTTGCAAATGCCAGACATTTGACCGCTGAGCCATTAGCCTTGATCTTGCTTCCTAATACTTAAGAACAATATAATTAAAAGATAATAGTGTAGTGCATTCGTCAGGCATTCGTCAATATGATCCCCATCCATGGACTGTTCAGAGTTACAAAGAGTACAGATAGAAGAGTCTTTTAAGTCGAATTTTGAAAAGATGGGCATTCAGACAATCGTGCCCAGTCAAAAGACGAAATAACGCCATAGCTACAGGACGAGGAAACAGAAATAACTGGCTTTGAACTAGTGAGACACTGTCAGGTCTTTTCCCTAGCTTCATTTGATAGGTAGGTGGGAATCCTCCCTTTAAATTCTAATTTAATTAGAAAATTTCCAAAATTGAAAGTCATACGGTTGTTAACGGTTTTGTAGAATAGTCGTCCCTTTCTATGTCAGAAAATCGGCTCTTTCATTTCCCTCAATGCCACAATGAACAGGAACCCACTACAGGTGACGGAGGACTGGGGACGTATGGTGTTTAGCATAGGTAAACAGGCGTGTGTCCCACGCCCTTCCCTATCTAGGAACAACAACTCCCTGGGACCCCGTGAGATTGCCTCGGAAGTTTATTATACAGATCTAAAGATCAATACATGGCCAAACAGAGGCTGAGGATTGTTGTTTGACAATGGTTAAGTGACAATAGCTTTGTGGGTGTGCATGGCTGTTGGAATAACACAGATACATAAAAATATACAAAATAAAGACAAGAATAGATACATGTACAGACAAATTGGCCAGATTGAGGAATAAACTAGACTCGATACAGCGGAGCTGGTGCCTGTCCATAACACGATCTTTCCGTACTGTATCCACAGAGGTGCTCTGCGTTCTCGCCGGCACGCCACCCCTTTCAATTATATACAAATTCTTTTATGAAAAATTTTTATTGAGAACCAGTAGACTGGATTTTAAACTATATAATGATGTTTTAGTAACCAGACTTATGTTTGAGAAATTTTATCCAGGCCTTTTACACCCAACTGAATTTTATGCTATAGATTTTGATTGTAACATTCCCACTGTCAGCGAAATTGATGTGTATACTGACGGGTCGGGGCAGGACGATAAATATGGAGCTGCCTTTGTTATATATTATTATGGAACTGAAATTGCCTATGAATTGTACAAATTAAACAATTATAATTCCGTATTTCAGGCAGAATGCTGCGCTCTTTTAAAGGCACTAAATTGGATCCAACATAACTTAACCAGTGTCTACTCGATAAATATTTATTGTGACTGCATTTCAGTTCTTCAGTCCCTGTCCTCGACCCGTACCAATAATTATTTGATTTTTGAAATTAAAGAAATTTTTAAATTCTTGAATCGCAAAATGAATATACAGCTACATTGGGTAAAGGCCCATGTTGGATTTACAGGCAATGAAAGGGCTGACGTGCTGGCCAAACAGGCTGCAATCGATGAAAATACAAATTATATTGAAATCTCAGGTTCAAAGAGCTACGCAACCAAACATATGAAAAAATTCTATATGGAGATCTGGTCGTCACAATGGCGTCAATCTGAGAGATGCGCGGGATTATTACAGAACATCGAAATTAAAAAAGGTATGCCACTCTTTTCAAATATAGATGTTAACCAATTTTTAACTAGACATGGTAGATTCCCCGCGTACCTCTCCAGGTTTAAACTACAAGATACCGACTACTGTGGACTTTGTCGGGTGCTTGGGAACGCGGACCATTATCTACATTCATGTCCTCTGTTGGATGACATAAGGAAAAAGCACCTGGGTGAGGGGCCAATGAATCTGGAAAAACTTAAGGGATTTGCCAAGGATGCCATGTCTCTAATAAATAGTAATAGATCTGTATTTGGCATCCAAATATGATTTTAATGACTTATTAAATGCCTTTTAATGTGCGATTTGAGGAATATGTAATTGCTTTCACAATTCCCTGATATGTGTATTTCTAAATTAATGTATAATATGTTTAAGATAGTGTGATTATCATGAATTGCAGCCATTGCTGCTTGATAAACATCATATCTATTAAATTTCTATCGGAATCTAACTTTATATAAGAATTTTGATATGTTTTCTGCGTCATACCATATGCTGCCTATATGCAATATGTATATTGTGAAATTTTTGTAATTTAAGCATTATGACATGTTATGATTTCTAAATGTATGAGAATCCTGTTCAACTGCTTGGTGGCTTAAACATTTTATTTATATATTGTGCATATAGTCTGATGGATATTAATTTGTTTGTTTTGCCAGTCACATATTCGATCGTAATTATTGTCACGGACCTCGATTTGTAAATTGTATATTTTGTAATTTCTGTACAAACTTTGCGAATTGTGCTGTGTGTATTTTTTTTTAAGAGGGAGACCCTTTTAAGATCACTTGGTCTTTTAAAGACTAGGCGGATCGGGCCTCCCCGCATTTTGCATTTCGCACATGTACAGACAAAAACAAGCAAATACTGAAAGCCTGAAATCCGCTGAGTTTACTTCTATCTCGGAGTATTACATAGTCCATACATAATTGGTTACCAACTCAGCAAGAACCCACTTCAGGATAACTGAGCCAGCCATAGTGTTGAGAATCTTCCTACATTCGTAAATTCGTTTGAAAGTACAATATTTATTGTTGGAGATAGCCTGCAAAGCGGCTTTGCTATTGAACAAACAAACAGCCCGAGGGAATTTACTTTTCTGAGCGCTTAATTAATAAAGAGAAAAAAGGGGAAATAGCTAAATTAAGTGAAAGGGGAAATAACCAAATTAAAAAGGGCAATAAAAAGGACTATTACCAAATTAAAATTAATAATTTTCTTTCATATCTTAATATATTTGGCTATTTCCCCTTTCTGTTCTGAAAGTAGAAACTGTTTATAATAAGTTTGCTTTTGTTTCATGCTTGCGTATGTAGTTCTACAACGCGAGTAGTTCTTATCCAATCAGATTACAGAAGCTTCTGTCTCTAAATATCGTTGTTATTAATGCGCAGCCCTTTTTCCTGCTTCTTTAAGCACTTAGATACAGATCTTGCTAAACGTCAGACTGATAAACAGCTTGTAGAGTCATAAATTTTGAAGACAATATCCGGACAAATTAAAACAATGATAATGAGACTTATATGGACAAATCAGTCTCCGGTGATAAATTAGCCATTTATTATTTGCAATGCATGAACCATCAGTACGAAATGAACATCCTTGTGCTCAATAAACATTTTGAGTTGTTCTGTCTGGTTATGTGGTTTTCCTAATCGCGTTGCAAATATTGTTGAGGTATAAAATGCTAAAACTCGGAAAGAATGTTTGCGGACATCATATGTACACTGCTAGCCATTACAATTGCTCCATCTTCAAGGCGGCATACAACAAATGTCAAATTTGCATGGAAGATACTACATGATGGGATAGGCAGATGATTAGCATTCCAGCACATGCGAACAAAGTAGGTAACAGTAAGGTCATTTACATTGCATATAAATGGGAAGATTTCACAAGGGTTTCTCATTTGGAAATCACATTTGAATGTTGGTTTTTTGCATAAAGGTTGTGTTACACGTCGCTAAAGAAGGATAAATTTCTATCAAGAATTATACCGCAACAGGATCGCCGCTTATCGGGATTGTAGTTTTATTTTTCCTTGACATTGCTCTCCTGTTGATCGGGTTCCCATGACTGTAAGACAAATGTACAATCGATGGCCGTACTTAAATGCCATGTAGGATCTCAACGGCCCCGGGGTACTAACGCCGGAGAGAATGCATATGTTTTCCTCTTGATCTTGTGGTCATGTCACCAAGTCTAGTCAAGAAATTGGTTTGTGTGTGAGACGAAAGCGTCCGCACTGTCAGTGCGACTACATCTGCAGCACCATGGACTGTCATCACGGCTACCATCGTTGGGCTTCACTTGACGCTGCACCAGAGACAGGTGAGCCTACAGTTGCACGATGGCAAAGGACACGAGTGGCACCACGTCATCTTTTCAGACGAATCCTGGTTCTAAGTGTAGAGTATTCTAATGAACATTTCTCTAAGTGAAGCAGCAAGGAAAACGAACGTTCCCAGCTTGCATTCGTCATCGCCATACAGACCAAGCACCTAGTGTGCTGTTATGAAATGTCATTGGGTACCCATTCCGATCAACTCTTGTTTGCATAGCCAGTAATGTGGACAGCCGCCATTGCGTTTCTGACGTGTTAAGGCCCGTGCCTTACCTTCGAAGCCTGCGTGACGCCATCCTTCAACCAAGTGATGCAAGACCACCGCATGTTT
Source organism: Stegodyphus mimosarum (assembly GCA_000611955.2). Classification (NCBI taxonomy): domain Eukaryota; kingdom Metazoa; phylum Arthropoda; class Arachnida; order Araneae; family Eresidae; genus Stegodyphus; species Stegodyphus mimosarum. Next base: position 218,294 of record KK117831.1, read on the forward strand.
CGTAAGCTCTATTGATCTTCCTCAGTACTCATCGTGCTCGACTGTTGCCCTGGCCAGCACATTCTCCAGATCTCTCACCCCTGAGAACATCTGATTATGGTTCGAAAAACTATCTGAGAGTTGTCGAAAAACTATCACGCTACCACCCGCCAGCCACTATGATTGAGGAATTCAGGCATAGAGTTGAAGCCGCATGGAAAGAAACGCCTGTATTTGTCATCCAAGCTCAATTTGACTCGATGCCGAGCCGGATTACAGCTGATATGACTGCCAAAGGTTGTAGATCTGTGTATTACTGCATGTGTACAATAAATAAGATTTCGCTGTATGCTCCTTCCTGGTGTAACAATTTGGATGTTCAGCAGCGTATATATACGTGAATACATAATTAATGAGCACTTACTAGGTACAGGATGAATTGAAACAGGATAAATTCAAGAAGTATATATATATATATATAATATATATATATATAATATATATATAAACTGCAGTTTCCTAAGTAATGCTTAATCAGTGCAAACATTTGAATGTGAGAAACTAGAGACTAGAATCTAGAAAGAAATGTTGGTATGATTGTAGTCTAAAATTGCTAAGCATTTTCTGTTAGAAAGTGTATATAAATATGCTATAGAATTGCTACGTTAAACATCTGAAGATCATAATCCAGCATTGTAGGTTAGGTTATTTTAACATGGCAAAGCAAACAAGGGAATATCTGCCGAAAGGAAGGGATGCTTTCCAAGGGAAACTGGCTCACATTCACATTAAAAACACATAGAGAAAAACCACGAAACCCAACCATGCAGCCAGCCCATTCGCCTGGGATCGAACACCCAGTATTCAGCAATCTTAATTAGTTGGCTACTGGTTTAGCCTCAAGCATTAAGCAAACTATAAACAATGCCATACCTTTTTGTACAATGCTAGAACATGAACATCGTTTTTATTTACAATCAAAGGCTTTTCTAAGTCAGATCTGGTATTTCTTGAAGCCTCAAATCGTATGATTAAAGATTGTCTAAAATATAAAGTTTTAGATTGTATTAAATATTTCAAATGTCTGTTATACAGCTTCAAGTAGCCCAAATTCAAAATTTGTATGTATTTGTGCCCTTTTGTTTAAAATATTTTCTACGGTTATTGTATCTGTATTATCTCTATATCCGTTTCCTTTTTTCTTTAAAAAAGGTGTTTTTGTGTCAAGAATGCGAGACCAAGAGACTCAGAAGCAGCTAGCCGGGTTGTTAGACATTGGCGATGAGATCCTCGAAATAGATGGTTGCAACGTCAAGAATGCGGACATCATGGAGGTCAATAGTTTGATGGCGAACAAGAATACATTGCTTCTCACTGTCCTTCCTTACATATGCCGAAAAGACATATAAGCGAAGACGTGTTATATTTTATAATCCTGTACAGTAGCCTTCAGTCTAGAGCTGAGCTCTGCAAATGTCGTTTACCAGTTTACATATCGCGAAAGAACATTTCGGTTACATGACGCAACTTAGTTGCCTGTCATTTGTGGAATAGTCTTGTTCAATTATCTGTAAATATGTATTTGTCTGTAATGGCATTCCTTCAGGTTGTTTTCTTCTGTGGACTGTTCATTACTAGGTTTTCAACATTTTATCTTTTGCCTCGTGTTTCCGTCATGTGTCTTTGTATTCATTTTGATAGACGAAGGAAGTTTTATTCATAAAAAGTGGCCAACTTTGACGAGACATCTTAATCCTCATGAATATGTTGACGGTAAAGTTGATGAAAATTGAGTTGTTTCAATTGATGTACTCGTTTTATAAACATGTTTTGTATTGATTTAAAAATTATATTTGAATCCAAGTATAATCCAAGACTCAGTAAAGGAATTAAGTTTAGTGTTCTCTTTTAGTTTGCTACTCAGTGTAACATTATAAATATTTCTTCAGTGGTCCACAAACGAATGAAGCTTTATGAAAGTAATATTTTTATATTTACAAATGAATTTATATAGAAAGAGAAGAATTATATATTTTATATTAAAACTTATCTTTTCTATATTTTTTATTTCATGCAAATTTTTTATTGTATATATTTAGTAGTTTTATTTTTTGTTAAAAATGTACAAAACACATTTTAAGAACTTTATTGTAAAGACAGTCATGCTTGTAAAATGTGCGGTTTTTCTGAAACTGGAAATTTAGCATTCTGTATTTCTTGGTGTATTCAAACATTCTCTAATATTTCATATTTATTGAGATGAAACCTGTCTTTGAAATCATTATTTGTCTTTTGAGACGGTGCTATAAATTTGGAAATATCTACAGTTGCATTTTGGGTGTTTAAAATTAGTCACTATTTTATATTACATATTTCGCTATCTTAACATAGTTTCGTTTTGCAGCTATAAATTGTACGCTTTTTTGGTGTTTCCTTCAGCCTTCAATTATTTTATATTGCTTGTATTATTAGTAAATGTAAGTATAAATTTGTATCATCATTTCTTATGAATTTTAATTATTTCCAGAAACGAAACCGTATTGCTAATGTGGGACAGATTTTATACTGTGAAATATAGCAATTTAGACTGATAATAATATAAATACAACATGTAAAATTAATATGTATTTTTAAAATTTTCTTTGCACAAATTAATCATGTCAGTTAATTGTTTTTAACAATAATTTCTGGTAGAGCAGTGCTCTTGTACTACTCAAATCGTCTAAATTATACACGATTCATTATTGGTGAATTGCAAACAGAGTAAATATATTATCTGTTTAGCGAGTCACCCATGTACGCTAGGCTAAAATTATATTCAGTATTACAAACTGGTCAATATATAAGGTGAACGTCTTTTGCGAACTAAGCTCTTAAGATGCCATTTCTGGAACTATCTGGATTTTCTAGTTGAGCTTTTCGAGCTCAAGTCCGTAATCACATCTGGATTTACGGCCACTTGGGAGCTCTTTGTCCACTCGAAGCTGCAATGCCTCACTCGCCCTTGCCTGCCTAACCTCTCTGCGTGCCTGCTATTAACTAATGACTCTCGTGACTGTTGCTGTTTGATGAATTAAATCCATAAGTGACTTGCAAATTTTAACACCCATTGGACTTTGACTGCTTTTGGTTGATGAATCAAATCCGGTAGTAACTTAAAAAACTGCAACACTTGTTGGCCTTTGACGTTTTGATGGATCACGTTCATAAGTGACTTCATAATTTTGTCATCCATTGGCCTTTGACTCCTTTTGGATAATGAATCAAATCCTTAAGTGGCTTACATACTTCAACATCCATTGCCTGTTAAGTAATCCGATATATTAATTAAACTTACGATAATCAAAGGAAGCTTGTAGCCTTCTTGGGTAGTTTGAAAGCTAAGTCACACTCTCTATGTATAGCTTAGTATTCCGTGTAAATTAAAAACATTAATGCCTCCCGCTTTTACTTATATGAACTAACACTGAAATGCAATTACTTTCGAGGCATTCCTAAACACTGCGTCTTTCTTAGCCTAAGACTTTTAGACTATAGTAGTCCAAAACGTCAACTTCTTATAATGTTTACTAACAATGAAATTACTTTTTCTATATTACCATGGAAGAAAAATCAAACTTTCATTTAATGAACCTTCAAATTTTAGTCAACAAATAATTATATTCTTTCGATAAAAGGCCTGTTATAATTTGTTATCAGTTTGTGGTTTCCTTGTGCTCCACAGACGTCAACAAACTCAGTTTTGCATATGTACTTTGATATATGCTCATCACGCATATTTTGCGTAAGTTATAACTGCTTTAAATCCACATAAAACACCTAACAACCTATATTATAAAACCTAACTTATATATATAAATTCAAGCTTGAAATTTCCAAATGAGATTAATATTACATTACACTTGTAATTAACGATTAAATAATATTTTAAATTATTACAGATTTCTTAATAAGTTGTGTTTAAATTTTGAACATGTAACACACATGAATTAACGTGGCATCTCTCAGTTTTCACTTTGCAATTATTCACCGATTAATTACAGCGACTTAAATTTTTTAAAGGTGTTTTTTTCCTCCGGTATCAAGAACGTTTCCCAAAAAAACTTCACATTTCAAAATGACAATATTTTAATGAAACTTGGTCACCATTTTACCTCTAAGAGAGAGGTCAAGGGTGTGGTGCAGGCTGAGCATAATTTTGTCGATTATGTCATCTTCTCATCACCCCCATATGATTGTGCAGAAACCAAATCCTCTGTATTTTTCATGCAGTTAGATATTCATATCTGAATTTAGACATTAAATAATTTCAGAAATTGATATTCATTAAAATATTTGCATAGCTCACGAGAAATTTATCCTATTTAACTAGTAATTAATCTGTAAATTTTTTATATATTTTTAGGACGATAGCAGTTTCCTTCTGAGTTTTTATTTAAATTATCTTTACTTCATAATAATGTTTTCCTTTATAATTTTCAATCTTCTTTTTATTGTAGAATCTGAGTTGATTTTTATTTCTTCTATGCTGTTAGTAACAATTAATTTTAAATAATGTTTGAGGTGATGGCTTGTTCTAGAATTATTGTGATGTGATGCAATGGTCCTGATCTGTCACTATCCTTAAAAATATTTATTTTGAGGGGGGGTAGAGCTCAGTAGTCTACTCAATATGTTTCCAAAAATATGAATAAATGTTTCTAGAAGTAAACCAAATTATTGAAAAAAGGTCATTATCTATTTATTTCAATATCTTAATAATGTTATTTAAGCTTTCTAAGTAGTAGTATTTTTCTTAAACTATAGTTACTGTGCATTTATGAAAGGCAGCTTGCTCTAAATGAGTTCTACATTGAAATTAGATGCAATTTTTCATTTTTGATACTTTTTAGTATGTTAATACATTAAAACATATTTTAAGTTTACTCAGCAGGTGTTCATATCGGAGTCTGAAATGTATATTTTAGTTTATTTCATCAAAATGTACAAAACTGTTCGATTTATAATACTCTGAAATAAATATATTTTGTATCGTTCTTTTCTGTTCCTTCACTGAGTCATACGTATTGAAAATATTCAGTACAGAACATTTTACACTTCAATGAAAAAAAAAAATTATCTCCAAGAAAAACAGTGACTTGCAATTACTTTGTTGATTTTCAGTTTAAAACTGTTGTTACTTATGCTCATTTGTCTGACAGTGGCATCAGCCCAAGCCCACGAAATTCCTCGTGGCAAGGAGCGCAAGATACGCCTGTCGTTGGCAACAGCCTTGAGCACCTTATAGGTGACAGTGCGATTTAGCACAGTTCCACCCCCAATTTTGATGAAGAGCACCCAGGGGGGGCGACGGGTCCAGTGGTCTCCCACCCCTCTCCCCTTCCACCAAACCACACGAGCGAACTTTCGGCTCGCCGCATATTTAGAGTGCCGCCATGCTGTTATTATTAGTGCCTTTCCACGGCACCAATGTTATATTAGTGCCTTAGAAGAACAAATATAAACTAGAGCTATTAGTGGTTAATACATTAAAACAATCAGTTAAAGTGCGTTGTGATTAATGATTTAAATACCCTAACAACCCAATGAATATTTGAGTTGGTGTCATGTATAGTTTACCAGTAAATAAAATAAAGCAGCATACTAAATTTATAAATGAAACAGACTTTTATTTTACTATTAAAACTAATTTAAACTATTGGCATTTAGAATGTAAGGCTCCCGGCAGTAAAAAAAATAAATATAGAACATTTTTTAGCATATTAATATTAGACTAGTAGAATTGCACCTTAACATTTTAAATTTTTATTGCATCAATTGGCCAACTCTCATAGCACTTTCGAAACCTTATCAAATATTGCAGCACTTGACATACTAAATAATTGTGAAAACTTCCTACTGCACTATTGCTATAATTTCCAGATATTTAATTTAACATTAATACATTTTCTTCTATGAAAACATTATTGAAATTTCCCTAATTGCACAAAACCCCCGAATTCAACGAAAAAAAAACTCAACTGTCGTCTTCAATCCAAGACTCCGGAGGCAGAAGTTCAACAACAGAAAGGAAGGTTCAGGTTGAAATAGGCGACAAACCAAGGCCTTGAGTCTGGTAGCAGGAAATCAAGCACATCATTAATCCAGGAGTAAACTTGTTCCAGAACACCAAGGAACGGTAACTATAGTCAGGAGGCTGGGAAGATGACTCAGATGACAAACCTCATATCCTTCACGGCAGGTGTACGGCCGGTTCTAATTCAGATGACGATGGAACAGATAGCCTGCCATAAGTAGGCCATAACTAACACATGGAGTGACGCTCCCAGGCTTGAAGATGAAGTCTTCTTTTTTTTTCTTGTAGTTATTTTCCCAATTAGAGTCAAAGAAATTGCATATTTAGCGACTGTAGAACATATATGTAGACATTAACTATTTATCATGTAGAGCCCGAAAAATTAACAGCATTGTTAAGCGGTGACCTGAGGGAGCAAGAAATGGCTCCTCTTCCTACGTAGATTCAGCACACCCAAAACCAGAGGAAAAGAGCGTTCGAGAGATCGAAAATCGCGTGCACCGGCTTTTTGTTATAAACCTCTACCAACGGCGCCAAAACTCACTCAAAAGGATGACAATTGCTGATAAAAACGCCCCGAAGAAAACCGTATAAAAATTCTTACTTTTCAAAACGTTAATTCAACACCTTTCCTTAAACTCGCCAAATAAAAACAGGTGTTAACAGTAAACCTAGAACTCTACCGGAAAAACAAGGTGACTTGTGTATGACATCTGTAATATATCCTCATAAATCTTCATAAATCACCCGAAAGCAGTCTAATAGTGACAAGATAGCAATCACACTAAATCCTACGAAAGCTACAAAATTTTGTTAATTAAATTACCGTATTTCACAAACTAATTAAGTTCTCGACTTGAAAGAAATTTTAAATCTTTCTGTGCAAATCTTTCTGTTTCTTCTAGTATAATTATATAAACTCAAATTAAGTATTTTAAAATCCAGATTATAACATGAAAAACACACCCCATTCCCATTGTCTGCTGCCAATCGCGTTCCGAAAAAGAAAGTACGAACATACTATCTTAAGAAAAAAACTCTAATCAAAGGTAAACCAAATTAACACAGAAATTAAATAAAATACGCATTCTGTAGCATAATTTAGAATATAAAGGAATGAATTAATTAGCTTAATGTCGCTGCACAGCATCGCCGCACCGACACTATACATTTACAAACATCCATGCCTTCTCTGGTATTCGAACCCAGGCCCTTCAGCATAGCAGTCAGCGACGCTAATAACTATGCCGGTTGGGCTGCGGGATAAAACTAATTAGGCACTAGGTTAATTCGATTCTTCTTTTATTGGATTCTAATTCAAGTTTGCGGTGGGAAAACTAACATGGAAACTATTGGAATTTCCAATGACAATCGCCACTAAACATTCAGAAGTGATTAAATACATGAACAAAATGACAAGTATGGCACTTCGGAATTATTTGATCATTGCTTATAAAGTGACGTCCTTCCTGCTTGTAGCCGGTGACGGCAAACTTAGAGTGAGTGTCTTATGAAGTTTGAAACATTCTGTTATTACGAAGACTCATGCTAGCTTTCTCGAATTCCATGCTTATAACAGCGAATTTATGTATTCCATTGTATCACCTATCTGAAGAACTAAGTCAATATGTCGCACTTTATTCGATGCTGTTTGTAGATTCAGGTAACTGTTGTCAAGGCCTTCTATTGCTCCGACAGAGAAAACAAATCTTGTACTAAGCAATTATCATTAGACATTGAAACTGCATCGTCTGTTGGTTACTTCAGTTACTAATATTTGTACCACAACATAAAAAACTGCAAGCCAAGTTTTGGAGATTGGCTAACTGCGTTTAGCCAATCTCCAAAACACTTTCCCACTCATCCAACAGATACATACTCTGAATCTCACTACCCAAACATAGTTACTGCTCTTGCTTTATAATTCAAGTCCATTAAAGTATTCAGTTAGAATGCTTGAAATCCAATTTGGATTCCGTCGAATGATAAATTAGAACTGTAAAAGAGGACTTCTTGGTATCACAGGGTTGAATCTTCGGAATATTTTATTTTGTCTGATTCGCTTGATTCTTCCTGCTTGTTTTGAATTTTGGAGTTACCATCCTCTTTATCCATGGAGTTTATCTTGGTTTCGTAGATCCTGCAAGATTATTCCGAGCTTTTGCTAAGAGGAGGGAAATCCTTATTATCCGTATTGAAATGAGGAGATATAACATATTTTCAATTTTGGGGAACCTTTTATACGAAGCTACATAGTCGCGTTCGAAGCAAGCACATAGGTTCCGGGACCATCTTCACGTTTTTAGTGCATTCGCTACTTTGTACACTTCACATGGTGAGGTTTGTGATGGCAATGAGCTCTGCTGTGGCCATTCCTCTGATAGTTGCGTCATTACACTAGTCCCGCTTTGTTTTGAATGTTTTATCGAATATTTTTGCATGCATCAGGCTAGCAACTAATACATGGTCAGAAAAGGTCATAGTACCGTACATCAAATACTTAACGTCATGCTATACAGCTGCATGTTCTACCAAAAGTATGTCATTCGCGGCTTGCGTTATTGATTTCGAGAAAGCATTTGATTGTGTCTGGCACCAAGGCCTTCTGTATAAATTTTGTAACATTAGTCTATCAGCTAAATTTATCAAGATCATGAAATTCTTTTTGAACGTCATCATTTTCCAAGTCTTTCCACAAGAAAATAACTCAAAGCGGGAGTCCTTCAACGGATTGATTTTAGGACAGACACTTTTCAATATCTTTGTTAACAACATGCCTGACTCATTAGGAATCAAAATTTTGAAATACGCGGACGATACTGTCCTGTTGGCAAAATCCCTGCGACCACAAAGAGCAACAGACAATCTCCGAGTTAGTATGAATTTTGCTTCACACTGGTGCCAGTTTTGGAAGAATTAAACTCAACCGGCGTAAGTGCAGTGTTCTGCCACCTACTAGGAATGCACTTTATCACATAATGGCGTTATAATTTAAGTCAATCGATGGCTAAAAATATTGCGAGCGCTTGTAAATGCGTTGTCTTAGGAACGATTAGGATTACGAAATCTCGCATTTTACAACTACTGTTTTATTCATATGCTATCCAGACGGAGCAGTGGCATGGACCTTATAAGAGATAGTGGCCCAGTGGACGGAGCACATGTCCGCAAGAAGGAGTAGGGACGATCTGGTTTACTTTAAAAGTGAAACCTTTTGGGTTTGTACCACATAACTGTTTTTAATTATTAAATGCGTTATGTTGTATAATTGATGACATTATGAAAGTCACACTTCTTACAAATAACATTTGATATACCTCATTAAAGCACTTTTTACTGCATTTTACGCATTTTTTTCATGCGTAATTCTTGTATAAACAGCTTTACTTTGGTAAAACGGTAAAAACTCTAAACACAAAATTTATGAATTTACTTTTGCGTACAAGATTGATAGTACGTGATGATTTGAAACAAATAAGACAAATTAAACAAGATCTGATATTTTTTTAAAAACTTTTATGAGCATTTTCAGGCAATGGTTTTTAAAATTATTATAACATTATAAAAGACGATCATTTATTTGATCATTAATTGTTAACATTACAATATGATCATAAGATGATTACTTATTTTAATAATTCATAAAATTCGTAGCATAAACTTTTCTGAGTGTAATGGAAAAAAATAAAAAGGTAAAATAAAATAAAATAAAATCTGAAAGCACTCAGATTTTATATTACTCCCAAAGGGTCGTTTTTTAACGTTTTGTGCGTTACCTTTATATATTGAATATCATGTTCTTCGCACGTAAACCACATAAAATTCAATTCCAAAATATTTGAAAACAGCATATCTGTAGAATTTCTGCGTTGAAGATAAAAATGTTATTTTTCGTACAATGTTGCCATTGCTCGCTTTGAACTCCTTGAGTTTGTTAATAAAAAAATCGTAAAAGTTTTACAAAATATGAAATGGATTAAAACAAATTCGAAATTCGGCGATCCAAGTGCCCATGTTCCTGGTGGAGGATTACATTATTCAAAATTTAATGGTTCTAGATACCGTCGTTTTTTCACAGTGCGAGAAACATACATGTATTCATGCAAATTCTTCATTATTTAATTTCTTTAAATATAATACAGGGCGATAATATTTGGTGGCCACAATTTGCAAAGTGAAACGGTCATTTATACTGAAACAGCGCAAAATGCCGTTTCGAAACTAATAGCCTTTCTGGGCTGCCGGCCCTTTGGGCTAGTAAATTAAATTCACAGTAAATAAAAAAATCTTATGCGAAACTAGAAATAAATTTAAAAAATAATCACTGTAAAATTCTAGCACAATTAATTATTGCAGTTAAATACAATTTTAACATTAGAATAAATGTATAAAAATTATTAACGTGTTCAAAGTGTTTATCACTATAATGTATTATGAAATTTAATTGAAATAAAACTCCTTTATGGAAATTATGCTATAATATTCACCCTTAATTTTAAAAAAGCAGCGCAATTTATAATTTTAAACAAAAAAACTTTCAAAAATTCATTTTTAGGTATTTTAGTATTTTTTACTTATTTACACCAATAAAAAGCATAAAAATTCTAAACGAAAATTGTTTGTTTGAAATTTTCTATTAGTTCAAATTTAAAATATTATTTTCTAAAAGAAGTAGTTACAAATTTCCTTGAGCGTAGGAAAATCTAAAAAAGTATACAGGCCTAAAGTATGTAACAGCTTTATAATTATTTGGAAGTTTTAATTATGCTTGATAAATATGCTAAATTTTTAAAACTCAATCTCAGTTTCAAAAATAAAAATATGTAAAATTCTAATGTGTGAAATGAGGCGCTACAACCAGCTTTTCCTTGACAATTATAGGCTCTGCAATAGCCAACCACTGTAAAGTTTCTGCTAGTCGTCCCTACTCCTCCAGATGTGGTCAAGGGGACAGCCGGGAATGCATTAGACGAGGGAGAAAACCCATTTGGGTTGGTCTCTTTTTTATAAGGTCCATGGGCAGTGGTTAGTGACGTAAATGGCATCAGTGGTCGCTGACTATCTCATTAGGGGGTTCAAATGCTAGAGAAGCCATGAATGCTTGTAAGCGTGTAGCGTCTATGCGGCGCGGGCATTCGAAAACACTCTCCTCTTGCGTTAACATGAGGCCGATTATTATCAGCCAGGAGGGTTGCAGCACATGCGTATATTATATTGCATTACTCTCCTCTT
>KK117831.1:239880-256388 GCA_000611955.2 Stegodyphus mimosarum
TGCATAGATTTCAAGATTCTTTTGAATAATGATAGCTAGGACAAGTCGAAGTGATGATGTGCTAATTACAGGAGCATAGGTCTCAAAATAATCAATGCCTGGCTTCTGTTCAAAGCCACGAGCCACCAGTCTAGCTTTGTAAACATTGTTTCGTTTGATACGCAACACCCATTTACAGGATATTGGCTTTTCATCCTTTGGCAAGTTGACTAACTTCCACACTTCATTTTTATTAAGAGAAGCTATTTCCTCATCCATGGCTTTCCTCCATAGGACTTGCTCTTCTTTTGGCAATGTTTCTATATCCTCATATATTACTGTGTCAAGAGTTGCCACATAAGCTTCATACACAAAGTAATCATTCAACTTTACAGGTAATTTTATATTTCTTCTTTGCCTAGTAATTTCTTCATGCCTTTCTTCTAGATTTCTAGATTCTACATCACTTGAATCACATATTACTTCATCTTTAGCAGTATCTTTACTTTCTATGGAAAAAACATCTTGAACTGAGATACATTTCTTTTTTTCTTCATTGAACAATACATTTCGAGAAACCACAACATGATTTGTGACTGGGTCCAGTAAACGATAACCCATGGTAAAATATCCAATAAAAATCATCTTTTTTGATTTTGGATCCAATTTCTTTCTTAAGTTATCCGGAACTCTCATGTATGCATCAGATCCAAGCACTTTAATAATATTCAAATCAGGCGGTTTCCCATATTTGAGCTCATAAGGTAGATTTTCAACAGTCTGATTTGGAATTCTATTCTTAAGATATGCAGCTGTCTGTACAGCATAACCCCAAAAGGATTTAGAAAGCTTTGCTTCACATATTAGAGCTCGAGCCTTCTCTAAAAGATATCTGTTGGCTCTCTCAGCCACACCATTCAAAGGAGGTGAATATGGAGGAGCAGGATCTATCATAACACCTTTTTTCTTGCAATAACGAGCTAGTTCACCAGACACGTATTCCTTAGCGTTATCGCACCGGATTTTGTAGAGATCAGGATTCTGCTTTAGGAACAATTTAAACATTTCATCTATGTCACCCTTGTGCTTTAAGAGATGCACTTCAGTAAATCTAGAGAAATCGTCTATGATTGTAGCAAAATACTTTTCACCTTACCTAGTGGGTGGATCAATGGCAACACATATGTCAGTGTGTACCATTCTCATCGGCACATGCTCTCTGCTTCTAGGGCCTTTGTTCATAGAAGTGTTGGAATGTTTTGCTATTACACACTCTTCCCAAAAACTTGATGGTGACTCAGATACTGGCAAACCCATTTCTTTTAGTATTTTATCAGATGAGTGCCCCATACGCCTGTGCCATAATTCTGCATTATGATTTGCAATGTATGTTGAAGCTTTAACAGGTTCAAATTGACTCACATACTGTCCTTTCTCATTGAGTTTAGCAAACTCAAATTTTTCATTCCTATTTTCAATAACAGCTACATTATTCTTAAAAACTCCAAATTTCACATGCAGAAGATTCACTCGACATCTTTAAGTAATATTTCTCTTCCATTTAATGTTCCAGATACTGTACCAATACCTTCTACCTTTAAAACATCATTTTTCGAAGCACATGCAACAGTTCCAGAAAAAGGTTTAATTTTTTCAAACCACTCACCTTTGTTACATATGTGTGTAGAAGCTTCAGAATCCAGAATGAAATTTCCAACAGGCTCGACAACTGTTGTGTAGCAATTTTCACGTAACACTTAATTATTTAAGTTTGATTTAAAATTAATTTTCATTATTCTAAATTTATGCTACACAACGTTATTTTATTTAATATCTTGTATTTATATTTGCTTTGGTTTAATTTTAATTAGGGGTTTTGGTACTTTAAGATTTGTACGTCTCTTCCACTGGTTACTCGTAAACGCGTTGAAACAGACAATGGAATTAGGTGCTTTCGTAGGTAATAAACTTGATTTAAAATTACTTAACTTAGGTTGATTCTCATTTAACTTATATCATTGGATGCAGAAAAATTAGCCTTTTAATTTAAGAGTACTTTCAAGTCTCTAGCTTAAACAGTTTTTAAGTTACAGTTAATTATTCAACGAATTTTTGCACTTCGAGTATTTTTTTTGGTTGAGGGGGAAAGGATTGAAAAGCGTCACTTTTGCAGTTGATTTCCAAGCCTTTGCTTAGGAATTTTTGTCCGTTGCCTAGGTTTGCTGGTTTTCCCACGCCTACGTCGAATTCTTGGTTCTTCTTTTGGCGGGCTTGGCGAGATTCGGAATTTTGTTCCAGTTCAACTCCTCGATTTTTGGACGATATTAGCAGGGGTTTGTGTGAGGGGTAGAGTTTCAGTTTATTCACCCTTTTGGCGAGTTTTGGCGATATCTAGTGTCCGGACCTGACAAAAAGCGGGTGCAGGTGGGATTGCGAAGCTGTTGGGACGTTTTCGTTTTTGCATTCGGCTGACAAGAAGATAACTTTCTCGGGTGCCTTGGGCATCTTGTTGCTGCAACAGAAAGGATGAATTTGTTTTTTTAACGGGGGGCTTATGGCTCCTGTCACTTCTTACTCCATGGCTTCGGAAATAGTCCTTCAAAAATGTAAATGAAATAATTCTGCAATAGAAAAGGAAATGAAAGAAAATTATATTTCCATGCTTCAACTACCACAGAAATAATGTCCTTCAAAATGGAAAGTAAATATTTCTTCGTCAATTCTACCATCTGATGAAGACTCAGTCCGCTTCTTCAATTTATAAGAACAGAAAGCTCAACCCGTCCAAGTTACCTGTGTTCCGACCTGAGTTTCCTGATGGTTCTGAAGTTCGTAATACAGAAGGCTGGATGAAACTTCCAAGTTCCTGCGTACTGGGTTATTCTTCGAATGTTCGGAGTCCGCCAAGCTGCCATCGAATTTCCTCATCTCCAGGTTCACTTCTTCCATCAGTTAAGAAGTTTTTCTTTTGAACTTTTAATGTTAACTTAAATTCTTAAAGGATTTTTTTTTCTCATCCAAAATTCTCTGGTTTAATTATTTCTTGGATTTTTTAAATGATTCTATTATCATCAGAATTTAACTTTTTATTTAAATGTTTGCTGTAAAGAATTTTGAAAGGTAGAAAATTTAAATCTTTAATATTTTTGAGGATTTGTTGATTTAACTGAGATCTGAAGAAATTTGTGAGCAGTCTTAAATTGCTCTAGTTAAAAGTATAATTTTTTTTTCCTCTTTTGGTGCAATACTATAATTACTTAACTCTGTACTTCATTATTTGAATTTTCACTTGTTCTTGGATAAATAAGGTGTAAGAACCTTACAACTGTTAAATGAAATGGGAAATTTTAATTTGTATCTTGTCTCATAAAAATAGTTATTACTTAAACAATAGTATTTGAATTGAAGTGGTTATTGTCTAAGATTGCAGTATTTGTGGAAAATATATAAATGATTAGCTATTTGTTTTCTAAATTAAATAAGTTAGGTCCCGGGGACTAATATAATTTTATGATAGTAAATTTGTTTAATATCAATGTTTTAAGGAAAGTAATAAACTAAGTTAGTATTATTGATTTTATGTGTTTACTTGAATTTCTGATTACACAACATAGCTTCACCAGTAGCAAGGCTCTTCGGGTTGTTGAAACGAAATTTAAAAAGGTACATACACAACGCAAATTCCTTATTTGTTTAAACTACTAGTATTTTACAGCTTAGTATATAACACAACCATGAATGTTACTGCAGCCGATTCTTTGTAATCTGATTTATGCTTAAATCTGAAGTCCTTCTTGTAATGCCCTAGGCGTCCACATCCAAAGGAAACTAATTTTCTCTTTCAAAACTTGGCGATATGACCTTTACTTTTACATTTGTGGTGGATGATATTACGTTTATCAGCGTTAAAAGCTACGTTATTACTTGAGCCAGTAACCCTAGAATCGTAAGAATTTCTCTCACCTTGCAATTCTTCAGCATTCAAGAGTCTTTGCACGGCAAAGTCCAGCGTAAGCATTTCATTGGGCTGGTTCTCAATCGTCGATTTAATAATGTCGTACTCATCAGGTAGCGACATCAACAAATAAACAATTACATCCATATCTTTGACTTCAGCACCCGAGAGTCGCAGTTCATTTACGATCGCCAACAGTTCGTTAATATGTGACTGCATACTGCAATCTCGGCGTTTCTTTAGTGTCGATAATTTCTTTCGTACTAATATTTGACTAAATGCACTCACCTTTAGGTATTTATTCTTTAAACTGCTCCAAATTTCACATGCAGAAGATTCACTCGACATGGTCGCCAATATAGCATCATCTAAAAGGGTTAGCAGCAATGCGTAAGCCTTTTTTGCATCTTTGATTTCAGCAACTTTCGTTTCATCCGCTTCAACGTCTAAATATTTATCAAGTTCTTTGGCCGCAAAAACAGCTTCAACACGGCGCTTAAACAGAGAAAAGTTTTTACCCTTAAACCGCTCAACACAATACTTTGTGTTCTCATCACGTGCTGCCATTTCAAATTTCACTTAACGCGTGATTCCGTTCCAAACAAATAAATGCTTCGCCTCTAGCGTGTTCAATATCAGAACCACGCTCTGCTGCAAAGATTTAAAAGGTAAATCAGAGGCCGATGATAATTAAGTAGAGGCTTTATTAAAGGATGGAATTAATCACGCACATGGCATAGCACACTTCTACATACCACACAAGCAACAAAAACTACACTGAACAAGTGTTGCCAATACAACATAAGCAAGATATAAACAGTTACGGTTAATATACATATAACATCAAATCACAAACCAGGGAGTAAATGTGATTATTCTCAACAATAACCATTATTACGGATAATTATTCAAATTAATGGTAAGAATTAAAAAAGAGAATTATAAAAGTTAATAATGTGTGAGTTATATATACCATAATCTAAAATACTAAGATGAAAAAAAGTACGTAGATTTACTTGATCACAACAATAACTAATCGTTTACAATTTGTCCCACGTGTGTGGTTTACAGTCTCAACGCAAACGCTACACTCACTGCCTTACTCGATTTTCGTCCAGCAGAGCTTTTTTCCCGATATTGGCTTGAAGAGGGAATTTTTGGAAAGCGCCTTTTGATACAAGCTCCGTCTTGGCGTCAAAAAATTCCTCACGAGGGTATGACGTTTTTTCGCGATTCAAGATGGCGGAAAAAATTGCGCCAATTGCCGGTTATCTGAATTTTCCCGGGTAAAATGTTGCTTTCTTGTGTAAAAAAACGATCTTTCCTAATGTATGTACTTTTATGTGTCATTTATTAATTAACCTAGAACTGAAAGCTAAATCTATATTAGAGTGAAATGTTTAGTGGAATTTTATTTCATCCTGTTGTTAAACTAATGTTGAAACCAAATGAAAGGGAAAATATGTGTATAATACCTGCTTAAATTACATTAATAGCTTTTGTGCTAAATAGTAAATAAGTATGTCTTCTGTTATATTTAGTTACCAAAAATTAAATTAATAGCTATAATAAAAAGAGATTAATAGGGAAAATGCTCTGCTTATTATTTGTATTTCTTAACATGATTATTCTCTGATGCACGATCCTGAAAATGAATAGCACAACTCAATTTGTCTCATTATTTACGGCCTTAAACTCAAGTTGAAATTGACTTAAATAGAGATTATAAGTTACTGAGTATTAAGTTAAATTTCTTAACATCTAGGTCCAGTAAAGAAAACTTTGCATTTGTCAATTTTAAATTTTGCACGAGGTTTTTAAATTTTACGGTATATCTGATTAAGGAAGGATAAGGAAATTTTTTCTAAAGGGCAATTAAAGTTATAAATATGTCGGAACTGTAGTAACAAATAAAAAGTAAAACTACAAACTATTAATCGCCGTATTAATGTTTGAAATAGAACTTTTCAAGGGTTTAGTATTTGAAACATTAAACCTGGACGATTAATTAGCGCTGAACACACGTTTCGTTCTTCCTGACATTATGCGACTCAAATGCTGTTAATTAATTGTTCGCGAGAGCAGAATAATATTTTTAATAGCCTCACAATGCCAAAGAACTATTCCGAAGAGTTATTCGTGATACTGTTAGTTACAAGCAAGAAATAAAAGCAAATTTAAAATAAAACTAAACTTAATTGCAAGAAATATAATACTGTATAAAAATTGCATTCGAAACGTTATTCTTTTTGAAAATTGCTTATAATACTGTTACGAATTTCACATTTATTTGGCTATTTATTTAGAATTGTAATTAAAATTCCTTTTTATTTCCCCGTGCAACGCAGACGATTTTTGAAGAGAAAGCTACGTCGAAAAAATAAATAAATAAAAGAGCGCGTGCATTTAATGCTTAATAAATAAATATCTCGTAATTACTGTTGCCATCCATAAAAATCTAGAAAAATCGTGATTGTTCTACTGATAATTAAAAAGCTTATAAAAGCCGAGTTGAAACAGCTCATCTCTGTAGCTTAATAAAGAAAAGGCATTTATATATTGCTGTCATAAGGCCCATTTTCTCTTATGCTTCGCCGGCCTGGGCGGCTTACTCTAAAAAAGATGTTGAAAAACTTCAGATTACGCAAAACAAAGTATTAAGACTTATCCCAAATGCCCATTTCTACGTATCTAATGAGACCTTACACAGAGACCTGAGGATTGAATATTGTTGCGTTTTACGGGTTCGTGGATTTGAGAGTATTCGATGAAAACACGATGCAGAACAATAAAAAGCACAATTTATTTACAGGAATCACTATTTACAGCACAGTTCCAAAATCACCTTTAAAAGCGTCGAAAATCTACAATAAATACGCTGACAGCAACACAGCTTCAGGCTGTAACTGTACAGGTAGCTTCACGGCAACACTAAACTTATAATAAAACACCGTGGAACAATCACCAATCCACTTTCAAGCTATACTGTAAAGATAGCTTCACGGCAAAGCACTATCTCGATTGCTTTCCATTCACAGAACTCTCGCGTAGCAGCTATTCTCACAACTAATCACACTGCTCGCAACTTGCAACAACTAACTCCACAATCTAGCAACTCACTCGTAACTACTAACTGCTCTCAGAAACGCAAGGGTTTAAATAGCTTTTCTTAAAGTTCCACATGTTTCGAGAAATATCTCGACAGGAAATTATTCTAGAAGCTTCCCGATTGGACATTCTACGTATCTAATGAGACCTTACACAGAGACCTGAGGATTGAATATGTAAATCATTATTTACATAGAATGAATGCCAACTTCTTTAAATCTGCCTTATTATGTAAACATCTTCAACATTTCCATGTTCTAGACTACATAGCCTTAGATGAGGATTACAACATCAGGCCATATGCGGCTCACTTACTAAGGGATCTAAATTTCCCAACTTAGTAGTTGTTAGAGCATTGCTTCAACTTGTACATATGTAAATACGCTTTCGTTATTTATCCTAGTTATCATATTTAATCAAGAATTTCAATTTTTATTATCATTTTGTATGTTATATTTCATGTATTAATCCAGTATTTGTATTGTATTGTATTGTATTGTATTGTATAACTAAAGTTTAATAAATTGTGTTACTTTCATGTGCACTGGTTAGGACGCAGACATGTACTAACGCGGCTCTGCCGCAGTCAGGATTTTAGTTAGGACTTCTCTCAACATTGGTCAAATCTCTCAAATTTGGTTTATTGCAACCTTGCGATGCAAACGGCATCTCCTTCTTACCACATATTTGGTTTTATTTAATTTAAGGAAATTGCACGTCAGGGGCTCTATGCAATTCCTCAGTGAGCTGGATAAGTTACCCATAATTGGCAATATTCCAGCAGTAGTTGTCCAGACTAGACTAGACTCATCTCTGTAGTTGTTGTTGCTGTTATACTTGTAGCTGTAAAAAGCGAACTGCTGTTTGTTTACTTAATGCTGTATTGATTGTAGCGATTTCGCTGTGAGATAGAATTATTTTATCTGTTTTGAACTGAGTTTTTGCTAATCGTTTGAGATATTGTGATATTGTGCGAAGATCTGTGAAGAAATATTTCAGCATTTTAATTTATTTCTTGTGGAAAGAATAAATTTTTGTTAACTTTTTAACGACTTGTGCATTCAATATATAACGAACCCGTACGCACGTAACAATACGAACGAGTCTTAGAAACGTCATTGAGGGGGGGGAAGAGCTAACCTCAAGAACCTTAGCTAAAATCTTAACTTCTAAAAAAAAACTGGCAATTCCCGAAATCAGGTAATTACATTAAAATTGTTATTACTTTTAAGCTAAATTGAGCTGTTAATGCTGAAAACGAGAACAATTAAAAATTAAAAAGAGCCATAAAAAACTTCCGTATGCAATTTTGCTAGGCACACGAAAAAATGGCTAACATTTCTTAAGCCGAAATGCAAGCGAAAGAGCATGTTGCCAAATACCGTTATACATGTAAACACAATATTAAACAGATAAATCAGACGAAAACTTAATTTCACTGTGACTATACAAAGGAGACGTCTTAAGCGGAACATGATGAAGATTTTATTGTTAGGATGCAAAATAGGCACGCGGGATTTCCTTCCATTTTATTAATTTTTCAATCCAAAAGGGACGTTAGTCCCGAATGGTCTTGAAATGGCATTTTGCGTCGAAACACTTGAATGAGTTGCATCACTTATTAAATTGTTGCCATCAAATATTATCGCCCTATACTATATTTAATGAAATTGAATAGTGAAAAATCTGCATGAATGTATGTATGTTTCTCGAACTGTGAAAAACAAGTCATCAAGTCAAGTGTACCTAGAGTCATCAAATTTTGAATAACATAGTCCTCCACCCGAACATGGGCACCTGGAAGCCCGGATTAGGAATTTGTTTTATTATCTACTTCGTATTTTGTAAAACTTTAACGAAATTTTGATTAACAAAGTTAGCGATTTTAAACCGAGAAGTGGCACACTGTACGGAATAAAATATTTTTATCTCCAGCTCGCGAGTCTTTCTATCGGAAATTCCAAAGATATGCTGTTTGTAAATATTTTGGGATTTTGGTGCTGAATCGAATTTCATGTGGCGTAAGCACCAAGAACGTGATTTTTAATAAATAAAGTAAACACACAAAACGTTAATAATAAAAAAGACAAAAAGAGAGCCATCTTACTAAGAAAACTGAATATTGATATGATGAGCTAAGAAAAGACTGGAAAAAAAATGTATGCCAAAAAATGTTGCATCCTAAATTCTAAAAGTATACTGCTATACTGCTTTTAAAAATTTTGTAATTTTGCTGTTGAGTTGTGTAAGTGCGAAGAAATGATGAATAATAATAAAAGTTCGAAAGACAAAAATAAATAATTTTTTTAAAAATCTGAAAGTTTCAGATTTTAAATTACATCCAAAGGGGCGTTTTTTAACATTTTTTGTGTTACCTTTATTTAAATTATTTGTGTAGATTCTTTATTTATTAAATATCATGTTCTTCGCACTTAAACCGTAAAACTCAGTTCAAGAGCAATATCGCAAAATAATTTTTAAATGAGCATATCTTTAGAATTTTTGATACACAGTCTCGCGCGCTGGAGATAAAAAAAAATTCTGTACAACAATGCCATTACCCGCTTTGAAATCGTTGAATTTGTTAATCAAAAATTCGTTAAAGTTCTGCAAAATATGAAACTGATAATAAAACAAATTCTAAATTCCAAATTTGGACTTCCAGATGCCCATATTAGTAGGAGGACTACGTTATTCAAAATTGGATGGCTCTAGGTACCGTTATTTTATCACAGTGCGAAAAACATATATACATTTATGCAGATTCTTCATTATTTAATTTCTTTAAATATAATACAGGGCGATAATGTTTGGTTGCAACAATTTGAAAAGTGAAACAACGCTTGTAGTGAATGTATGCAAACTGCCAAAACGAAATTAATAGTCTTTACAGGTAAATTGCCCCTTTGGACTAAAAAAAAGAGGATTAGTAGGGGTGAGTGTAGCAGCAGACTAGTAGACTGCGAGTTCAGAGAAAGCGTAAAAAACCTTAACGAACCCTTTTGGGCGACCGTTAAAACCTGAAACTTTTCAGTTTTTTTTTTTCCAGATTATTTTCCGTTTGAAAGCATTATAGTATTATGATTGAAAACGTTATAACTCCAATGATCTGGAAAGGGTTAATGATGTATATACCGAGTACTACAGTTAACAAAATATAATTCTCGTTTCACTCAAATCGAAACAGCTTTCATTTATTCACGTTTCACTTTGAAATTTTGGAAGTCATTCCCACGACCGCAGTTTATATTAATCTGTTAACATGACACTGAAATCGCTGTTTACGCTGAAATTTGCTATCAGCTACTCTAGAAACGAGGCACGTACCCATTTGGAAATTTTATAATGTGTCATTGATCAGCGATTAACTGATTAATCAGCAGTTTACAAACGAATTATTTCTGGACCTATCTACCTTATTTATATGCAAATAAGCGCACTGCTGTCATCGACATCAGGTCGTTCCCGCCCGGAAAAATGATTCCACGTCGACACTGACCGGTTTGGGAAGGACAGATTGTACAGTATCTTGAATTTTTGTTTCGTAATTAGAGATAAAGTTCCAAAATGCATGTTCTTTGCAGAACGGCGCACCGAGAAATTCCATAATAACTCTCGTTCCCATCGCGTGATTACAAGATTCTTAAACTGGGTTGACAAGCGGTCATATGTAAATGCTCGCCCACGTTGTCAATTTCCAGTTGCCTGATTGGAGAGGTTGATATCTCAATAAAAGTTCTCACTGTCATAGAAAAATTAGAATGTGATTAATATTTGCATGTTTTAGTGTTTCATGTTCCTTTAAATTTTATTTTGCATGTAATGCCCTAAACACGAGACGTGAGGTTATGTTTTACTATCACTAGAGACGAGAAACGCGCCAAAATAAAACATAAAATTAGCCAAAACAACAACCTTGCGTTTGGTGTAATTAAAATCTACCCCAAATACAAGGTTATTGCTTTGACTAATGTTTTACTTTATTATTTATAATGTTATTCGTGGATGGAGTTTCCTTCAGATCACAGAGTGATATGCATTTCGTGTTTTTTAATGTCATTCATTTAATGCATGAAGGCAATCAATATAGAACACAGCAGTGGCCTTAAGTCAAATTACATACCAGCCAAATGCTCGATTTCGTGGACCATGGTATGTTTTTTAGCCCAAAAGTATCGTATGCCCCGTGCAACGAAAAATGAAGCCATGACATGTTACCGTATGACGTCACGACTTATCATGGCCGCTGCCGTAGCCGTGCTTTTGGCTGGTTTGGTTTACATCCTAATCGGTGTTGTCTACATGTTAACTTTCATCATTGAACTTCTATAAGTCTCTCTTTATAATTTTAATATTTAATATAAATGATATTCGACCTAATACGTGGAACAAACACAAAAACTGCAAATAACTGTGTAGGGATTTATATTTATTTTAAATAACCAGTTAAATTTAATTTTAAGTTACTTTCCTATAAGCCTTCATTTCCCTAATTGTCAGTGCCAGAATATTTAAATTCGATAACGCGCGTAGAGAGAATCTGGGAAATCTCTGTTCGTGCTTATACGCAAGCTTCCGGTTATCAGTTATTGCTGGTTAGACGTGGCTTAATAGCTATTATCTTGCTGCCACTAGACTCCTCTGCGCGCTGTAGGATACAGGATTATATGAGCCCTGTAGTTTAATTGTACTACTTGTGAATATTTCCAATTTTGAGTTTGATTGCACTGTTTCAGGTACCGCCCAAGCAGAGTCGTAATATGTTAGCTTTCAGTTAACGCATTGTACAATTTAAAGAGTTTAATAAAGGGAACTTTTAACCCTTCTTCGGTGCAATCACTATTTCTGAAGATTCTACACAACAGATAGACAGTAGAACCTTACAACTGTTTCAAATTAAATAAAATCCAGATGCTTGGAAATGTGTAAATGGCAACTATACAACATGATAAAATCTACGTAGCGCATTCGGAAACTAAGTACCGTTTCATTCTAGCGCCGTCGCAGCGCTGTGGTAGGAGTCCCCCGCATGCGCACTAGTCTTTCTTGTTCACTGACTTTCAATTGTCGCCATTTTGGTTGCTCTATGTTGTGTTTTCAGTTTGCTGTGCACATTCAAAATGTTTAAGACAATTAGTTCTCCCGCCGACTGTGAGATTCGTGCCGTGATTAAATTTTTGAACGCGAGGAATGTTAAACCGGCCGAAATTTATCGTCAAGTGACAGAAGTTTACGGTGAATACGCGATAAGTGATGGAATGGTGAGAAAGTGGGTAAGAATGTTTAATGCAGGTCGAACAAATGTCCACGCCGAGGCTCGGAGTGGTCGGCCTTCTGTTGTCACCGATGATTTGGTAAGGAAAGTTGATCAAGCAATTCATGAGAACAGACGCTTCACAATGACAACTCTTTCAGAGGCATTTCCACAAATTTCACGTACTGTTTTGTTCGAAATTGTGTCTGACCGCTTGAATTATCGCAAACTGTGTTCCCGATGGGTTCCAAAAATGCTCACTGATGTTCACAAAACAAAGCGACTTGGTAGTGCCCTGACATTTCTCACGCGGTACAGTGATGAGGGAGAAAACTTTTTAAACCAAATTGTGACAGGTGATGAAACTTGGGTGTGTCATTTCACACCAGAATCGAAACAACAATCGATGGAGTGGAGACACACTCATTCTCCGAAAAAACAAAAGTTCAAAGTGACAATGTCATCACAAAAAATCATGTGCACTGTCTTCTGGGATAGGAAAGGCGTTTTGCTTACTGAATTTCTTCCCAGAGGTGAAACCATTAATGCGGCACGATATTGTGAGACTTTAACAAAACTAAGGCGTGCCATTCAAAACAAACGAAGAGGAATGCTCAGTAAAGGAATTGTGTTGCTCCATGACAATGCTCGGCCCCATACTGCTGGTGTCACTCAATCGTTAATTCGACAGTTTCATTGGGAGCAGTTCGATCACCCGCCGTACAGCCCGGACTTGGCGCCGTCCGACTACCACTTGTTCCTGCACATGAAGCGCGAGCTTGGTGGCAAGCGCTTTGGATCTGACGATGACACGAAAAATGCTGCGGAGTCGTGGTTATCGAAACTGGCGGGAAGTTTCTTTCACGATAGTATACAAAAACTGGTCACCCGCTATGACAAGTGTTTGATCATTGGCAGAAACTATGTTGAAAAATAGTTTAAAACATGTATTTTCATGTAAAAATGAAATTGTTTTACTATTTTTTTTTTCAAAACGGTACTTAGTTTCCGAATACGCCTCGTAGAACAGCAGTGGAAGTTTCGACGGTATTTTACGCAAATTATGCCTAATACTTTCCTGAGCTACCCTACATTGATATTTACTCTCAAAATCAGTGTAATTTTATTTAACAGTATGTTTCGTAGTCTTTTCCGTGCGTTGTATGGCGGTCATGATAGGTTGTGACCTCATGTTGTTAGGATTTCCTTGGCTTCATTTTTGTGACGTCATGATTACTCCATCCATTCTAACCTTCTTCGTTCACTATAAACGGCGTAATTTCAAATTGTCGCCACTCGGTATTATCGCCCTGTATTATTTTTAATAAAATTAAATAATGAAGAATCTGTTTGTGTGTATATATGTTCCTTGCATTATGAAAACATATCGATAGCCAGAGCGATCAAATTGTGAATAACGCTGTCTTCCACCCGAATATGGGCACCTAGAAACCCGAATTTTGAATTTAAAATTCCTTTAATTATTTATTTAATATTTTGTAAAACTTTAAGGAAATTTTCATTAGCAAGCTCAATGATTTGAAAGCAAGCAGTGGCTGTCCGAAATAAAACATTTTTTATCTCCAACGCGGGACTGCTGCCTTGGAAAAAATGTAAAATACCTTTGAGTTTTAATGAATAAACTCTGCTCTTTGAAAGCAATGTATTGCTGCGGCTGAAAATACAATACTTTTACCTTCCACGTGTCAGCGCCTTGACATTTAGTAAAGCCTAAGATTCTTTAAAATTTAATCTGAAAGATTATTGAGTAATAAACTAAGCGATTTAAAAGCGATAAACACAGTTCTTAAGAATATATTTCTACTTTTTAATGTGTCTGATTTATTAAATATATACTAAAATCATGATATATTCAATTAGCAATATTCAATATTTTTATGAAATTACAGTAGCTGTGCTTATTAAAATCATTAATAACCCGACGTGGCGTTAGAGCCAAAGGGCTATTAGTCTTAAAACGACATTTTGCGTCGTTTCACTTTCTACGTTGGTTCACTTTTCACTTTTTTCACTTTTTGTTGCCACGAAATATTATCGTTATGCATTATATTTAAAAAAATTAAATCATGAAGAATCTTCATGAATGCATAATTGTTTCTCGCATTGCGGAAGAACAACGGTATCTAGAGGTATAAAATTTTGAATAATGTAGTTCTCCAACCGAACATGGGTACTAGGAAGCCCGAATTTTGAGTTTCGAATTTGTTTTATTATCAACAACAAACTCAATGATTTCAAAGCGAGCAATGGCAACATTGTAAGGAAAAAAGTATTTTTATCTCCAGTGCGCTAGACTGTGTATTGGGAATTCTAAAGATATGTTGTTTTGCTGGTTTTAAATATTTTGGGATATTGCTGTTGGATTGAATTTTATGTGGTTTACGTGCGAAGAACATGATCTCTACATATAATAAAACAAAGAGTCTGTGTGTGTGTCTTTCGTTCGTGTTGCGAGTAAGCTAATAGACCCAGGGCCACGAAATTTGGTACATAGGTGTATCTACACAAGAGCCAGTGCACCTCGAGGCGATTTTTTCAAAATTCGAATTCGAATTTTTTTTAGTCCAAAGGGATTTAGTCCCGAAGGACTATTACTTTCGTTTTGCGATTTTGCGTTGATTCACTCTGAATGCTCGATTCACTTTTCAAATTGTTGCCACTAAATGTTATCGCTCTGCATTAAAGTTTAAAAAACAAAAAAAACTTTATTTAACATTCAAAATGGCGACATACAAGCAAGAAGAGAAAACATACTCTAATCTATTTTAAAAAAATCTGAAATGTTTCAGATTTTAAATTACGTCCAAAGGGACGTTTATTTAACATTCTGTGTGTTACCTTTATTTGTTAAATACCATGTTCTTCGCACTTAAACCATAAAATTCAGTTCAACAGCAATATCGCAAAATAATTTTAAATTGAGCATATCTTTAGAAATTTCGGTACACGCTCTCACGCGCTGGAGATAAAAATGTTTTTCTGTACAACGTTGGTATTGCTGGCTTTGAAATCTTTGAGTTTGTTAATGAAAAATTCGTTAAAGTTTTAGAGAATATTGTTACGAATTTCACATTTATTTGGCTATTTATTTAGAACTGTAATTAAAATTCCTTTTTATTTTCCAGCTAAAATCTTCCGAGCTGAAGTTGTTTTGATAGACGGGGAAATAAATGTCACAAGTAAATTTAGGAAGTCTTGATTTTTCTTATAATGTTATGGATTTTTAAAATCAAGTTGACTTATATGAGGCAAAAAGATTCTGGAAATGTACTCAACGCAGAGTTATTTCAAGATTATCATTTAACTGGGCAATACTTTTACATATTACATTAAATATCGATTTTTTCCCTATTCATGTAACATGTAAAGGAAAAAAAATGGTGTGAAATCAAATTTTTGTGGGCACTGATAAGCAATTGAGGGAGACTTAATGCAAACTTCGCTAAAAGTTTCCTGTTTGGATTTTGAAGTAGAGTTTTTAATGAAAATTCTTACGAAAAGTAACATAAAGTTATTTAAATATTATCATAGAAATTAAGAAGATAATTGGAAAAATACGAAAAATACGGATTTGAAGGTCAGTAATTTTTCAGTTGAAAGATCCAGAAATTCTGGAAAAAAGCTTGGAAAATATATCCGCAAAGCCCGTTATATGCGATTTTTACACATTTGGAAGTTTGAAATCTCTACATATAATAAAACAAAGAGTCTGTGTGTGTGTCTTTCGTTCGTGTTGCGAGTAAGCTAATAAACACAGGGCCACGAAATTTGGTACATAGGTGTATCTACACAAGAGCCAGTGCACCTCGAAGCGATTTTTTCGAAATTCGAATTAGAATAGTTTTTTATTTTATGTTTTGTGACCAAATCGCGTCATTTTGAGACACAATGGGCTACAGGTAAGCGAGATTTCACTCTATATACATTTCATTTTTACATCGTCGTGAAGCGTAGACACTTAGCTATTTTACGAACTTAAAATAAATTTCGTATTTCAATAAATCTACTAAATACGAATTTATTTAGGAAGGTCAGCTTAACACCTTTTCGGCGGAATTTTTTTTTAAAAAAACTTATTTTAAAAAATGTGCTGTTTATTTTCCTTTAATTTTTGGACAGGTTGAACTTTAATTCTTTCGACTCCTTTTAAAAAAGAAATTTTGGAAAAATAATAATATTTTGTATTTTTTT
>KK117831.1:262577-303265 GCA_000611955.2 Stegodyphus mimosarum
AAACCGAATTAATAATTTTTGATCTGAAATCCGAAGTTTGGTAGCTGCAAGACATTTTAGTTCTTCAAATTTTGTACTTCAAGCATACTAACAGCTAAATGTTAATATTTAAGACTGATATTTATTTTCAAATAATTCTAATATATTTAATTAATCTTTAAATAACTTGCTTTAATTTAAACTGTAAATGAATAAGTTATGAAAATTTTCTAAGTTTTTAGAGAAAACGTTATAAGTTGAAAAAAACTTGAGGACCAATAGCGACAACTTAGCCTTTTTCTTTCATTAAGATATTTCTCTGGAACACAAGTTAAAATACATACAGTTGTATGAAACTACATTTATTACATACAAATACATGTATTTTAATACATATAGTTACATACAACTGTATATTAAAATACATATTTATATATAAATACATATAGTTGTATGTAACTGTAAGAAATACAACTTTATGTATTACATGCAGCTATATGTATTTTAATACATACAATTACAAACAACTATATGTTATTTGTATGTATTATATGTATTGTTACGGATTTCATATTTATTTGGCTATGTATTTAGAATTGTAATTAAAATTGCTTTATATTTCCCGTGCAACGCAGACGACTTTTGAAGAGAAAGCTACGTCGAAAAAATAAAAATAAAAGAACACGTGCATTTAATATTTAATAAATAAATATCTCGTAATTACTGTTACCATCCAGAAAAATCTAGAAAAATCGAGATTGTTCTAGTGATAATTAAAAAGCTTATAAAAGTCGAATTGAAACGGACGCATTCCGTTGCGTTTGTTTCAATTCGTTCTCAAGTTTCAGTTCGTTCAATTCAATCTCAGTTGTTGTTATAATTGTAGCTGTTTAAAGCGGACTGCTGCTTGTTTACTTAATGCTGTAGCGATTTCGCTGCGAAATAGAATTAGTTTATCTGTTTTGAATTGAGTTTTGCTAAACGTTTGGGATATTGTGATATTGTGCGAATATATCTGAAGAAATATTTTAGCATTTTGATTTATTTGTAAGGTTTTAGTTTAAACTAACAAAGTTTTATGTTAATTTTTTCTTTCCTGTAAGTTCTTATTTCAACTTCCGTTAGAAGGAGCTCGCGTTTCAGCTGTATGCTAATTTGAAGTGGAGCCAAGTTTTGGTATTTAAGGGTTAGCAAGGAACTTCTCGGTGTGAGAGAGCTTTTAGTCTCAGATCACTGCGGCTCTGTTCGACGTCCACATGACTAGCTAGTATTTAAATTCTAAGCGCTGTTAGGCTATTACTTACTGAAATAATCTAAGTGCGTTAGTATTAGTTAAATCTTGCTACGCACCATCGATCGTTTAGCATAGAGGGCCAACCTCGCGTCTATAGCCCTGTGAGCATGACTACTTAATTTCTATTCACTTTATTTTAAAGTATCTGGTTGTTCAGTTTAGACCGAAGTGCGGTAATTATTTTCTGTTATCCCTCCCGAGTTGGGAAGTGGCTGTAAATAATAGTGATTTAACAAAAGAGGATTTTAAAATCCTTCTTACGAGCAGTTATTCTACCACTTAACCACAGTATTCTACCACAGAACATAGCTGCATTCAGCTCCCTGTTCAAGATCAGGACTTTAACTACCTCACGAATATGTTCGCCAAAAGTATGCATAGAACACTGAGTCTTGACACTGGCGTCCAAAGAAGAAAATTGAGAGGATGGCCTGAAAGACAAGAAGAGGAACCTGAGATACCTGCAGTACCTGTGCAGAACCTTGAGATATCACCTCCTGCCCTAGAAGGATTTGGCTACATTGTACAAACCATGCGGGCAGCCATGAAGCCAGCGGCAAGTTTTGACGGCAAGTCAGCCGTAATTAATTTCCTGAAAAATTGAACGCCCACTTCATGTTATATCCAGTCCACGAATTTCAGAAAGTCCCTCTTGCCACCAGCGCTTTGAAGGGCCAAGCGCTAATTGGGTTCAAGTGAATTGGAAAGAATCTTTTGGGGGATCCGGGAAGCCCCACCTACACTTACGAAAATTTTAAAAATTCCTTGGTGAAAGCATTTCCTGTCATGCGAGATCGAGCCAGACTGGAGGACGAACGTTTTAGTCGTTACCAAGAAAAGATAGAAGATTTGTCAAATTCTATCTTGAGAAAAATCCAAGTTTTCAAGCTTTTGTATGGAACTCGCCCGGATCCTGAAATTATTAAAATTATACTTCCTAGGCTACTGCGCAAGTTCAAGATTTTATCGAGCTCAGAAACCCAACGACTTTTGATAAATTATTCGAGCTCGCCGTACAATTTGAAAGTCGAAGAATTGCAGACAATGAACGACGTCGCCAATTTGAGCGAAGAAGTCAGTGGAACACGCCAATATCGCAACAAAAGCAACATCAGAATTACGGGAACAAGGCGAAGCAATGGCCGAAGAAAGATGGATCTCCTAAGTCGAGCGGCGAACGACGAGATTTTAATCGAAAAACGGGCAAAGATGCAGAAGGTAACCAGAATAAGAAGAAGGATTTAAACTAAGATGGATTTCTTCAAGGAAGGTGAAGAAGTCCGAAACCTCACAAAATCCATCCACAATGAATTTAAACACCGTGGTCGTAAAAAATTTAAGTTTACCGAAGATTGAAGTCTTAATTAACAACATACCGGCGACGGCTCTTTTGGATACAGGAGCGCAAAGCAGCTTTATCTCGGAAAGATTTTTCAAGAAGCACTTTCGCCGTTATAGAATTTTTAGTGCAAGAGACACGAATGTCATAGCGGTCCAAGGAGAGAAGTGTAGATGCCTAGGAAAAGTTTCACTTTTTGTGTGTATCAACGACGAGCAGGTAACAGTTTTATTTTATATTGTGCGAAACCTGCAAACGTATATTATTCTGGGTGTGGGTTTTTTTTAGATTGGCAGAAGCGAATATGGACTTTCAGGGAGGCAAGTTAACGATATCCATGCAGCCAGTAGACAAAAAGAATGATAAGCCCCCGCAGCTGGAGTTACAGCACTTACCGGCAGAAGAGCAAGAAAAACTGCAGGCATTGGTAAGTGAGTTTTCAAATTTATTTAGCGATGTACCGGGTTTCAGGCAGGTAGCTAATCATGAAATAGAAACAGGGGACGCCCAACCAGTAAGGCAAAAGCTTTATCGCTACGATAAGGTAAAAGAAGGAATTATTGAATATCATATTAAGGAAATGTTGAAAAATAAAATAATTACCCCGATTTCTAGCAGTTATGCTAGCCCAGTAGTCTTATGAAAGAAAAATAATGATTATCCGATTACGCACCCGAAGCGGTGGCTTGCTATAGATTATCGCAAGCTAAATTCCGTCACAAAATATCCTGTATATCCTCTACCGATAATCGAAGAGATGATTCGAAATATTTCCTCTACAAAGTATATGACTACATTAGATCTTACCAGTGGCTATTTTCAGATTTGGGTAAAACCCGAAGACGTCCCCAAAACCGCGTTCATAACTAAGTCTGGCACGTACGCATTTCTTAGAATGCCTTTTGGTTTATCCGGCGCGCCGGCAACGTTCCAAAGATGTATGGACATCGTCTTAAGACCGGTCCTTGGTAAAAGCACGTTCATATATTTAGACGATATTATAATTACAAGTAGTAATCTAGAACAACACTTACAAGATTTAAGAAAAATGTTTTCATTGTTAAATGAAGCTGGTTTAAAGATAAATGCGTCCAAATGTAAATTTGCCGCAAAAGAGTTACGCTATTTAGGATTTAAAATTTCCCAAAAGGGAATCGAAACGGATCAGTCAAAAATTATAGCTATTAAAAATTATCCTGTTCCTAAAACAGCGAAGAAATTATCGTCGTTTCTTGGGATGTGTTCATACTATCGGTCCTTCATTAAAGACTTTGCAAAAATAGCTGAGCCGCTGCTAAAGTTGAAAAGAAAGAAAGCTAGGTTTTCGTGGTCAGCAGAAGCCAACTTGGCGTTTCAAAAACTGAAAGACGCATTGACTCAAGCTCCCGTCTTAAAATTTCCAGAAGGGGATAAAGGATTAGAGATTTCAGCGGACGCTTCAGATTTCGCGATTGGTGCAGTGCTTTCCCAAAATGGTCAACCCGTGGCTTTTTTCAGCCGAACATTAAATGAAACCCAGAGAAACTATTCCGCAACAGAGAGAGAAACTCTCGCAGTGTTAGCATCAGTACAGAAATTTCGTGTGTTCTTTGGAAGTTCTCCAGTAACTGTATATACCGACCACGCGGCGGTCACTAGACTCTATTCTGGAAAAAATTTATCACCCAGATTAATAAGGTGGGCTCTTAAACTGCAGGAATATAATCTAATAATTAAACATACGCCGGGAAAAGAAAATGTTGTGGCAGATGCTTTAAGCAGAATTAACTTAGATGAAAATGGAAGTACAGTTAAAATAGCCATGCTTACATCCAAAGTATTAGATTCTCGTGAAACAGTAATAGCCGGTAAGCAAAATTATTAAAGTGTATAAGCTTAATAATATAATATGACAAGATATAATATAGGGATGTAAGGAAAACAACGTGTAGACTATAAAAGAGGTCAACAAAATTATTAAACTGAATAAGCTTAACAATATAATATGCAAGTTATAATATAGGTATGTAAAGAAAAATGTGTCTAGATTATAAAATAGATATACAAAGTTATTAAACTAAATAAACTTAATAATATACTAATATAGAGAGATATAATACAAGCATGTAAAGAAAAATATGTCTGGCTATGTAAACAAAATTATTAAACTAAATAAACTTAATATGATATAGCAAGATATAATATAAGCATTTAAAGAAAAATATGTCTTGACGGCGACTCGGTCCGACGACAAAATACAAGACAATGACTGCAGACAGGCGACGTCAAAATAACGGCGGCGAACAATCCCATTCCGTTCAACGAAAATATCCATTTTGAGCGATCTCGAATGGATTTTAACGATGTTTTTGAATGACATCTGTACGTGCGGGCAGAAAAATTGACTCTTTTTTTTTTCAAAAATGGATTTAAAATGGATTCAGAAGAGATTTGTTTTCGTGACATCTGCATGTATCTCGCATAACTCAAAAACGAGTAGCCTTACAAATTTTAATTGAAATTTTGTATATGAGACTGCCATAACATGCAATTGTTCAGTCCTTTTTTTGGCTGCTATCAGCAGTCCAAAACGTATATATATATAAATATATATATACCCGCTGCGTTACCCGGCTCGGTTGTAGAGACATTAGGTTATTTTAAAGCAAGAGATGTGAAAAATGTGCAGTGCCCTCGCCGAAAATCCAACTTGGACCTCTCGTATATGCGCCGAATTGCTACCTTTATACCATGATGGCATGCTGGAAGGAGGGAGAAAGTACCTTATACGATGAGCTCAGTTATTTGCTCTTATATGGTGGTAAATTGCGCATTTTTTTCTTTAAAAGTGATTGAATTATGTTATTCTTATGCTCCAGTTATGGTTTTAATACCTTTAGTCAATCTGCACCCAATAGAATTATCAGCAATTTAAATGTTTATGTGGTGCTAACCCTAACGAGGGCGCCACTTGTTTACATTTGGTACTTTTAGTACACTGGTGTGCAAAAATTAAGGACGAAGTCAAAAAATTAGCATATCAGCTGAACGAAGAGGCAGAGCGGACAGAAAGACCAATCAGGAGATTAAGTAAGGTGATGCACGGTAGCACATGCACAGATATGCAGGTAGACGTAATGGGGGAGTGTCTGAGTAGTATA
This sequence comes from Stegodyphus mimosarum, assembly GCA_000611955.2. Lineage (NCBI taxonomy): Eukaryota > Metazoa > Arthropoda > Arachnida > Araneae > Eresidae > Stegodyphus > Stegodyphus mimosarum. Next base: position 268,330 of record KK117831.1, read on the forward strand.
AAGCATGTTGTCGGTGTAAGATCAGTATTTCTGGCAAAGAGATTGCACGCCGTATAGCAGTTAAAATCACACCGAGTTGCTGCCTCAGCGAGAAAGGGCGAATAATCAATCTGTTAGACCACATCTGGATGCTTTTACCCGAGGTTGAATCATTGGGAAGTTGGAGGAAGGCAGCAGTGTGACAAGTGTGGCTGCAGAGTTCGGAATTGCTCACAGCATCGTTTCACGACTTTGGAGACAATTTCAAACTACAGGAACAGCTATCCGGGGGTTTAGTAGTGGTCGTCCACGAGGAACCACACCCGCAGATGACCGGTATATTGCCTTACAGGCCAGAAGAAACAGGCGGCAGACAGCGGGAGAAATCGCTAGACACACGACACAGGCGACTGGACGACCGATATCGCGTTTTACCGTGGCCAGAAGACTGCACGGTGGTGGTCTGTTTGCACGACGCCCTGTACGGTGTGTACCTCTAACGCCTGCCCATCGGAGAAGGCGTTCTCTGTGGTGCCGGGAACACCGGAATTGGAGAGACAATGAATGGGGACGAGTACTCTTTACAGATGAGAGCAGATTTAGTCTGAGTTGCGATTCTAGACACATACACATCTGGACAGAGCGGGGAACACGCAATAACCCCTTCAACATCATCAAAAGGGACTGTTTTGGAGGTCGCGGAGTTCTCGTTCGAGCAGACATAATGCTTGGTAGCCGGACCGACCTTCATATCTCCCAAGGAGGTTCGTCACCTGGGACTGCTATTGTAACGAGGTTCTTCTTCCTTACATGCGTCTTTTCACAAGGGCTATGGGTCCTCAGTTCCTCTTCATGGACGACAACGCTCCACCTCATCGCACAGTTACTGTCGAAGAGCTGTTGGAGAGTGAAGATATTGAACACATGGATTGGTCGGCAAGGTCTCTGGATCTAAATCCCGTCAAGCATGTACGGAACTTACTAGGGAGACCCGTGGCAGCACGTAACTTATCGCCAGTAACGATTCCGAAACTGCGATTGGTGCTACAAGAGGAACGAGCAGCAGTGTCTCAACAGCTCATTAACAACCACATATCCAGCATGCACAAATGATGTGAAACCTGCCTAGCAGTCAGGGGAGATCATATCCCCTATTAAAGACCGGATGTTTCTTGCTGGACACCCATCACAGGGGTGTTTCGGCCTTCAGTCGCATTGCGCTCCATGCTACTTTTTCAATAAAGCTTCTTTTTATCCCTCTGATTTCTCTTTTAGTAAGTGTTGCTTACATTACTCATGTCCTTACGTATTGGGGATCTTACGGTATTAAATGTGTTGATTTGGAAAGCTTTTGTACAAAGTTATATTGTAAAAACCGTCTCGTACTTAATTTTTGCACACCAGTGTAGAATAGTGAATTAAGCCAATTTGTGCACAGACTTCAGTGTCTTTTGGCCGAGTGGAAAAAAAGTAAACATTCAATTTCGTGCACCAAAAAAATCTGCCTCTCTGCTAGCTGGCTGAACTGCTTGTTTTTACCATGAAAGCTTACCATGCATTTTTAAGTTTTCCTATATTTTATAATTTTTTAATGAGGATTATTTGGACTTTTATGTATTTTTGCCTTCCGCGAAATGAAAACTGAATTGATTGAATCAGAAATACATCTGCAATGAAATTCGAGGAAATAAGTTTAAATGAAATGCTGCCAAAAATATGTATAATAGGCCGTACAAGGAAGTCATGTGGTGTCCACATCAGATATTTTTTATTCATTTTCATCTGTGAAAACATAAGAGCTGTTCAGACATAAATGCATTCCCAAAGTGCATGTATTCCCAAACAAATGTACGTTCAAACAAAATTTTTAGTGCAAAAATTGGTAACTGAACGTATTTATTTTATCCTACTGTAAATCGATTAATTATCTCAGTTTATGGATTTTCTTCTGCGTTTTTCACGTTTGTTTTTAATGGTGTTAAGTCCTAAAAATGTTTATGCCTTATTTTATCCTACTGCATAGATGGCGCTGCCCTCTAGCCAGATGTTTGATTCCTAATGTATTTTTTAATTTTATCTTGTGTTTGTGGCAACAGATAAAAAAAATCAAACGACTAGTATTCGATGCATAAAAAAGAATGAAAACATGTAAACAGTTCTGATAGCTTATAAAGTCAAAATTTTATTCAATTTTTTGAGTCTTTTTACTGTGTCAAATTCAATTATTTCCAGGTAACTATAAGTCGATGAAAATTCAAAGTAAGCTATTTAATAATTATTAATTATTGAACTTACGAACAATCAAATGGTTTGGAAATAATGTAACTCTAGACTTCAAATAATTAAACTCTTGAAATTTTTTCTTGAAATTTCGCGGAGTAAATTTGTTTCGAATACAACCTGCTGCCTGAGGGCCGCCAGTATCAGACCACTGTTTTAGGGCATTAAATGACGTTTCGAGTGATCGAGCTAAAAGTACACTTTTAGCTCAAGCATTAAGGATTCATGTCTTTCACGGCCAGGAATATCGATGTAAATATATGAATACTTTACCATCATAAGCAATAACTACACACCCATACCCATATTAGAACAATGCTATATGCAAATATAATATATATATTCTCAGTCGCGCTTTCGAGACGCGAAAAGCGTAAATTTCTTCAATCGGCCCAGTAGAACGGGAAATATGGAAGGGGAATTTTCTTTCTTCTTTTTATTCCAATGAGGCAATTTTCCCAAAAGGACTATTATTTTCGTTTTGGTATTTTGCGTTGACTCAGTATAAATGTCGGCTCACTGTTCAAATTGTTGCCACCAAATATTAGAGCCCTGTATTATGCTTCAAGAAATTAAAAAAAGAAGAATCTGTATAAATGTATGTATGCCTCTCGAATTGTGATAAAACAACGGTATCTAGCGCCATCAAATTTTGAATAACGTAATGCTACTACAAATATGGTCATCTGGAAGCGCAAATTTGGAATTTGGAATTAGTTTTGTTATCTACTTCATATTTTGTAAAACTTTAACGAATGTCTGGTTAACAAAGTCAACGATTTCAAAGCGAGCAATGGCAAACACTGTAAGAAAAAAAATTATTTCCAACGCGCGAGACTGTGTATCGGAAATTCTAAAGATACGCTCATTTTAAAATTATTTTGCGATATTGCTGTTGAACTGAATTTTATGGTTTAAGTCCTGACATGACATTTAATGACATTTAATAAATAGTGGTAGCACGAAAATTTCAAAAAAGGCCCCTTTGGGCTTAATGCAAAGTCTGAAAGCTTTCAGATTTTTTTTAAAATAAAATGAAAATGGTTGTTCTAAAGATTTGAAATTGTGTATTTTTTAAATTAAAAAATTTCAAGATTTTGAAATTTTGAAATTGTGTATTTTTTAAATTTCATTTTTAAATTTTATTATTATTTTATTTCCTACTTTCTTGTACGAAGTAAAGGAAGTATTGTAATCTCGAAAGTTTCGGGGATCGTATTTCAACCAAAATATTCATTTTGACCGTTCTCGATTCAATTTGAACGATGTTTTTGCATGACAAATGTACACACAGAAACAGAATAAAAGGTTCTTTTTCCCAAAACGGATTGTGAAAGGGACTTATAATGGATTCAGAAGACATTTTTTCGTGACTTCTGTACATACATAGTAGGTACGTACGAATGTATGTATGTATTTCGCATAACTCAAAAACGAGTAGCCTCAGAGTGTTGAAATTTTGTATATAGGACTGCTATAACATGTAGATGTGCAACTTCCTTTTTTGGCTGCAATCGGCCGCACCAAAAGTATATAACACAGACATATATATATATATATATAAGTGAGAATTGAGACAGAATTGGTTTGTATATATACCCATTCTGTTACGAGGCTCGGTGAGCTAAGTTTTTTTTTTCTTATATGTTGGTAAATTGTGCATTTTCTGCTTTAAATGCTATTATGAATTATATTGTTCTTATGTTCTGGTTAACGTTTTTATGCCTTTAGTGAATCTGCATGCAATAGTTGTAGAATTATCAATGATTTAAAAGTTGCTTAAGGGGACACGGTATCCCAAAATAGATGAAATTACCGATTTTTCAGTTTTTTGCTAGAAAAATACCTTAATACCGTTACTACACTGAAGAGAAAGTTTGAAATGATCTGACGGTAATAAATGGTATAAAATGCTTTTAAACATTTTGACAGCCCTTTAAATGCCACTCCCCCTCAGTTTTTATTTTTTTAACTTCTTAATTTTATCTTAATTTTAGTGAATTACTAAAAATCAGTGTAAATGAAATAGAGTGTAATTAATTAAATATGACTGCAAGTACCAGGAAACTCTGTTTATGTTTATAAACTGATTTATTTAAATACAACGTGAAGCTGTGAAAACGTTTCTTCACCTTTAAAATGGCAAGGTTATATATATATATTGAGTTCAGCAAATATTTCTATGTGTATTATCAGTCAATTTTGCAATGCTTCTTCTAAAACTGAAATTATTTGTGATACGACTCGAACAGAAAGAAGTGTTGTAATGTGATCAAGTTCCTGACTGTAGTATTATTAAAATAGTGCTGGAACAAACATTAAACTCTTTAATTAATAAAAATACACCTAAATTATTTTAAAATGCGATTTATATGCGAGGAGAAATGGCTAAAAGAAGGAAGGAAATCACATATGCTGCTGAGTGGTTTTAATTAAAATGTTTTATGTTTGTTAAAATTTCAAATTTTGCTTTTTGAAAAAATGAATGAAACGAAAAATTAATATTATTAACATTAATTATAAGTGTTTTAGAAAATATATTATTATTGATTCATGTATTGAAATTGTTTTGGACGTGTATTAAAGAACAAAAACAGGTAAAGGAAAATTCTACTTGTATTTTGGGATTTGTTTTTTAATATTTTTAGCCAGATGAGGTTTTAAACAAAAGCTTGTAATTTATGTTTGCTCCAATTAAACATTACTAGGTTTTATTTTATATACATATGTATTGAAATTCAGTGATAAAATTTTTAAGAAATTTGAAATGATTTAATGACCTTTAGACAGTTTACGTTCTTTAATCTGCTTTTCCCAGTTTTCATTTTTTCAGTATATTCTTTTACTTAAATTCCCAAAACTTCTACAGATATAGACTAAATTATTTAATATTTTTACTGCTTATTTAAAATTATATTATCAAAAGAAACAAGGATGCGTTTTGCAAAATAGTGAAAAGAAAAATTATTGGAAGTGAAATGTGAATGAGATCATCTTTTTTTTTAAAGTTTTTACATAAAAATCTGGTGTTTTATTTTTTTTTCTTGGAAACTAATTCATTAATCGCAAAATCGATCCTTGAAGTTATTAGGAACACTCTAACATATGCAATAAAAAATTTGGGGCAAAAACATTCAAAATTGTGGGAGAAGAAGGAATTTTTAATTCTTAAATTTTTGTTCAAAAAATTTTAATTTAAAAAAATTACTAGCAGAAAAATTTTTTCAGCTTAAAATCATTTTGTCTTATAAAACCACTTAATATTTATTATTCATAGAAAATAGATGAAAATTCTTGAATAAAAAATATCATTCGAAAGGTACCAAGTCCCCTTAAGTTCCACTAAACCTAACGATGCTGCTATTTGTTTACATTTCAAACTTAGTGGCTTGGTGATTTCAGTCAGTTTCTGAACCAAATGCAGGGTTTTTTTGTCGGTTGGGAGAAGAGTTTTCTGCTCCGAAAAATCTGTCTGGGCCCAATTTTAATTAATTTAAACTCTAATTTTAATTGCAAGAATTTATTTGGTGTTTTAGGTTTTTCTATATTTTACAATGTTTAATGAAGATTTTTGAGTTTTTATGTATTTTTTCCTTGCCGCAAAGTGAGAAATGAATTGCTTGAATCAGAAATATATCTCTAAGGAAATTCGAGGAAATAAGTTTAAATGAAATTTAGCAAAAAGTGTGTATAATAGGCTGTACAAAGAAGTCATGTAGTATCCACATCAGATTTTTTTTATAAGAAGCATTCGAGACACTTTTAGAATTCAAATTCGAAAAAAACCTTTAATTCACTCATTACTAATTTTAAGTGTATTTTTTTTGTTTGTTTGGTGCATTAAAGATTGATTAATTCCGTTAATAAATGCTTAGTTTCATGTAGCAAACTTTTACCCTTCCGTTACGATCGAAGCAAACTTCTGTATTTGAGTGTAAATGTGAAAGTAAATTTCTTCACTTTGCTTCCTTTGATTCTCAGGCTATCAGATGATCGGCGGCAAATGTTTTCATGACTCGCTGAATGATGACATTGCGTATGCATCTCACCCCTTGACCTTCCTCTTTTGATTCCGAAGAAGGAACTTCCCACCCGATACGACATCGCTTGGTATCCGCCGAAACTTTCCAATCGTTTACTAGTGGCAGTGTTCCTATTCCAGACAGAAGAGGAACACGATCATCTGGAAGGAAATCAAAACGCGCGATAGGTGAGTTTCATTTCAGTTGTCTAATGAGTATATCAATCAATTAGTAAAGTGTTATGAAACAAATGTATAAATTCGTAAGGATTCTTCAAATTAGACTGATGGTATCTGCAGCCAACAAAGCTCAACTAGTCGGCCGTTTAGTTAAGTGTTATCCTTTAATAAATTTTGATAACGATAACGAAACTCCGTACGAAATCGTATTTTATTTAACATCAATCAGTAGTCTTTAGACTGTGTTCTCCAGTTCCGTAAGTGAAATTTCGGAAGAATTTTTTAACAGCTTCTGGATCTTGAAACTAAGCATTTAAAGTAATTAAATAAGTAATAATTTTTATTTCTATTATTATCATTATTACTATTATTATCATCATCTAAAATAATGTGAAGTGGATGTATTTTATGAGTAAAATTATAATGAAACAATTAAAAGAGAGCGGAATCCTAACGCGTTATCTTTAAAAAATTTTCATAACAATAAAGAAGTTCCTTACGAATTTGTAATTTATTTAATACCGATTAATGGTCTTCAGATTGTGTTCCGTGGAACCCTAGGGTTCCATGGGATTTCGATAGGGGTTCAGCAAGTCAAAGTCAAAATTTGGAAAACTTTTTCAGTGCCGTAGGGACTGAGAAACTAAATATTTAAATAATTAAAAGTTTTATTCCTATTATTACCTAAAATAATGTGAAGTGAATGTGATTTATAAGTAAAATTCTAATAAAACAATTAAAAGTGAACGGAATCCTAAACTCCGAGTGCTAAAATTTAAAATTAGACTGAAACGCAAATTTAGTTTGGCGAAGATTCTGAATAAACGCTATCGATTTCGAGGGCGATCAGACATAATTTCCTGTTTCTTTCTTAAGGAGCAATGCTCCTGATAAAGAGAGACCTCTCTCTGTCTGATCGTTCTAAAATCGATAAAAATTAAGGTTGCTTTTTTGACTAATTTTAAGTTTTACTTAGGTACTTTTCCCTTCTACGTCACGAAATCCTAAAATTTCTCTATCCTTTCGAATTCTTCATATATAAAAACTATCGCACACTTTTTTTCTTCTTTCACTTTTTCGTTTTTATTCGTGTCTTCTTGGTTTTGTTTAAAATTAAAATTTCGAACTAATTTATTATTCATTTTTGAGTGCTACAAATACTTTTGTTGAATGATATATAAATAAATTTCACGTCCGGTTTAAACAATAGCCTGTACTTTTTGATGCAAAATATATTTTGCTTCCCAAAATTATTAGCTTGGTCTACATTAGTCTTTTATAGGTATCTAAACTTTACATTGGTAATATTATTGAAATTTGTTTTGGTTTAGTGAACAGCATTATACTTTCAATAACCATACTGTTTTGTTGTTGGCAATTTTTATAATTTTTAGTTAAAATACTTTGATTTATTTAAGTAAGGTTCGAAATAATAGCATATGCGCTTTTTTTTACAAATAAAATATTTTTGGTTTTACATTTATTTTAGATTTTTCAACTGCATGCTGACTTTGTTTCTTCTAATCGATTTGGAACAGAATTTTTCTGGAATGGAATTTAATTTTTATTTTTAATTACTGGTCTTAAAACGATTTCCCTCAATAATATTTTAAATTAAAAGTTCTTCCGAAAATAAATTCAGGAAAGCAATTGACCATGTGAAACTGTGGTCTGCTCTCTGCCTAACAGCTATAATTTTACATGATTTTTCCATTTTGTTAATTAATTTTAATGGTTTTTTTTAATTGCTCTCCATTTTTACACCGCGTAACTTCCTTGTACGACCTATTAAGTTATACACATTTTTTGGTGCACTTCATTTAAATTTATTTCCTCGAATTTCATTAGGGATATATTTCTCATTCAGTCGATTCAGTTCACGTTTCGCAAGGCAAAAATAGATAGAAACTCAAAAATCTTCATTAAAATTATAAAATATAAAAAAAACTAAAATACTAAATAAAAACAGCTTAAAAAATAATTTTTATAATGAATATTAGAGTTCTACTTCAAAACAAGCAATTCAGCCAACGGGCAAGAAAACCAAATTTTCGTGCGCAAAATTCAAAGTTAACTTTTGATCCCACCGGGCAAAAAGACTGTCAAGTTGGTGTACAAAGTGACTTGATTCACAATTATACTAACAGATTCAAAGGTAAACAAATGAGTCCTCATTAGGCCAAGTGCTACTTAAACATTTAAATTGTTGATAATTTCATAATTATTATATGCAGATTAACTAAATGCATAAAAACTGTAACCAGTACATAAGAACAACATAATTCAACCATTTTTAAAACAAAAAAATACATAATTTACCAATATGCAAGAATAAAAATACTGACCCGGTAACCCGGTGACCGACCCGGGTAACAAGGTGGGTATATATATATATACATATATATGTTCGTTGAAGCCGATCGCAACGAAAAAGGGAGGTGTACAATTATATATTACAGCCGTCCCATATACAAAATTTCAACGTTCTACGGCTGCTCGTATCTACGTTATGCGGGATATATACATACGTGAGTACATACATACACCGCGCTAGAACCGGGACCTTCGCCCTGGGGTCGCCTTTCGAAGTTGTGATATCCAGGCCCTGGAGGACCCCTCAATGACGGCGCAGACCCCACAGTCCCTGCCCGGCTTTATAAGTCGCTTCGGCAAGGACGAGACACGTGAATACGAAATCGAAAAATTGAACACTAGGACACCTTTGCCTTGGGGCACCACTCCCTCGGCATCAGAATAACGCTTGGTGCCTTTCCTAACATCGTCAGTCCCCGTCACTGGGACTGTGAGAGCCAAACCCCCACCGATAAAGCCCAATAAATCTACGTGCTATATAGCTCCACCACAGCCAGAGGAACAGACACGACAGTACCAGTACGGTCCCTGCCAAACCTGAACCAACCTGAGAATGAACTCGGGTTCTAGTCCTGTGAAGTCAAATTATATACCCCCGTGGTTGAGACTGCCTAAGTACTTATCTGTACTTAGGCAGTACTTCCCAGAATTTCCTGAGTCAACCCCCGGGGGCGGAGTACATACATACAGACGTTACGAAAAAAAAAACTCTTCTGAATGTATCTTAAATCCATTTTACAATCCGTTTGGAAAAAAAAAGGAGTCCTTTATTTTGTGCGTACTTACATAAGTTACATACAAAAATCATTCAAATGGATTCGAGAGCAGTCAAAATGGCTATTTTCGTCGAAGTATGATAGCCGAGATTTTTCGCGATTAGCATACTTCTTTACTTCGTACAAGTAAGTAAAAAAACGGTAAACCTCATTTTTAAGCAAAGACAGTATATAGCCTCCTTAGTGAGCAGTTGTGTAGTGTGAAATGTAAACAATTGACTTTCAGAAAATTCTGTCTTCATTTGTTATTATGATCTTAATTCTATAGCAACAGAAATTTTATTTTGGATTTAAATATTTCATGCAGATTATGCTAGTTAGTTTAATTTTTTTAACATAATGGCTTGCTTTTTTTCTCACTATGTACGAGGTCACATTTTCACTCTTCAAGATTAAAAGGTAAGTTTAAAATCATACAAAATCGTTTTACGAAAACTCTGCACTAAGCTTTTTATATTACAATATGGGAAGTGTAAATTTGAAATCAAAGTTCTGATGTCTGCTAGTATTGTGGATGATAAATGACAGTGGTCCTCAAATAGGCGGTCCTCGAAGGAATTTTATGCGACCCACGAAAACATTTCAGCTACGTATTTGTTACAAATACGGTTTTGCAAATAATTTCAGGATTTTAATTATTTAAAGTCCGAGTTTACGCCATCAAAAACGAACATAAATAGTGCATCAGAAAATCGATAAATGTATTAATTTGCTTCGTGTGACGTTTTAATTATAGTGTTTTAATTTACAGTGTGATAATACCGATAAGCATCCATAATTCGTGATGAAGATAATTTATCGTAATTTTTCTGTGAGGTTACCAACTTTAACATAATCGAAAGTCATCAAATGTCAAGCTTTAATAATAAGTAATGGGAGTTTGCAATTATTATGTATTATACGTATTTTTATTTCTATGTATGTTTCTATGTGAAGACAAATTTAATAAATAAGAGAAAGAGTTTAGGCTGTCATTATTTATTCTCAAAGATTTGTTCCACTTTCTCAGAAAACTTTGAAAATTTCCATAATTTGTTTACTTTTAAATTAAATTAAAGTAAGCTATTGAAGTATTAGTTAAACATGTTAAAACTATTTTTAACAAATGTCAATCTGAAAATTTAATATTTGGCTATCAATATGTTTGAATAGCAAAGTATAATCAACAAAAATGCCTTGCAGGTGCTATACTATAAATTTCAGACAGAAAATAAATATATCTGAAATTTTTTTCTTTGTTATATTACTATTATAGTTTGTGTATGTTTGATATATAATATTTAATAAGCGAAATTAAAAATTTATTGAAGGTATTCTTTATTTTGCTAATAAATATTTTTCATTTAAAACTGAGCACGGCAACAATCTTGTGGCGTAGATGTTACTCAAGACTCCATCAGTTTCGAGGATGACCAGGTAGAGGTTTCTCTTTATCAGGAGGAAGAGAAGGTAGCGCCATTTATCGGCAGAAATGGTAACGAAAATTGAAGAATTAAGTTGCTAGAAATTTTGGCTCTGGGAAGGACTGGATTGGAATTAAAGTCATTAACTAAAACAGATAAATATTTATGAATGTGAAAAGCTTATAAAAAACCTTGCTCACAAATAAAAGTAGGTTTCTGGATAATTTTCGCTGACTCAAAGTCAAAATTGCGATTCAATTTCGAACTATGATTAGCTATTAAAGACTGTTTCGCTTTTTTGAACATAAGATTTGTGTTCCTTGATGCAAAGCTTTAACACATTTTTACAGAGGCTATTCGCACATTTTTTCGCCGACTTTGCTTTGCTATAAAAAAAAATCGCCAGCTTGGAAGATTTTTCTTTTAACTGCAACTATATTTTTGAAAGTGTTAATATTGTTGTCTCTTATTTGACAGTTTTGTTTTCATGGAAAGGGCGCTTTTAATGAAACAGTGGACGGAAGGCTCTGTTTGTGCTCTTTCCGGAGAAAATTATTTGTATTTTGTTTTTACAAAATCTGTGAAAGCCGTGAATTTTCGGTATCTAAAGAAACGATAGATAATGTTGTTAATAAGAAAGGAAATAAAAGGTGAAAGTTTGGCTTCAAGCACAAAAACATTGCTCAAAATACATCTCCAAAGAAAAACCGGTTTCGAATGTTCAAAGGTAAGAACTTTTATGTTAAAAGAAAATCTTCGAAGTCAAATGACAGTTGCATAATCATTCAAATGCTCAGTTCCAACTGTAAACAGAGTGATTAATTCTGATTTGAATCTTAAAAAGTGGAAAAAAATGTAATATGCATCGGTTTTCTCCACGACATATCGCCGAAAGTAGAACGCTCTGCAGAATTCTCTATGAGAAACAAGTATTCGAACATAAAAGGAAAAACATTGTCACAATAGATGAAATCTGGGCATATTTAAATGATTGGAATGAAAGGAGATACATTTATTATCATCAAAAAGAAGAAAAAAAAATCTTAGAACAGGGTTCAAACAATCTAAAGAAAGTTTTTCAAAAGAGATTTATGATTGTTGCTGATTTTTGATATAATAACAAATAAAATTAAAGAGAGTAAAGAAAACTGTCAAGATTTACTCCACATATTATCACGAACATATTTTATACCCAATTTTCAAGTATGAAATAGATTCTCTTTAACTACAGTGCCATTAATCAGTAGAACTGCATCAAGACAAAACGAGCAGCCGAACGTTAAAATCCAATGTTAATTTCCTAAAAAAAAAAAAAAAAAAGAAAAAAAAAAAAAAAAAAAAGGAACAAAAATCGTGTATCAATGCCGTACTTTTCAGTCATATCCCTACTAAATCTTCTGATGTATCATCCACCGACTTTTGTGCTTTTGGATATTTGAAAAGCGGGATGTCCAGACGTCCACCTACAGCCCTCCTTGCACTTTGGAAAAGCTGTTCAAAAGGAATGGTGTTAAGTTAGAATACAGCGCCACCTATTGGATAAGGAGAAAAACGCTCACTTGGCCATCTGGATTCGGCTAAGCAACATGCCAGAGCATGTATTAGATCTAAATAGTTAATTACTGTCAATAAATTAGTTAATTCTTTTACTATACAGTCCACTAATTAGTTTAAAGACAAACATATGGTCAGCAGAGCCGGAGAAGGGAACAAAATGCTGGCATTAGATAGAAATAAAACTTCGTTAAAAGCGAAACTAACTAGATTAGAAAATGTAGTGAAGGAATATGATGATAGTTCGAATAAGAATGAAATTCAAATAAAGTATAGATCCCTTCAAAGCATTCAAATGGATATTAGAAACTTAAGGAATAGATATTTCGAAAGTGTCGTTGAAAAAGATGTCACAGCCATCGATGAAGAAATCACTGAAATGGAAGAAAGAACGGAAGTTCTAAAGGTAAGAATTATGGAAATTCTATCATCTATCGCACATTCTGAAAATGAAAATGATTGTAATAAATTTGATTCTAAAGTACAAATACGTTTGCCAGAATTACCAATCCCTAAGTTTTCTGGTAAATATACCGAATGGAATAATTTTAAGCTTCAATTCGAAAAGATTATAGTAAATAACACTCAACTGACAGAAGTTCAGAAACTCTACTATTTAAAGGCTGCATTAACTGATGAAGCAAAAAATCTTGAAACTGTTGATGATACTTTTAGTTCTCTATTTAAAGCTCTTCAAGATAGGTATGAAAATAAAAGAATATTAGTTGAGACGCATATAAAGTCAATAATGGATTTACGGACTTTAACATTCGAATCGTCTAAAGGAATAAGGTATGTATTAGATAATGTTGCTAAAAACGTTAGGGCTTTGAATGTTTTAAAATATGAGAAAAATAATTTATCCGACATTCTGTTATTAAATATCGTACTTCAGAAACTAGATTTTGAAACGCGCAAACAATTTGAACTAAGCATTAATGCTACGGAAGTTCCTACGTTTGATGAATTAATTTCGTTTTTAGAGAAAAGATGTCAGTTATTGGATAACATTAACCGTAGTACTAATAAAATGAAATATCCATTAGATAAAAATTCAAAATCAAAGGCTCTTATGGTTAAAACCGGTAGTGTTTCGATTTGTGTTATATGTAAAAATAATAATCATCCACTGCATAAATGTGATTCATTTTTAAAACTAAATCCAAATCAAAGATATGAAATAGTTAAAACCCATAAACTGTGTCTTAACTGTCTCAGTAACCAACATTTAATCGCAAAATGCAATTCTAAGTTCAGGTGTTCGGAATGCCACAAGAAACATCATTCATTAATCCATCGCCTGGTCAGAAATGGCGCCATCGAACATAAGTTAGACAAAACAAAAACGGAAGCAACGACTGACGAAATTATAAACAAGAACGCAGATGTCTCTAATAAAAATCAATCAAGTTGTCTTTTGACACGCAGAAAAAACGTCTTATTGGCGACTGCAATTATATATGTTTGCAATTCAGGAGGAAAAAGAATCCCAGTTCGCGCAATACTTGATAACGGCAGCATGAGTTGTTTCCTCTGTGAAAGAGTTGCTAATTTGTTAAATATAAAGAAAGAAAGAATTTATGCATCTGTATCCGGAATTAATGAGAACGTTATAAATATTAATTATCAACTAGATGTACAGATTTCGAATAAGGATTTAACATATGTAAGATCAGTTAATTGTTTAGTTATTTCTAAAATAACCAGTGTAACTCCATCAAGGAGTTTAGAAGTGCAGTCCTTAAATATTCCCATTGATATTGAATTAGCGGATCCGCAATTTGGAACACCTAACAAAATAGATATGTTACTAGGAGCCGAATTGTTTTTTGAGATTTTAAAACAAGGACAATTTCAATTAGAAAATCAACCGTTGATATTCCAAGAAACAGTTTTTGGATATATCGCGTCTGGTGCATGCAAGAGTAACTCAGAAGTAAATTATTGTGGTTTAGTTCAAAATAGTGAAGAAAGAGTTGAAGAAATTTTGCAAAGATTTTGGGAAGTTGAATCCATTGAAAATATCGAGGATGCTTTGAGTGAAGAAGAAAAATACTGTGAAGAACATTTCAAGCGTACTCACTATAGACAAAATGATGGAAGATATGTAGTTCAGTTACCCATAAGGGAAGGTGTAGAATTAGGAGAATCGAAAACGCTGGCTGAGAAAAGCTTGCATCAAGTGTGGAAACGACTAGAAAGCGATTCGAACATGAAAACCTTATATAAGAATTTTATCAAGGAATATAAGGATTTGAATCACATGGAAGAAGTTCAAGAAATTGAAGCATCGACTTGCAATTATCTTAGTCATCATGGAGTTTATCGGCCAGAGAAAGCCTCTACCAAGCTTCGCGTTGTGTTTAATGCATCAGCGGCTACTAGCAATGGAAAATCACTTAATTCAATATTAATGAAAGGACGAATACCTCAAGAAGATTTATTTTCTATTATTATTAGATTTCGAAAGTACAACTATGCATTAGGAGCTGATGTTCAGAAGATGTACAGACAAATACTTATTGAACCATCTCAACGAAACCTGCAGTTGATCTTGTGGAAAGAATCTGTTGGTAGTCATGTGCAGACTTATCGTCTAAGGACTGTAACATACGGAACAGCAAGTGCACCATTCCTGGCAACAAGGGTCCTGAAGCAGTTAGCAATGGATGAAGCATCTGACTTTCCTCATGCCTCAAGAGCCATACTGAAGGACTGTTACGTGGACGACATTATCACTGGAGCTAATACGCTGCAAGAAGCCAAGGAGTTGCAGACGCAGTTAACCTGTCTTCTAGAACGTGGTGGAATGCAGTTACACAAATGGTGTTCAAATAATCCAGAACTATTGAAGAATAAAGAAAGTGCAACTCAGGATTACTCTTTTCAAGTTACGGATAAGCCTCAGATTACAAAGGCCTTAGGAATGTCATGGAATACGTCTACAGACTGTTTTTCTTACGATTTAAAGATACCTGACTTTGAAGAAACAGGAACGAAAAGAGATGTCTTATCAACAATAGGTCGCCTCTTTGATCCGTTAGGTTTAATTGGACCTGTTACGACAAAAGCTAAAATATTTCTACAAGAACTTTGGCTTCTAAAATTAAATTGGAATACACCTCTTCCTAAAAATTACTTTGAAGAATGGAAAAAATTTCTGCATAGTCTAAAAATAGTCAACGATTATCGCATCCCCAGATTTGTTCTAACCAATGGATTACAGCAAATAGAAATTATAGGATTCTGTGATGCTAGTCAGAAGGCCTATGGTGCTGCAATTTATGTGAAATGTATGTCATCTTCGAATGAATGTTCATCAAGACTTCTGTGCAGCAAGTCTCGCGTGTCACCTCTGAAGTCAATTACCATTCCTCGTTTGGAACTTTGTGGTGCAGTTCTGTTGGTAAAACTAATGAAAAGAATATTAGAGGCCATTCAGCTGCCTATAGTCAAGGTTTATTACTTCACTGATTCGTCAATAGTGTTAGCATGGATTAAGAAGGAACCTTATCAACTAAAGACATTTGTTGCTAATAGAGTATCTGTTATTCGAAGCATGACTGCTGTTCATGAGTGGTACCATGTTAGCACTCACAATAATCCAGCTGATTTGATATCACGTGGAACTGAACCTAAAGATCTTCTTCATAATGATTTATGGTGGTATGGACCAACTTTCTTGACTCAGGAGAGGTTTTTGACTAATCCTTGTGAAGTAATTTCATCTGATATGGATGATGTGGAATACGCCAAAGAACTCAAACTTAAGGATAATGACTTAGTTAATCTAAATGTGAACTCTAATTCCCTTGTTTTAGATCATATTCTTAACATTAGTAATAACTATCTTCGTAGTATTCGTGTATTAAGTTTTGTTTGTAGATTTATAGCCAATTGTAAGGGAAAAAATTTAATAGGTTCTCTAACTGTTAAAGAATTGGATGACGCTGAGAAAATCCTGATCAGGTATGTACAGTTACAGCAATTTAGCAAGGATATTCTATCCATAAAAAATAAGAATTGTGTTTCTTCCAAAAGTAAGTTAAAAAATTTATGTCCATTTTTAGATAATGATTCTCTTCTGAGAGTAGGAGGCAGACTTGCCAATAGTAATCTTAATTACAACCAAAAGTTTCCTTATGTAATGCCAAAAGATCATGTATTTACTAGATTAATTTTTCAGTATTACCATGTTAAATATTTACATCTTGGTGCTCAAGCACTATTGCATCAGGTTCGTAGTAAATTTTGGGTTATTAATGGTCGAGATATAGCTCGAAAAGTTGTACATGAATGTGTAACATGTTTTAAGGTTAAACCAATTGTATGTGAACAACTTATGGGAAATTTACCTGGTGAAAGAGTTAACCCAGGGTTTGTATTTAATACTTGTGGACTCGATTTTTCTGGTCCATTCCTCATCAAGTATAAAAATCAGAGAAAGGGTAATTATGCAAAAGTGTACGTTGCTTTATTCATATGTTTAGCTACTAAAGCAATACATTTAGAGGTAGTAACTGATCTAACCACATATTCATTACTTGCTACTATTAAAAGATTTATTGCTAGACGTGGAAAATGTAATACCATAATGTCAGATAACGGTACTAATATGGTTGGTGCAAAATCAGAAGTGAAAGAACTGCATAGCTTAGTCCTTAAATCTAATTCTGATATAGCAGATATAAATTGGAAACTAATTCCACCTAGAGCACCAAATTTCGATGGTTTATGGGAAGCAGGCATTAAGTCATTTAAATATCTTCAGCGTACAATCGGCAGTTTAAATTAACTTTAGAAGAATTTTGGACTGTTGTCACACAGATTGAAGGTATTCTCAATTCTCGTCCAATTTTACCTCTGACAACAGATGCGAATGACTTTGAAGCCTTAACGCCGGGTCATTTTTTATTTGGACGTTCCATTACTTCATATCCTGAACCAGATTTGTCTCATCTTGCAGATAATGGACTTTCTAAATGGCAAGTTATTACCAAGTTCATTCAAGTTATTTGGAAACGTTGGCAAACTGATTATTTAAATCATCTCCAACAACGCACCAAATGGTTTATTAGTAAAGAAAATTTAAAGGCAGGTATGTTAGTTGTGTTAAAGGAAGATAATCTTCCACCATTTAAATGGTCTTTAGCTAGAATTCTAGAAGTTTTACCTGGTAAAGATAATAGAACCAGAGTTGTTAAAGTGAAAACATCAAATGGTGTGTATATTCGATGTATTAGTAAAATTTGTTTATTACCTATCCAGGATAATAATGCTTAGTTTACATTATGTTCTTATTGAAAATTGTGATTTACATAAAAAATGGAACTGTTTAAGAATAAGTTCGATTGTAGCATAGTGAATGTTAATGTTCTTGAATGTTTCTATAATTTTATATTATGTTCATGATGAAAGATTATCTATTAGCTTTCATATTGTATTGTAGAATTAGTTATTCTTGGAATGTTAAATTGTATGTTTGTTTATAATTTACATGTTGAAATTTGTAATTTCAACGGGCGGCGGCATGTTAAGTTAGAATACAGCGTCACCTATTGGATAAGGAGAAAAACGCTCACTTGGCCATCTGGATTCGGCTAAGCAACATGCCAGAGCATGTATTAGATCTAAATAGTTAATTACTGTCAATAAATTAGATTAGTTCTTTTACCATACAGTCCACTCAATAGTTTATAGACAAAACAAATGGGATAACATACCTCTTCCACCATTAAAAAAGCTTTATTGTCTTGGAAATTACGGTGTAGAAAGATACGTAGTGAAGAATATGGGTTATGAAATGGAACGTCTAAAACACAAAAATTTTTGGTTAAATATTTCTGCAAATGCAAGGTCTGTTCCGAAAGAAATGCACCCGTTTTTTTAAGAAATTTATTGAATCGATTCGTACAATGACTCAATACATTCCTCCTGCTTTAACCCACTTGTTCCAACGCGATTTCCAGGCTTTATATGCGTTCTGGAAGTCCGTCACAGGAATGTCCTTTAGTAACCACGTCGTAGCCGCCTTGATGTTCTCCAGGTTACCAGATGCTGTCCTCTCAGGGATCTTTTAATCTTCGGGAAGAAAAAGAAGTTTGGAGGGAAAAAATCAGGACTGAGTCTCCAACAGCGTTTTTTCAAGCTTGAAACGAGACTTTGCGTATCGCTGCTCGAGAGATTTTGCATCTTGGTTTCATCCGATCACTCACACAAGGGTTCACTGAAACAGGCACTGTGACTCTCCAGGAGCTCAGAGCCGACTGGCGCTGGTCGCTATGTGTTCCTAAGACTCATCTACTCTTCCGTGCAAGCGGCAACGCTGTGCCATGAATAGTCGCGGCAGAAGCAAACGCGGCGCATTACTTTCGAAACAGACCTTGTACAATGAAAATCGTCTGAAAGTTGTTCGACCAGCCTTAGTAATTTGGCCGATATATCTCAAACCACACTGACAAGGCATGCTATAAATTCCTTAACAATTAAAATTGGAAATAGAACCTTTAAGAATCGAACCATGAATATCACTGATAATCGACATTATTATTTTGGCTTCCATTTGCGACTTCCGTTATATTCTTGTGGAATTTATAGCTTATCTTGTCAGTGTGGTTTCAGAAATAGCGGCCTTAGCTAAAAGAGCTTTAAAGTTTCGCATCAAAGAAGACGAATCTTACGTCCAAAAAGGCGAGATTTACTCTTCAATAGTTAATCAGAGTTGGAAGTTTAATCACATTTTGATTTTATTTAATTGTAAAATTTACCCAAAAAGCTTTTTCTATTGGTGAATTAGATTGTCGTGAAGCTTTTCACAAAGATCTGTATTCCTTAATAAATGACTATAATTTCAATCCTACTTCCTAACACTTTTAAAATTCTAATAAATTAATTTTTCAGTTTTCATTATTAGTTCTACAAACAGACAGCGCTACATTCTCTTTCGATGTACTCCTTTTGCGTATAAATACAACCGTGGCTTTCCCCTCGTTGCAGATTTCTTTGCTGCTGAAGAAGAGGGACCTGTACTTCGAAATGGATAGAATTTTGACTAAAATCACGTCAAACACAAGGTTACTGTTTTGCTTAATTTTATGATTTACTTTATTGTGTTTGTCGTCTGTCTTGAAACTTTTTTTTTATTTTGCCAAAAAAAGTAAAATAAAAATTTCTGGCTCTAGCTCTTTGCAAATCATGCATTCGCCCCGCGTGAAATTTAAGTTTGAGACCACTGCTATATGGGAATACGTAAGATATACAATTACGTTGAGCTTTGGAAAAGTCAATGTTGCTTACGAGCATTTCTTTACGCATTTTGAAGATGCTCCTCCACGTGATGAGAGGTTTGATGTTTACAACATTTCGAGTGCAGACTATCTAATCCATCAGCGGTATTCGAGAGGGTTGTAAACACCAAAAAGGCATTTTTAAATTTTCATAACGATGTCCCATCATGCCTTTATTCAGTCAAATCGGAGTACTTTTAAAAAGGCATCGTTATTAAAAGTGAAAGTGAAACTGGGGTTCTTTTTATAATGATGAAATAAAAACAAAGACGCCTTCCTCCCTTCCGTCCCTGAGATGGTACAGATATGCCAGAAAATTAAATGTTTGCAAGCCTTCCCAATTGAAAGACACTAGTTGTTGAGCAGTCCAACAAAACCCTTCTCGAAAATTTTGAATTTAATTTGCATTTCATGTTAATCTCTCTCGAAAATTTTCCACAGATTAAAACACCGTAAATAACGCAATATAGTAGAATCCCTTTTAACCGGCTGTAAGAGAACCGATTCCGGATAAGATGTTTTCCGGATAATTGAATATATATTTCTAGAACTTTTTTGCTCACGTTTTATGATGCAATCCGTAGATACTGCAACACAGCGAAGTCCATCGGTAGAGTTTTGATTTATCGGAAAAAGTTAAATAAATTATATTTAAAATCGTATACAGTATTTAAAATTAAAACACATAACATTTTTATTTCATGAAAACAAAATTTAAATAACATTTTAAAATTACAGTATTGATTATCACATGACAATTACGAATTTCTTAGTATGATATCATATAACTTCGGATTGCTTATAAGATTGTTACTGTAGTCTTAAAAACTCGCTTGTATATAATGAAGCTTCATAATATCATGTGCGGACATAAATGAATATTTCTCGGGAAATTATATGAAAGTTGAAAATTCTTCGTCAGCTTCGTTCTATGTAATGTTCTCGCTTTGTGTTTCGCTTTCATTTTCATACTCCTCATTATCTTTCTGCTTTCCAAATACATGTGCGATTGTTTAAAGTCATCTTGAGACAATGCGACAGGAACAGAATTTTCTACATCCATCCAAACTTTCGCCTCCTTTTCATTTACACCGATCTTATCCGAATTTGCAAGCAAATCCAAGATGTGTCACTCGAATGCCAAACGTGTTTTAAAACGAGGAACGTTTTCGTCACTCAATTCAGCATCTACGAGCATGATCATAGGCCTCAGTTTGCATCAAAAGCGCTGTTAAATGATGTTCGTAATAGCGTTCCACGACAGAGACGAAGTAAGTAAGGCGTCCTTCAGTTTGAATTGTTTCTGAAAATTATGGATAATACTGCCGTCCAATGGTATAGTGGTTAGTGTCGCTGACTGCCGTACCGAAGTGTCCGGGTCCGAATCCCGGAGAAAGCATGGATGTTTGTAAATGTATAGTGTCAGTGCGGCATGGGGGCACTGTAAGTATGCGGAGAGACGAAAGTCCTCTCGAGAGGTTGGTGGTAGGGGAGGAAGAGTGGAAACCCTTGGAACGGTCCCCCAAGGTACTGTCCATCAAAACTGGGGGGCGGAACTGAGCTAAATCGTAATGTCCTAAAACCGAACTACCTAAAACCGTCCTACAGTGAGCTAAACCGTACGCACCTGTAAGGTGTTGTTGCCAACGACAAGCGTAATCTTGCGCTTCTTGCAACGAGGAATTTCGTGAGCTTGGGCTGGCTAAGCCAGACAAGTAAGCATTAACAACAACAACAACAAGGGATAATTCTTTCAAATTGGCGCATAAAAAGGGACAATACCTCATCTTTATATTCTGGATGATTCCTTGGTTACATAAGTTTTGTGTGTTGGGCGCCAGAAACATGTAAGTATTTATTTATTTTTATCTGACCACTTATTTTATGTTCAATACCTTTATTGTCTTTCTTCCTTTTCGTTTTCCTGCCAGAATGCGAATTTTATTAGTTCGCGCGTTTTGAGGTGTAGTAGAAAGAGATAGTATTCATAAGAAGGTTTTAAATTGTTGAATGATAGCATGTTAGGCCTGCTGAATGCCACGTTACTAGTTGAAACTCTTCAGTAGCAGTCTGTCTGCGGTGTTTGCGTTATTCTTGCTATTAAAGCTTGCCAAGCTGGCTTAGGTTTGAGCTAACCTGCGCGATATTCATCCTGTGTAGCCATTGGCTAACGTATGGCTTAGCTTAGTTTTAATTTGAAACTCCATAAATGGTGGCTGGTTCTGCAAGCACAAGAAGTGCCTTATGTTAACTTACTGAGCTCTAATAAAAGGGTTTTTCACAGTCTTCTTACATTCTCTGTCTGATTAGTGGTTATAGCTATAACTCGCTTAGGTTCAGCCTGAGTCTTGCTTTAGTTTATGTTTCCAAGGAAGGTGAGACGCTACATATAATACAAGTCTTCAGATTCGATATTTTTTACTTGCAAATTATTACACACAATCTGCAATTTTATTATATACATACAGACAAAAAAAAACTACACTAGCTGTGAAAACTTGTAAAGTGTGAAAATAATGTGTTTCATGTATATGCTTTATGTAAAGATCATATTTGTTGCTTTGAATTGTTTCAAATTTTTGAAGGTTCTTGAGAGTGATACGCCAGTAGTGTAAAGAAAAAAAAACCAAATGAGTATACTTGCTGTATGTTAAAAACAGAAGATTTAATGGTTGACTTTCCCTGAGTTTAACATAACAGATGAAACGTATCATATCAGACTATGTCACGTTAGAGAAACAGTATGATGAATAAATAACAGGTCAATGTCCTTGACTGGTAGAACATGAACTGACTCTACTTGAGACTTCATTTTGTTAAGCAGTTACTTGGCGGCGTAGTAAATTATCCGGAATACTGTGCTAGATTCCTGTAACAATCTAGTCTACCATATCTATATCCCACTGCAGGTTTCCATGAAGCACACATAGTCTTCACCCGCATCGGGAGAATTCTACTGCGGGATTATTTACTTTACCTTTTTCTGCTCAGAGCAGCCACAGAGGAAGAATGCAAATTTCCCAACAATATTATTGCAATAAAATAAAGTTGTAGAATTAATTTTAATCAAGTTTTATTACGATTAATAACTTATTTACACTTTACTCAGAAATATGAAAAAGAGTGAAAGTGCAATATTTAACAAACCACGGAAAAAATTAACTTGTAGTTAATGTAAATTCTACATAACTGTAGTCATATTATTACACGCATTTAGATGTGTATAAACCATAAGGATCACTTCAATATTCAGTAAATTAGGAGTATAACAGCCTTACAACGGTCCGGCATAGAAGATATCAACTTCTGAATGTAATCCCGGCCATTTCATGGATCCAGTTCCTAGTTCCTGTAGTTTAATCTTATTAGCAGGCTTTTTAGCAGAAATTTTGGCATCCATTATATGGCGACACTTAAAAATGCGATTCAGATCAGTGCTGGAGGACTTTCTAAGGGAAACTGGCTCTTATACATTTTACATATAGGGGAAATCACGAAAACGCCCATGCAGCCAACCCGTTCGCCGGATTTGAAACTCTAACTGAACTACCAGTGTTCAGCGACTTTACCGCTCGGCCGTTGGTGGGCCTGCACCTAAAGCAGGAAAATTACCTCTGTAATAACCGTTTTGCTCTGAAGATGAAAACCTGTAAATGAGGTAACAAATCATGTACAAATAAATTAAAATTAGATGAACTGCATTCTGCAAAAACTCTTTGGTAACAGCACAGTCTATCTTAAATCCAGCTTTTAAGTCAGCCGCGACTGGATGACGATTACGAGGAGATGTCCTTTTTAGATATCGATCGCCAAATTTTGTGGTCGCCCTCTTCTGGCCGGATCCGGCCATTCTCTCAACATGACCAGTTTCACGCTCTAATTTAATCGCTCTCGAGAATGTCGATTGATTGCAGCCAATTTTCAGGGGTCACGAATGTCGAATATTTTTCATAGTTAAACTACTGCCACACATTTTTTTCCTTGCATCAGTTGAATATATGAAGCCGTTCTTTTATCACTTAAAGAAAGAGAAGAATGACCGTTTCCTCTTTTGCCGCGCTGTTTATAGACATCAGATTTCACATTATTTCGGAAACACTGCATGATCTCATAACTTGGTAAGATAATTTTACGTGAACAAAATAATGCGTTAATAGAACAAAATGTTTATTTCTCTAGGCGATGCAGTTTTCTTGTAAGCCGCTGTATATACCGTGGGCACCACTTTCAAAGTTCATACAGGAACACATAAAAAGTGATCTGTAGTTCATCTTTATAAGCTGGATAATCCCTGGATTCACAAGCTTGAATAGGGCTTGATATGTTAACGGCAAAAACTTAACACGAATGTTTTCACATCTTAGTCTTCAGATTGTTATCTTTTGATATACGTTTTATCTAATAGGCCTAAATTTCTATTTTAACTTTAGACCTTCAAAGGCACCGTTATTTTGATTTTGCCGGTTAATTGGGATCTGGTTACGAGGGACTTAATGTAAATATCGGGGTTTAAGGAAAGCTTCCCGAAACCGCAAACAGTTCGCGTTAGCGTGTTATATCATATTTTGTCAAACGAGTTTTGACATTTGAAAGAAAGAAACTTCCAACACTGTGTTGTAAAAGATGTAAAAAATAGCTTTTTCAATTAGTACAAAGTGTCTGAAATCGAACTATCACGTTACCAGATTAAAACCATCATTTACTTCCAGTTCTGTTGCAAAACGTCAGCTACAAAATGTCACCAGATCATGTGTACAGCTTTAGGTACTAATGTTGCATTATATAACACTGTGAAGGTTTGGTTCCGAAAGTTCAAAAACAAGGACTATGACATTCAAGAAACACAGCGCTCTGGCCGGCCTACTGATGTTGATGAGGCTCGCCTGCGAGAAGTTTTTGAATAAGATCCACTCGAGAGCTTGATAAGCAGTTAGATGCCATGTCCATTAGTTGCGGTATGCATCGCATTAACATGACGTACAAGGGTGCCACACGAGTTGACTCAAGCAGATAAATACAGACGTACTCGAGCCTGCAGTAATCTGCTCAAGTATCAAGGCAAGGAGAAAATTCTGGACCGGATCATCACTTGTGAAAAAAAGTGTATTTGCTTCAAGAACACATGCTTAAAGAGGATGGTCTGCCCCCGCTGAGTCCGTCGGTAGCATCGTAAAGTGCAATTTGGCTAACAAAAAGATCATAGTTTGTATCTGGTGAGATTGCTTAGGTATTATCCACAAAGATTATCAGGAAAAGGGTAAAACCCTCAATAGTAAAGTGTACAGCCAAATACTAGACCGTGTTGACGCTGTTATCAAGGAAAAAAATTGAATTGAGTTTCGGTGCATAAAGATAATATTCCGTCAAGAAAATGCAAGACCACATGTGTCTACATTATCACCGGCTGGACTCTTTACGGACTCGAATGGGATCTTTTACCACACCCAACGTATAGCCTCAACATCGTACCTTCGGACTTTTACCTGTTTTCACATCTGCAGCTACATCTTGCTGGTGCTATCTTCCATTCCGCACAGGACGTCCGAAATGAGGTTGATCTGTTTTTATACTCGCGGCCACCATGTTTCTAGGCCAAAGGCTTTGAAAAACTACCGAAACGTTGACAGAAAATCACAGATTTGAGTGGTGATTGCTATCTGCGCTAAAAGTACTGCTTTCGTGTTTTTTAAAATATTATTAAGAACGTTTTTTAGCGAAAAACCATTACTACAACCAGATATTTTGCTTCCATTTTCAACGTCCTATTTACACGAGTCAGCATTTCCTGCGTTAAAAATATGTAAATCGAGACAGAACAGAGTTGTGAACATCGAAGATACTCTGCTATGCATGGGTCAATTTTAAAACCATTGATGAATTTATCATTCCTTTCGCTCTTTCTTTTTATTTTTGACCATTTCTTTTGCGCAAAAAATTTTAAACGTTTTTCGTAAACGCAGTGGCGAGGCCACAAAAGCAGCTTATGGTAGTATACATGTACCGCTCTATGCCGACATATGAGTGTAATTCTTCAAGGTCTTTTCATTATCTTAATTTTTGCATTGCTTCTTTTCTCTCTCTGCGTTTTTTTAGCCTCAGAGGTACTTGAAATGCATTTTACCTTGAAATGCACTTTTTATCCTTATCACTTTTGTGTTTAAATCACTTTTCAGATTGTTAAACCATATCTCCATCTATTATTAAAAAAATTAAATAATGAAGTATCTGACTTATATAATATATATATATATATATATCTAGATATCATCTAGATTCATCAAACTGAGAAGAGACTGAAAAAAAAAATTGGAAAACTTACACCAAAACTTAATATTGCATGGGGATTTCTAAACATATGCTGCTATGTTCTTTTAAAACTTTTCTGATTTTGCTCTTGACATGCATGTGGCGTAAGTGCAAAGAAGGCGGTGCTTAATAATAAAGCTATAAAGGAAAAAAAAAGTTGCATTAGTAGAAATGAGTTTAGGAGCAGATTGGTAACATGCGATGTTTAGGGAAAGCATAAAAAATCTAAACAAACCCTCTGCGGCAATGTTAAAAATCTGAATCCTATCAGTAACTCGTTTCAAATTTCACTTCTCAATTTGTATTGCATTTTACTATAAAATTTTTATTTTATATTCTCATATTTATATATTTTTATTGCTTTTACTTCCTTGTACGAAGTAAAAAGGAAGTATTGTAATCGCGAGAAACTTCGGGTATCATATTTCAACGAAAATATCCATTTTGACAGCTATCGAAAGCAATTTAATGGTGTTTTTGCGTGACATCTGTACGCAAGGACAGACTAAAGGACACTTTTTCCCAAAAAAATATTACAAAACTGATTTAAAATGGATTCTGAAGAGATTTTTTCGTGGCGTCATTGCGTACGTACGTACGTAGGTATGTATATTTCTCGCATAGCTCAAAAACGAGTAACTTGAAAGTTGAAATTTTTTATGTAAGGCTGCTATAACATGGTAATGTTCACCTTCTATTTTGATTGCAATCGGCAGTACCAAAAGTATATAAGTATATATTATAACAAATATATATATATAAAAAAAAAACAACTCTGTTACTAGGCTCAGTGAGCTGTTTCTTTATTCTTATATGTTCGTAAATTGTGCATTTTTTTGCTTCAAAAATTATTGAATTATGTTGTTCTTATCTTGCGGTTAAGGTTTTTATGCCTGCATGTTATAATTGTAGAATTATCAACAATTTAAAAGTTTTTTAAGCATGACTAAGCCTAATTATGGTTACGAAAGAAGCCATATTCGTTTACATTTGAAACTTAGCAGAAGAGTGGATTTGTTGCCAATCTAGAGAAACTAAGCTTCGCAACAACAAAGATAACGTCTTCTTTTATGATTGCGAATTAAATCATGTTTAATCGATTCTGGAATTTATTCGAGGAAATAAGTGTTTAAGATTTACTTCGTAATTTTTAAAGAGATATTTTGAGTTTTTATGTATTTTTGCCTTGTCGCGAAGTGAACTGAATTAATTGAATGAGAAATATTGAATAGTCTGTGGAGAAGCTCTTTCTTTTTTTTCTTCTTGTTTTTCTGTTTGTTTCTTTAATTTCTTTTACACATCGTTTTCGATTTATTATAGTATTTTAATAGAACATGTGGCAACGATTAGATAATTCTTCAGATGATATACATAACTTTTTCGGCATTCTAAGTTATAAAGTGAATGAGATGTAACGCAGTTAAGTGAATGTAGCGCCAGAGTGTCGTTTTGGTAATTAAAAATAGTGAATTTTAAAGAGTGCATTTATTCTGGTGTGGTTTATGCGCTTTCGACGAAGTAGATTTAATTCATTCCAATCAGCTTAAATGAAATGTAAGAAAAAATGCGTATAATTTAATATTCCATACAAGGAAGTCATGTGGTGTACACATCAGATTTTTCATTTTTGTATTTACTTATTTTTATAATGGTCAAACTTGCTGCAGGTAAGAAAAGCTCACTTTATTAAATATTTCCTTTAAACTTAAATAAATTAATATTTTCTTCTAAACTTTAAAGCAATAATTCACTATAAATTATAAAAAGAGTTTCCTTTTTATAATCTATCTATATATATATATATATATACTTAATTAGTGTTATTTATATCTATCTATATATATACTTAATTAGTGTTATTTAAGAGTCATATGGCAGTGGTTAAATTTGAAACGATGCAATTCATAGACAGATTAGTTTTTAAAAGATAAAGGGAAAACAACAAGTTAAATTAGGAGACTTATAAATTAAAAAAATTTTTAATTATTAATTACAAATTAATAAAATTTTGTTTTACATTTCTTTACGCACGCATACACACACACATACACAGTCCAGTCACATTAATGTGACCATCTGTCAAAAGCCAGAATAACCACCTTTCGCAGAGCGGACTGCTGCGAGACGTGCAGAAAGAGAGTCACATAGGTCCCTGAAGGTGTTCTCTGGGATGTTGAGCCATGCCGACTCTAATGGCGTGGCCAGCTGCGCTAGATTACGCGGTTGAGGATCCATGCCGCGAACAACTCGATCGAGATGGTCCCACAGATGCTCGATTGGGTTTAAGTCAGGTGAGTTTGCTGGCCAGGGGAGGACGGTAAACTCATCCTGGTGCTCTTCGAACCACGCACGTACACTGGCAGCTGTATGGCACCTCGCATTGTCCTGCTGGAAGATGCCATCATCCTGAGGAAAAACAATGCGCATGTAGGGGTGAACATGGTCCGCAAGGACAGATGCGTACTTGTATTGATCCATTGTGCCTTCCACAATGATCAGTGAACCTAGAGAATGCCAGGAAAACATTCCCCAGACCATAATGCTCCCGCCTCCAGCTTGGACCGTTCCGGCAATGGTTGCAGGGTGGTTCCTTTCAGAGGTTTCACGCCTTATACGCCAACGTCCATCTGTCCGATGGAGCATAAAACGCGATTCATCCGAAAACGCAACCTGTCGCCACTCAGTGGACGTCCAGCTGCTGTACTGGCGTGCAAATTCTAGCCTTCGCCGTCGATGAACAGCAGTCAGCATAGGTGCACGAACCAGGCGTCTGCTTCGGAGGCCCAGACGCAGCAATGTTCGCTGAATAGTACTTTGGGAGACACTTTTGGTAGCCCCTTGGTTCATTTTGGTGGTCAGTTGCTCAACGGTAGCCCGTCTATCTGCCCGAACGCATCTCCGCAACCGTCGTTCGCCTCTGTCATCTATGGCCCGTGGTGCACCACATTTGCCACGTCGCTGATTTTGGACAGTCCCATTTTGCCATGCACGGTACACTTTTACCACGGCGGCACGCGAACAGTTCACAAACTCAGCCGTTTCGGAAATGCTTCCACCCTTGGCCCGAAAGCCAATGATCATGCCCTTTTGGAAGTCGGATAAATCGCTTCGTTTCTGCATTACGCCAACGATTGAAATGTTTTCCGAAGCCCTCACACACCCTTTATATACGCTCAACTGCACTGTGCTGCCACCTGCCTTCTGTGATTGGTTATTTAACTCTGACATGGAAAGTACGTGGTGGTCACATTAATGTGACTGGACTGTGTATTTATTATATAAGCACAACATGAAGTTCCTTCGTGTTAATAACATGTACAGAAATGCTAAAATAAATGCGGAAAATTAGTAATTTAATTGACAGCTTTTAGTGAATAAAGGCAAACAAAATGCTGAAGATATTCATAGGATTATTAGATACAGATTGTCATATATTAAGTACTGGAAGTGTTATAGCACAGTACTTTATGCAGTTTTGATATCAGATTGTAAGAAATGTCGAATATATTCTAGACCGAATATTCCCTGTATTTTATTTTAAATTTATTTATTTATTATCATTATTTGCAATATTATTTATAATTATTATTATTATTATTGTCATTTATTTCTTTATAATGATTATTGTTATTATTATACTTTTAAAGGAATGCATTTCTTCAAATAATATACAGTGTACAACATAATCATACCACAAATAATTGCATATAAATAACTTAACAGTTAGACTCAGATTATGAACAAATGTTTCAAAAATTGGTTTATTACATTTTTTTATTATTGTTATTAGTTCTAATGGCTTTGTCCCTGAAGGACTATTCTTTTCGTTTTACGATTTTGCGTTGGAAAACATTAAATGTCGGTTCACTTTTCAAATTGTTGCCACCAAATATTGCAGCCCTGTATTATATTTAAAGAAATTAAATAACGAAGAATGTGCATAAATATATGTATGTTTATCGCATTGTGATAAAACGACGGTACCTAGGGCCATCGAATTTTGAATGACGTAATCCTGCTGCGAATATGGGCATCTGGAAGCCCAAATTTGAAATTTGGGATTTGTTTTATTATCATCGATTTCATATTTTGTAAAACTTTAATGAATTTTTCATTAACAAACTCAAAGATTTCAAAGCCAGCAACGGTAACGTTGTACAGAAAAAAACATTTTTATCTCCAGCGCGTGACACTGTGTATAGGAAATTCTAAAGATATGCTCAGTTTAAAACTATTTTGCAATATTGTTCTTTAATTTAGTTTTATGGTTTAAGTGCGAAGAACATGTTATTTAATAAATAAAGGTAACACACAAAATGTTAAAAAAACACGCCTTTGGACGTGATTTAAAATCTGAAACCTTTCAGATTTTTATTTTACGAATGTAAACAAGTTTTTAAACACAAAATCAGAGATTTTAATTTGCACAAAAGTTCTGTTTTAATTAATGTAATGACTGCGTTCAGTGTACTGATGCCATTTTTCTAATTTTGGGAAACAAAACTGCTTATTTTCACTTCAGAACTGCCTAGTTCAAAAATATTCTTTTAATTGTATTTTCTGGTAATTCTTGCGTTTTCTTTTATCTATATTGCAATTATTGCAGAAAACTTACATATTTAAAAAAATATTATTGATTTTTAAAATATATGAAATAATTAGTCAGAAAGGGCGTTAAACTGAATGGGTTAATAAACTGGAAACAGGATTTTGTGTTGCCGCTATAAACAGCGAATCACTTTTCAAATTGTTGCCACCAAATACTATCGCCGTGTATTATCTTTAAAGAAATTAAATAATGGAGAATCTGCATATATGTATGATTAGAAAGCGAGCAGTGGTCGCAGTGTACGGAATAAAATATTTTTATATCTAGCGCGTAAGACTGTCTATCGGAAATTCAAAGGATATTTCTTAAATATTCTGTTCTTAAATATTTCATGATTTTGCTGTTGAATCGAGTTTTATGTGGCGAAAGCGTCAAAAAAGTTACATATAATAAATAAACAGACAAATCTCTAATAATGAAAAGACAAAAAAAAAGTTTTTAAAGCCATTTTTAGTAAGAAAATTGAACATTGATATGATGAAGTGAGAAAAGGCTGGAAAAACATAGAAAAATTCACACTTAAGGCTGCATCGGGAATTCTAAACGTATATAGCTTTGCTGCTTTTAAAATTTTTGTAATTTTGCTGTTGAATTGTATGTGGCGTACGTGCTAATAAAATGCTATAGCTAAAGAGAGGAAACAATTGGATTTATGAGAGTGAGTGTAACAGTAGACTGGTAGACTGGGTGCTCAGTTAGAGCGTTAAAAACCTTAACAAACTTTTTTGAGCAACAGTTAAAATCCTAAACCTTTCAGAATTTTTTTCATTTCTGGAAAGTTTATTAATGCGCTTTATAATATTCTATATATATATAGATATGTGTGTGTGTGGGAGAGAGAGATATAACAAAATACGATAGCTGCTGTAAAAATAATTGGCGACCTGAAAATTAACGATTCTAGTTCTGGTGCTCTTCTGTTCTGCGAAATTTGACACCCTTCGATGCTTATATAACAGCTTAACATTAACCAATCATAGCTCAGAGTACTTTTCTGCATGTACTTGGTATAAATACACTTGGCACAAAAAAGTACGTCATGTGTCAAACTCCCATTGATTGCCATTTTGCTTATCATTTCATGGTGAAATTGCTTTCATCGATCTGTAGCAATCTGTAGCAATGTTGCCTTTAAGCAAGAAGAAAGTAGATGAGGACTTTGGCGAACGGCGTTTCCTCCAGTCCGTAAGGCTTGGAAAGTTCCAGACAGAACTTCCAAGCATTCACTACCGTGACGTCTTCATCGATCTGAAAAGCGGCCTTTTACGTTGTTATCAATCTGTTATTTAAGAATCAAATTTTCCCACAGAATTTATTTCTGCCTCTGAATATTTTCTCGTGTCTGTCCTATTATATTTGCACCACATGCCAATGAGCCTATTAATCATTAAAATCTTTCCTATCCGCTTTTTACTTTAGTATTTGTATTGTGTATAAAAACTTTAAAAATACAAAAAAATGAAAAATATAAAACTACAAAAAAGAGTATTTAAAAACTAATTTTTCATTATTATTAATCTTAACTTTTTACTCTCTCCCTAAACTTTCTCCAGTGTAAGTGGCTCCGTCTAGTGTGTATCAAGTAAATTAACTTATGCAGTTTTCCTATTTCTGCTCGCTTTATTTAATTCTGATGAGGAGGTAAATGGTTTTGAACTATAGGCTCTTCGTAATACAAAATCATTGGCATTGGCAGTACGTCATTCTTCTTCTAGCTTCGCCTCTGCTTATATATTCCCTGTTGCTTCGCTTCTCAGATGCTTACGTCTTACTTTTAAAATCAGTGTACATAGGATTTACTGTATTTCATTATGATTGGATAAATATCTACTAAGAAGGTTTTATATGCCTGAAATAAAGTTTAGGACTTTTTCAAAATTCATTCGTGTCGGCATCATCTGTTCTTCTTGCCACTCTGCACTCACGACTACGCATTAAAAATATCACTATCGCATATCATTAAATATACACTGGTGTGCAAAAATTAAGGACGAGACGGTTTTTTCAATATAACTTTGTACAAAAGCTTTCCAAATCAACACATTTAATACCGTAAGATCCCCAATACGTCAGGACATGAGTAATGTAAGCAACACTTACTAAAAGAGAAAAAAAGAAGCTTTATTGAAAAAGTAGCATGGAGCGCAATGCGACTGAAGGCCGAAACATCCCTGTGATGGGTGTCCAGCAAGAAACATCCGGTCTTTAATAGGGGATATGATCTCCCCTGACTGCTAGGCAGGTTTCACATCATTTGTGCATGCTGGATATGTGGTTGTTAATGAGCTGTTGAGACACTGCTGCTCGTTCCTCTTGTAGCACCAATCGCAGTTTCGGAATCGTTACTGGCGATAAGTTACGTGCTGCCACGGGTCTCCCTAGTAAGTTCCGTACATGCTTGACTGGATTTAGATCCAGAGACCTTGCCGACCAATCCATGTGTTCAATATCTTCACTCTCCAACAGCTCTTCGACAGTAACTGTGCGATGAGGTGGAGCGTTGTCGTTCATGAAGAGGAACTGAGGACCCAACCTCGGGTAAAAGCATCCATATGTCGTCAAACAGATTGATTACTCGCCATTTCTCGCTGAGGCAGCAATTCGGTGTGATTTTAACTGCTATACGGCGCGCAATCTCTTTGCCAGAAATACTGATCTTACACCGACAACATGCTTTATACTACTCAGACACTCCACCATTACGTCTACCTGCATATCTGCGCATGTGCTACCGTACATCACTTACTTTAACTCCCGATTGTGCTTTTTCTCTCCGCTGCCCCTCTGTTTTGCTGATATGCGAAATTTTCGACTTCGTCCTTAATTTTTGCACACCAGTGTATATATATATATATATGTGTGTGTGTGTGTGTTAATGCACAGCGGTAAAATTTTCGATTGTCATATGACAGACGCAGGATCGAATCCCTAGGTCGTTACTATCTTCAAGGGCATGTAAGACTCTTGCGCTGTTGCACTTCTCACTGGTGCTATTGGATAGCAACACGAGCTAGCAACTAAATACACGAGGTCACCGAAATCTCTTCCACCAACGTCATCGCTAGAGCCGTAAGCTGTAATATTAGGATATGAATGGTGTAAATTAGTTAAATTTATTGCATACATTATTAATGTTTTATAACTAATCTATTCCATTTAGATGGAGATATAATGTTGCAGTGTCGTATACACCAGCTGCTGTTTGGAATCTGCGTGGCCACTGTTCTTATACATCTGGCTTTAAGTGGTAAAATTTTACATTTCATTTTATAAGAAGTGTTTGATGATAAATTTTGCTTTTATGTTTCTAATTAAAATTACGCGAATGCTTCCTTCGTTTTTTTACATAAAACTAATGTTTATATTTTTAATATATTATTTTGGATTTAAAATGCTGATGCAATTTTTCAAAATACAGAAACAAATTATTTCGTCGAGATAAAACTATTTCGTCTTTGTCATGAAGTATTTTAGATGTAGATTACTTCGCCTAAGTACTTGATGACAAATGGCATGTAATGTGATTTCAAATAAGGCGTGCCATGCAGATTTACAGTTTTGGCATATTTTAAAGATCAGTTTCAAATAGAAATAACTTCATCTAGTGGCATCCTTCTTTGCTCTTCTTGCTTGTTACTAGCAATAAATTTTTGATTTTTGCGTAAGAATGCGGCTATGTAAAGCAGGTGTTCCATCAGTGGCAAGCTCGGCTGCAAAATTTTCAATGCCTTAGACGATCAATACATTAGCGTTCAGTATAAATTAAACGTATTCATAATTCAAAGTGAAATATGTATTTATTTAGTTGTCACTTCAGAGGACTACTTAACTGGCGCCTCCAAGCCTAGATGATACACTGACAATGCCTGCATAGCTTAGACATGGAGATTTCATGCCTGCATAGCTTAGGCCTTGTGAAATCTTATCATTCTGCAAATAACAAAATTGTTCTTTTAGATTGTTAGAACTTTTTTAGACTGTTGTAGAAGAGATTTTTAGTAGAAGAGTTTTTTTTTTAATATATCTGTACGTGCGTATGTAAGTATGTATGTATGTATCTCGCATAACTCAAAAATAAGTAGCTTCAGAACGTTGAAATTTTGTATATAACTTGTGCATCTCCCTTTTTGGTTGCAATCGGCCACACCAAAAGTATATAAATATATATA
>KK117831.1:303298-313993 GCA_000611955.2 Stegodyphus mimosarum
CCACTCTGTTACTCGGTTCCGTGATCTGTTTTCTGTTCTTATATATTGGTAAATTGTGAATGTTTTGCCTTAAAAGTGGTTGAATACTGTTGTTCTTATATTCCGTTTAAGGATTTTATGCTTTAGTTAATCTGCGTGTAGTAGTTGTAGAATTATC
This sequence comes from Stegodyphus mimosarum, assembly GCA_000611955.2. Taxonomy (NCBI): domain Eukaryota; kingdom Metazoa; phylum Arthropoda; class Arachnida; order Araneae; family Eresidae; genus Stegodyphus; species Stegodyphus mimosarum. The sequence continues at coordinate 303,456 of KK117831.1, forward strand.
AATAATTTAAAAGTTGTTTAAGTGCGGCTAAGCCTAATTTTTGTTTACCGTAGCAGACATATTGGTTTACATTTGAAACTTAGCAGGACAGTGAATTAAGTCAGTTTCTGCACCTTCAATGTTTATTTTTTGCCGAGTGGGACCAAAAGTAAACTTTCAGTTTTGTGCACCGAAAAGTCTGCCTTGTTGCCTGCTGACAAATTGCTTATTTTTGAGCAGAAACTCTAATTGTAATTGTAAAAATGGTTTTTTTTAATTGTTTTAACTGTATATTGTATTTCATGTTTTTCTGTATTTTACAAATTTAATGAAGATATTTTGAGTTTTTATGTATACTGCTGGCCACCGTAAATGCAACACCCTGAAGGAAGCATGCAAATAACATGAAATTTACAACATGCATTAGCGGAGGTGAGATATGCAAATGATTAGAATTTCAGCGCAGACGCACATCACGCGCGCCTGTGACGCCACTTCAAAGAGCTATTTAAGGCTTGCAGTTTTCGATGGTTTCAAGTACGGCAATTGTGTTTTCCTTGTGGTTTTCTCAAAAAAACGATCAATTATGCCTCGTAGTAAACAGCGATCATCGTTTGATCAAGTATCCGAGTTCGACAGAGGATGGATAATGGCCTACCGAGAGGCTGGATTATCTTTCAGGGAAATCGGTAGTCGTGTTGGACGAAACCAAACAACTATAATGCGGATATGTGACCGTTGGATGCAGGATGGTACGACGAACAGACGTGTTCGATCGCATCCACCTCAGTGCACCACTTCACGCGATGACAGGAACATTGTGCGCATGGCAGTGACGGATCGCTCAGTCACATCACGAACCATAGCACAGCACATTCAGTCTCTAACGCATCATCCAGTGTCTGCGCGTACCATTCGACGCCGTTTACAGCAGAGTGGTCTGTCCGCATGACATCCATTGCTTCGTCTACCCTTGACGCAGAACCACAGATGTTTCCGCCGCCAGTGGTGCGATGAAAGAAGGATGTGGACGGCAGAATAGAATGAAATTGTCTTTACTTCTGTCTGCAACACCACTATGGTCGGATTCGAGTCTGGAGACACCGTGGAGAGTGGATGCTGAACAGCTGCGTTATGCACTGCCACACTGGTCCGGCACCGGGTATTATGGTATTGGGCGGTATTGGATATCACTCTCGCACTCTTCTAGTACGCATTGCCGGTACTTTAAACAGCCAGCGCTACATCTCGGAGGTGTTGGAGCCAGTTGTCCTTCCTTACCTTCAGGGCTTACCCACAGCCATATTTCAACAGGATAATGCGCGACCACACGTGGCACGCATTGTCCAAGGGTTCTTCGTCAATCGCCAGATTGAATTGCTTTCCTGGCCGGTTCCCCAGATCTTTCGCCGATAGAAAACATGTGGTCCATGGTTGCTGAACAATTGACACAGATTACATCCCAAGCTGCCCCACCAGATCAACTTTGGCAACGTGTGGAAGCTGTTGGTCTGCTGTACAACAAGAAGACATCCAAAGTCTCTTTGAATCAATGCCGAGGCGTGTGGCAGCGGTGATCTCCAACAACGGCGGCTACTCTGGCTACTGATCCTAGAAGGAACCACACTTCACAGAAGTCTATAAATTTAATCATTTAATACTTGGTCAACATGTTATCTACTAAATAAATTTTGTTGCGATATCTCTTGTCTTTCCTGGTGTTGCAATTTGGGTGCCCAGTAGTGTATTTTGCCTTTGTGGCGAAGTGAAATCTGAATTAACTGAATGAGAATTATATCTGTAATGAAATTGAAGAAAATAAATGTAAGTGTAATGCAGCAAAAAATGCGTATAATTTAATATTCCTTACGGTCAAGTCATGTGGTGTCCATATCAGGTTTTTCTTTTATTACACATTAATTTATCATCGAAATATTACAATATAAAGGCAGAATTAAAGGTCCGAAAATGAAAAGTGAGATTAGTCAATGTGCCCATCATTTTGCTTGACAATCTCTTACAGACGAAACCTTGCATTTATTACAACCCTCCGGTATATGTCTTCCGAAACTACACTCACAACTGCACGATAAGACCTTTGAGTTGCACTATATTTACAAGTTTTCTTTCAAAACCTTTATCTGTCAAAATTTCCCATAAGAAGAAAGCTTACGAATTAATATCCGGGCTATCTGGAGTCACTGTCTCCCATCTTTGTAACGTTCAGCAAACCGGTTGACATTACATGAACATTAAACATCAAATACAGGATGAACAACGTCTGCAGTAAGTGAGAAGGCTTCGTCTTGCATGAATTAATGGGCACCGTCGATTCTTCTTCAATGCACAACAGTGGCTTCCAATTGCAGACGCAATGTGTGAACTACCTGTTTGCAAAGGAGCCCATATGATGCCAAAATGTGCACAAAAACATATTTGCGTCGCCTCCAAATTCTTCATTTCTTCGAAAAACATTACAAAGTTCACTTTTTGTTCAATAGTCAGCCATCTTTCAAATTGCTGTTTCGCGATAAATTAGTGTCCAATACTTCTGTCTTCTGACATCTAACGGATTTTCTTGAGCAAAAGCATCTAAATACGTGTTTTTATCAATCAAAGTATAATATTAAAAATTTGTGGGTTAACTGAATGGTATAATAGTTCGTGCGCACTCTTTGCGTGCCTCTATTACAGTAACGGTGTTAAGTACAGAATGTTAAAACAACATGATTCAAAATTATAAAAGTCTTTGACTGATGATGTCTCTGTTATTTTAAGTACCATGAATTCACTTATGAGAAAATTAGTACTTTAGTGACTAAACTGCATTCTATACACAGACTGCATCTTTCCGAAGAAGATACTTCCCAATGGCCGCATCCGGTACAACGCGCCAGGCGACGTGAACCTCACTCGTGCCAATGAAGGATACCTCCTACGCTTCAGATGTAATCGTGGACATACGAGAGTTGGGCCCAAAGCCATTCTTTGCGCAGATAACGAATGGACGGAGCAGTTCCCACAATGTATTAGTAAGTAGACTTGTTCGTAAATCACTTTCTTCCTCAATTTTAAGATATTTAATTGGAACGGATGAGAAATCCACAAGCGAAATAAAGCGAGCATGATGCCTTACTATATTCCAAAGGATGTGATTTTTGCAATGGCTTTCTTAAATATCGACCGCTTTGCAATATCCAGGACTCTCCCAGATACATCGCAGTTGCCAGCCTTCCGTTTGAAGACCGGGCATGATACATTTGTATACAGAGTTATTCAAAAAAAAAAAAAAGATTTCAAACATTTATTTCTTCCAAACTACAAAAGATAGAAACATGATTCTAACGTTAATGGATAGAGAAAAGTTTACAATTATGGTATGCATTTAATATGAGCACCGTGTGTTACACGAAAAATGTCAAAACGGTGGCCCATTTCTTGCCACACACGAATCAGCTGGTCTTTGGTCGTCGATAAAGTTGATCTTCTGCTCCTCCTTTTCCAATCCAAAGTCCTGAAATGGTGTTATTCAAGTAAGGTCGAACGTGTCGAGAGAAATGAGGCGGGGCATCATCTTGCACGAAGATGAAGTCATCTGAATCATCTTCAATTTGGGGAAATAACCAGTTTTGAAGCATATCTAAACCATGATGGGAACTTTTACCCATACTAATAAATAAATTGTACACTTTTCTCTATCCATTAACGTTAGAATCATGTTTCTATCTTTTGTAGTTTGGAAGAAATATATGTTTGCAATCTGCTTTCTTTTTGAATAACACTGTATTTAATTCAGTCACTGACAAACAGTAAGCTAGAATAAGCTTGAACTGCTTTAATTCTGTGTCTGTTTGTTTGATAGTTATATATTCTAGCAATGATAATTCACCCCATAGAACATAAGTAATACGTTAATGTTTATTGTATTGGCCTATCTAAGTATTTGGAACCCACAGTTGATAGTGTATCCCACTAAAAGTTTCGTAGCAATTATTGGAAGTCTCTCCCTGTTAATTTAAATAATTCCAGATAAATATCATCGTTTTTTATTTCATCATTAACATCGCTGTCATCACCCTTGTAGAAAATACCACCTTTATTTCCGCTCATATCCTTCCTTATACAAGAAAAGAGATAATATTTTGTTAAAAAATTAGGGGATTATATAGTTTTTTTCTGAGTGAGCATCTTTTACTATACAGCAGAAATAAAAATTGTATTTTATTTGTAAAAGAAAACGAATCTTGTAGATTAGGCTGTTCATCATTTTAGTTGATCATTTTAGTTATGGCAAAGCACACGAGGTCTCTTTTCGTAAAAGAAGGGATACTTTCGAGAAGAATTATCAGCACTTATCGGTATTAACCCTTCAACTATTGGTGGTATTCAAATAAGTACTGAATTTGCTCAAGATTGATTACCAAATGAAGACTCAGAGTAAAATTTTGCCAAGCCTCACCAGTGGGTGAGTGGTTAAGACCGCTGAATACTGTTAGCCAGAGCAGGCATCTGACTCAGGCCAACGGGTTTTTTATTCATAAGTACAATATTCAAACAAGTTTGAGAAAAGAATTTTATTTTAAATTAGTTTGTTCTCTTTTTGAGCAACAGAGAACAAACTAATTTAAAATAAAAAGACAGAGAATCCACAAAACAGCTTTAAATCTGTTTCAACTCTGGTGTCGATGCCGCTGTCTAGCTGTGCAGTTGTCGACCGTAAATAGTTATCTAAAATTATAATTATATCAAATGTTTTCCCTCTTGATTATGTGTTGTTCTAATTATAATCCCTGGCTAGATTATGCAATTTCCGTTGCATGATAATGTCGTTCCTACGATGTGTCGATGCTATGTCGGTATCAATTCTACGCACTGTTGATTATATATTTATGACAAGTCTGTGAAGGTGACATATTTGTATTAATTATCTTGCTTATTTTTGTGTTATTACAAAGTTTTCTATTTAATTGCGCCAATCATATGCCTGTGTCGATCCTGTGGCAATGTCGGTTCTACGCCTTAAGTGCCCTACGCAGTGTCGATCCTATAAGCACAGCGTACGTAATTTAAACACCGGATAGAGAAATTAAATTGAAACGAAGTTTTACGAAGTAACAGGAACTAATTTATATCGATATAATCTTTAATTCGAGGAATTTCGTTTGCTTCAATTTTTGCAAATGGTAATAAGGAACTTGTTCGTTTACAGACAAAATGGCGTCATGTATTGGAAAAGCAATGTGCGTTCTTTGGTTATGGGAAATGCAATCTCATCTCTGAAAATAGCCGAAAGTCGCTTTCAGCATAAATTTAATAAATTCCACCAATGGAACAATCAATTTAAAGATGGTTAAAACAGTTTCGAAAGACCGGACATGATTTGCAAAAAGGAGGTGCAGGTAGGCCAAGCGTCAGTGCTGAAAACGTTTCCGCTGTTTGAGACGTGTTTGTGTGCGATCCCAGCAAATCCATTCGTCGTGGCAGCTTGCAAATAGGAATTCCCAAGTCGAGTGTTCATAAAGTTCATGAACGGATGAAACTGAATGCGTATAAATTGCAGATTAGTCAACAAATCAAACCTCGTATTCAGGGGGGAAGCAACATGTAATGTTTAAGAAGAGATTAATCAACATAATTGCAGGATTTCTGTGTCATATAACACTCATTTTGTGAGAGAAAGGGAGCGAGGTAACTCTTCAAGTTTTGATTTGCAATAACTCATAACGAAGTGACTAGTCCCTTCTTTTCTCGGAGTCATCAATTAATTCGGATGATTAGTACGATGTGCTGAGATTGTTTTCGGTACCTCAAGGAAAAGAAATGCAGTTAAATGTTCATTTCCAATAGGATGGATGGTGTTCCCTGGCATACGGGGCTACAAATGTACATTTTCTATGATTTATTTTTTAAATTTGTATTTTTAAATAATTTTTATAAATTTTTCGAAAATATTTTTGCTTTATAAGATTTTCAACATCATCAGAAGGTGTATTTCTAGGCACACTTGCAAAAAAATAGAGTTTTTTTATTTAAAATTTCATGAGATATACGTGATTTTACACGTATACGTTTTACAAGTTACATTATTTTTGTCGTGTTATGAAATTTGGCATATTCGTTACAAGCTATAATAACTCCAAATGTGGTTTATACACTCTGTTAAAATTATTTGAAATTAATGAATGTACTCTGGCATACAGTTAAAAAAAAAGAAAGAAAGAAAAGCTCTGAAAGGTTTCAGATTTTAAATTACGTCCAAAGGGGCTTTTTTTTAACATTTTATGTGCTACCTTTATTTATTAAATATATTCTTCGCACTTAAAACATAAAATTCATTTCAAGAGAAATATCGCAAAATAATTTTAAATTGAGCATATCTTTAGAATTTCCGATACACAGTTTCATGCGCTGGAGATAAAAGTGTTTTTTCTGTACAACGTTGTCATTGCTCGCTTTGAAATCCTTGAGTTCGTTAATGAAAAATTCGTTACTTATGACAACTCTGTGAAGGTGACATATTTGCATTAATTGTCTTGCTTATTTTTTGCGTTATTATAAAGATTTCTATTTAATTGCGCCAATCATATATGCCGGTGTCGATCCTATATGCACAGCGTCCATAATTTAAACGCCGGATAGCAAAATTAAATTGAAACTTAATTTTACGAAGTAACAGGAAATAATGTATATCGATATAATCCTTAATTCAAGGAAATTTGTTTGTTTTAATTTTTGCAAATGGAATAGGGAAGTTTTTCAAGATATGAAATCAATAACAAAACAAATTCCAAATTTCAAATTTCGGCTTCCAGATGCCCATATTCGGGTGGAAACGTTAAATATTCAAAATTCGATGGATCTAGGTACCGTTATTTTATCACAATGCGAGAAACATATATACATTTACGCAGATTCTTCATTATTTAATTTCCTTAAATATAATACAGGGCGATAATATTTGGTTTGCAACAATTTGAAAAGTGAAACAAGGCTTTTAGTGAATCAACCCAAAATGCCAAAACGAAATTAATAGTCCTTCTGGGAAAATTGCCTCTTTGGACTAAAAAGGCTGGGAAAATAGGTTGCTATAAATGAAGAATTTCATCACGTGAATTATTCTTGGGGGAAACAGCAAAAATACGCCAACATAAATTTTTAAATTTCTCCGTAAATTGCGCACCAAATTTTACAAATATTTAGGTATTATTTGAGTGGTAGAATCGAAATATGGAAAAAAAATTGGCATGTTATTTAAGCAAAATTTCGATTTTGTGTCAAAATACCTATATGACAACAATTCTATATATAAATCTAATATATATCGTAAATCGCGCTTTCGAGGCATGAAAAATGCAATTTGAATTCCGTCAATCGGCCCGGTAGAACGGGAGGTATAGAACTGTCCCAATTTTTTTTTCACAGTGTACATGTTCGTTGATGATCATATTCCCAGATCGTTGAGGCGGTAGACGTGGACTAATTTCAGGTCCGCCCCGTTTTCCGGAGGTTACATCACTTCTTTTTCTGGGAGCCTTTGGAGAACCGAGTTGATGCGGTAGTGATTCGGAATCTCGAAAAATTAAAAAATCGAATCACCACAGCTACTCTTACTCCTCAAATGCTCATTGAGCTCTGGAGAAAAACGAGAATAGACATTCTATTTTTCGAGCAACTAATGGCGCTCATGGTGAAGTTCTAGTGTTAAAGTTCTTTGAAGTGCTAAACGAAATTCAGTTAGTCTTTTTTCTATATTTCTTACTCTTACAAAATAACAAATCTTATTCTGTGAATAAATTATAGACACTCTGTACAGTGTCGATTCGATCCAGAGCCGGTCCTATGAATGTAACCCAAAAGTTCGAGTATTTTTGACATAACTAAGGTAAGTAACAAATTTTTCAATGCTAAAGAAACGTATTGTTGCGCGGGTACGGGTTCGTATGGTTTGAATGCATACAGGTCCGATGATAGGTTAATAAAATTTATTTATTCAACAGAAACGCTTCGAAGTTCTGGAATTTCAAACAGAAATATTCGTGCAGGTGTTTACAGTATCACAAAGTACAATCAGTAGTTACGTTTCAAACTACCAAGAAAGTTAAACACAACGCAATGCAAAGGGCATATAAAAAGCAAGCTAATCCGATCTCACGTTAAACTAACAATAACAACAACAGCTAACTAAACAACTGAGAGCAGATGCTCTCTCTGCCCGACGTTATACAGTTTTCAGCCGGCAGCTGAGGTTGGAAAGCTCTATGAGGGTCGAATTACGGTTACAACTAATATAATGATCAATTACATTTACTCAATTACAATACTTATTATGGTGATACAAGAACAAAGTCAAAATGTCGCCAAATGGTCGCCAAATTTGGCGAATTTTCACGATTTTTTGCCGAATTTGGCGACAAAATAAGTCGCGAAAAACGTTACCAGTTTGGCGAACTCTCGCCAAATTACCGAAATACCCATTTACTCAATTTTAAACGGAGTTGCCGCTGTATTCTTACTTTTCCCTCATAGCTTTCTCTTAAAATTTGTTACGCGTTACATTACACAGAAAAGTATAACAATTGCACATGTAACTGCACTAAAATCTTCTATATGTGTACAAAATTCGTAACAATATAATTCTATATTGTACTTTTGTTTTCTTTCTCTTTCTTGGAACTGATCAGAGATGGAATGTGCAGAGCCACCGTCTATATCCAACGGATATTATACAATGAAAACAGGAATAGATGACCGGATAGTAATCGGCTCAACAGCTACATATTCATGCGACGCAGGATACGAGCTGGAAAACGAAACTGCAGCCGTTCTTACCTGTGAACTGGATCTGAAGACGAATAGTGTTCACTGGAGCAATCTGACTTTGAGATGCGTAGGTAAGGTACATTAAATGAATGTTATATTATATGATGCAGATATTTAACATATTTGCGTAAAAACATTTATCATATAACTATTCTTCAATACAATCCATCAAAATACTAATAAAGTGATAATTAGCTACAATTAAACTTGAGCTAAACACTATCCTACCTCCTGTTGGATCACGTCTTATATATTCGCTCAGACCGGAAGTTTATGCAAATTAATAGCTCGGAAATAGTTTCAAAGCTAAATAGGTTAACTTACGCCTATTAGTAATGAACGCTGCGTGCTACCGCAGAGAAATTTGTATTTGTCAAGGGCCTTGTTATTCTGTGCGATATGTTGATGATAAATCTTTGTCTAGGAACAAATTTGCCTGTTAACTCCACAAAACATTCTTACGTTTCTTGTTTCTAAATTCCAAAAATTCACACCCCAGTCACCCAGTCAATAACAATCTGATAATTTTCCAATTAGAGATGTGGTATACGCTTGCGAATCGATTAACTTTTCTGAACGATCAATCGCTGATTTCTCAAAAAGGAGCGGTAGCTCTTCTAGAATTCACACACTGAGGGCTCTTGTTCGAAGCGTGTGAAAAAAGTTAACATTTTACGGAAGAAAAAATTTTTATTCTCTCATGTTAAAAGTGAGTTTAATATTTAATATCATTTCTCAACTTTTTGTGTAATTTTTATTCCGGAATTTTATTGTTAGTTCTGTGTTAAAAGGAACTTTTAGTCGATCTCAAAACTACAGCTGAAAGAAATAAATCCAAGGAATTGGTGATTCGACTGAGTCAAATCGACTAATTCCACTAATCGTTCGATTCTTTCCGCTCTTCGCTCTATTCTCGCTTCTATACTCTTCTTGTTCTTAATTTATTCCCCGTTCCTGATCTTATTCATTAAGGTTATTATTAGTGAATGGTAAGCCATAAAAATGAACCGATTCATTTCAGTTAGCGAAAGGTTCGCATCTCATCCTGCATCCTCTTTGCAATTAATACATTTTGGAGTAGCTTTACACTCCCAATGCTTATGTTCAACTGCACCACACTTAGTAAATATTTGCGGTTCTAGGCAATTTGTTTGAAGGTGGCCATACTTTGAACACTTAAAACATTGAGTTACTTTCAAAAGTTCTGTGATAAGTAAGACGATATTATCTTATGTTAAGTTTTCTTGCTTATATAAGTTCTCTGTGTTTCTTAGAATCTACACTGGCCACTCAGTATACTTTAGTATTTCTACCTTTTATCGAAACTTTTAAGTTAAAACCACCATTTTCAAAGACCATATTTTGGTCTCTAATCATAATATTAAGATCATGTCGAGAATAACCAGAATCTGCAACATAAATAATAACTTTTGGATCTTTCTTAACAGTACTTTGAATTACCATATCATTTTTAAGTAAATAATTTTTTTAACCTCTGTTTCCAAATCAGTGTCTGTGGACAAGTCTTCAATATCAGTGGATTTGGAACATTCTATTAGAGCACCTCCTTTATTAATTTTTTTTAATCTTCTGACACCAATGTGTAATTGGATGGGATTAATTGTGTTTACAATTTTGTTTTTGACCTTCTCAAAGGTAGTTCCTTCCTTTTTTGGATAGAGTAGAACTGTAAAAACTTCGTACCTACTTCCACTTCTATCTTTTATATATATATATAT
>KK117831.1:314040-338540 GCA_000611955.2 Stegodyphus mimosarum
ATATATATATATATTGTTTTCTGAGGAAAGCGTTTTGAATCTGCCACTCTTGCAAATGAAAGTGACTGAATATTGGATAACGTTCTTGTCTGCTCTTCAAGCTCTTAAGGATCGCATTATCAAAAGTTTGTGTAACCAATAAATCATAAATTTGATATGCCATAAAAATAATTTTTCCTTTTAAAATATTCGAGACTCCACTGAAGTCTTCCCATATAGTTTCTAAAGAACTTAAAATTGTTCTTCCAACTGCTAAATAAAGCAGTAGCCTCAACTGGCTCTGTCTGAATTTCTTGACATATTTGTAAAGCCATTGCCCAGCTAGCACCTTTTTTAAAATAGTAGAATAATGTAAAAATCAAACATACTTACAGTTTGATAATCAATTCAGATCTCTTATATCGTAGAAATATAATTGTTCCCAAAACGAAAGCCAAAGCACGACGAAACACGTAGGCACACAAAAATGCCTACCATAAGTTCCATAAATCCATAAGTTCGTCAAATTATTTCAGAAACATAAAGTGTGTTATAATACCACAACCGGAGCACATTTAGCATCAGAATATCACAAAATAGTAGTTACTGAAAAAAAAAATAGCATATTTTCCGGAGCCGAAGAAAGTACAAACCAATATGGCGCGAGCATGCGCCATATTAAAATAAGGGATAAAGCCCTTATAATATATATATATATATATACTCTATACTTTACTATATATATGTATGATGATTTAATGAGTAGGCGGAATCCGGGTACTCTAGACACCTAGCAGTCGTGATGGCGGAGTGGCAAAGACGGGAAGGAGATATTGAAACGAAACCAAGTTCATTTTAAATTTTTTAGTGTTTTAAAGTCTTTTTTAAACTATAACAATGGAATACCTTACGAAAAATATTGTCAACACAATAAGGAATGTCGTTCATTATTATGCGAAATTAATACTACTATAAAATAAAAATGAAAAATATATATATATAAAACTATAAAATAATTTTATAATAGTTTTTAGTACTACGACTGCTACTGCTACTAATGGGATACTTTTATAAATTATTTTTAGCCCAAAGAGCGTTATCCCAGAAGGGCTATTAATTTCATTTTGGCATTTTGTGGCATTTCATTATAAACGGCTTTTCACTTTTCAGATTTTTGCCACCAAATATTATTAGCCTCTATTATACTTAAAAAAATGAAATAATGAAGAATCTGCATAGATGTATGTATTTTTCTCACACTATAATAAAACAACGGTACCTAGAGCCATCCAATTTTGCATATTGCACGTTTCCACCCGAATATGGGCATCTGAAAGTCTAAATTTGGAATTTGTTTTATTATAGATTTCATATTTTGTAAAACTTGAACGAATTTTTGATTAAGTAACTCAACGACTTCAAAGCGAGCAACGGCAACGCCGTACGAAAAAAAAAACCTTTTCTTCACCAGCGCGCGAGACTGTGTATCGGAAATTCTAAAGATATGTTGTTTTTAAATTATTTTGTGATACTGCTGTTGAACTGAATTTTATGGTTTAAGTGCGAAGAACATGATATTTAATAAATAAAGAACACGCAAAAGGGTAAAAAATACCTCCCCTTTTTTTACTTATTACATGCTCTGCTCTTAGGCACTATACGGAAAGGGAGGAATGCTTCGTGGAGGTCGTTTTAAGGGAAACTGGCTCGTATCCACGTGACACATGGGGAAAACCACGAAAACGCCCATGCAGCCAGCCCGTTCACTGGGACTCGAAAGATATTATTTTTTGTGCGTATAATTTTATTACGATTTAAAACTAGTTGTTAATATATAATATTAAATTAATAAATAATTAATAATAATGAATTAATAATTAAAATGAAATATTGGTCACAAATTAAAATTATACCCCGTCATAATTGTTCTGAGGAACGGTGTTTATTGAATTACCAAAATGGTTACACTGAAAATAAATGGTTACACTGTTTTCGAATTAAATTCCTTACTTTTACAACGAAAAAAAAATTAAATTATTAAAAATTTTAACACTGAAAGAGGCATGATTTTTAAAAATCCATTGTGATTATTTGACACATAATAAATATAATCTACTAACAGTAATAACAGAAATATCAGTAAATTTTAAACATTTTTACTTGTATTATTTAATTTTTTGAAATCAAATCTGTCTACTAAATGTTTTTATGCACAATTTATTGCTGTGTAACTTATAGTTAGGTACTAAAATTTATTAGCAGAATGATACTGCATTATTATTGTATTGTGTTATAAAGTAACAATTCTATAAGACTGAGCGTTTCTTTATAAAATAGTAGTTTTGTAATCTTTTCGTACTGAAAAATAATTGTTTCTATGCAAACTTAAAAAAAATTTTTAAAAATTTCAGATTTTGCATTACGCCTAAAGGGTTTTTTTAACGTTTTATGTGTTACCTTTATTTATTAAATATCATATTCTTCGTACTTAGACCATTAAATTCAATTCAACAGCAATATCGCAAAATTTAAAAATGAGCATATTTTTAGAACTTCCGATGAACAGTCTCACGCGCCTGGAGATAATTTTTTTTTCCTGTACAGTGTTGCCATTGCTCGCTTTGAAATCGTTGAGTTTATTAAGCAAAATTTTGTTAAAATTTTACAAATTTGAAGTAGATAATAAAACAAATTTCAAATTTGGGTTAAAATTTGTGATGGTGGCAATGGAAGGTACTGAAATTCCCACACATACTTACTCGGTATAAATCCGTATCACTATGACAACTTCGAAAAAATGAAAGAACCACTGCGAGCTATGTGTTACATTTGCTGTAAATCCATTAGTATAGTAAAAGAGGTCATTTTGTGCTTTAGGATGGTAACGTGTTGCTTCAATAAACGTGGACGTGCTGATTCTGTAGTATACCTTTCAATAATTTGACAGAAAATGACACACGTGGTTGGCAATTGTACTCGGGGACTGTAAAGGTTCGTCCACTCGAGTACGCTAGAGACGTAAGTGACACAACGAAACGCACGTCGCCGGCGAAAAGTCGTCCAAACGGGGACGCGAGCGAAGTCTGTGTTTAGCCAATAGAATTATTGAAGAGAAGCAATCATGTGACATTCATAGAAGGCTGCAAGTTTAACGTGTTTCGTTTTCTGTTTCGTAGTTTGGTCAGAAGAATATCACACTCGATTCGTTTTATAGAGAAATTTTGTTTATCAAGCAATTTAACAACTTGGATTGTAATATTAAAGAGTTATTAGACGCACAAATCAGTCTTATGCTAATTAAAATTTATAAAATTGTTTGGGTTGTTAAGATTTATAAAGTGGTAAAAAATTTAAATTTATAAAATTTATAAAACAGTATATAAAGAGAATTGAATCACTTGAAACACCATCCACCATATAATAAAATCCACTTCATATTTTTTAATCTTTCCTCCCTCCCTTGCCTTCTTATTTATGCGTGGTATGGGAGTACGTGTAAGGGAATCTGTGTAAAAAGTAAGAATGTTCTATAATTTTATTATTCTGCATATGTTATTACACAAATAAATTAGAAGAAAAACGTTCTTGCAATAAAATTTGTAAAGATATGCTGTTTCTAAATATTTTAGCACAATGACACGTTAGCCCAAATGCTCTCAAAACGTCTAAGTGCCTGTAAATGAGTGGGAAAAAACGCCCGTTTGGGAGTAATATAAAATCTGAAAGCTTTCAGATTTTTTCTTTTGTTTTTCTTTTTATTATTTCTTATTTTTATTTATTTTTGAATTTAGAATAAAATTTTAATTTTGGGCAGTTTATGTAAAATTATGTGGAGAATAAAATATACACTGTGGTAAAAATAAAGAAATAATTTTTACAAGAAGTGCATATATATCATTACATAATGGGTTAATGCTTTCTATTTATAGTGCGCATTTTAAAACTAAATTGAAAACAATAATAATAATAGAAAAAAATGAAAACAATAATAATAATAGAAAAAAATGAAAACAATAATAATAAATATATAAAATAAGAATAAAATTATTCATGATTAAATATAAGAAACACGTTTCAAAATGAGAAAAGAAGTTTTAACATACAAATGATTACGGGTAAGGTTCGAACTCACAACCTGTCCCTTTGGAGTCCAGCGCGCCGACCACTCAGCTGTAAGTGACAGCTCTTTCTGCGAAAAATAAAGTAACAAGTAGATGTCACAGCAAAGGTAATTTAATTAATATTCAATAAATGTGTACAGTATGATTTAAGTTGTAAATGTCCTCTCAAATTTCGTAACTGTATTTTATTGAATACTCTTTCACAGTCAACTGCTTTATTTTAAAAGTTGTTATATTGTTAAGTTAGTATTTGGTGTATTTAATATTGGGATACTTATAGAGCTTCTTGTTATACACGAAATAACGAACATTTGTAATAATTAAGGAAAATTTCGTAAGGCAGAAAATTTGAGTTCGTAGAAACTGTAATTTGTTTAGGTTCCTGTTACTTACGGTGTTACATACAGGTGAAGCATATGGTCGGATGATTGTTTATAATATACAGTTTTCCCCCTTAATGAGAATGAGAATTCTGCGGACGGTTACGATCTCTTTGAAAAAAAAAACTCAACCTATGTAGTTCCGACCAAAGCTGCGAAAAATTATTTTTAAAATTATATTATAAAACTATTTTATAGTTTTCAGTCATATTTTCATAGTTTCATAGTTTCAAACTAATTCATAGTTTTATAATATTTTTTTTCATTTTTATTTTACAGTAGCGTGCATTTTGCGTAATAATGAACGACATTCCTTATTGTGTTCTTAATATTGTTCGTAAGGTATTCGACTGTTATATTTTAAAATAAACTTAATTCTTGCTGTACATAAATCGAGTATACGCTTCTCGGATGTCTATATTATTATCAACTGAAAAAGGCTTATGTGCTAGATAAATACTTATTATCTTTTACATTTTTAAACTATATAATTACAATATATATCTATAATTTCAGGAAAAGTAAAAATAACCTTTCTTTCAGTAGAAATTGCGTTCTTGTTTTCTGTATGTGGCTCCAAATACTCTCTCACTCAGTTTATCTCGAATTAAAACAACTATAAATTTTGGTAATCTGAAATATGCGATGAAAACATCTTCTGGCAGAGCAAAAGTATCAGTATATTTTCTATAAATTCGTCGATTCGAAATCTACTACCGTATTCTTCGTTTAAATACGGAAAAACTAACGGCGAAAACACATACAAAGCCATTGTCTACTTAGGACGTCAACTGCACAAGCTTGATTGACGACGGGGCAACACGTTTCCCCTCGCTTCCAACGACTTCAGTACTCACAGAATATGGGTTGTCGATCAGACCTGTTTTTCACCAGCAGCGACATCTGGCGGGCAACAAACTGCTGCCGACTCTCGGAGCGTAGAATAGGCGTCGTGGTCCCGACGCCATATTGATAAGTGTAAGCAAGTTTTTTCCGACTATGGCACGTGATAAGAACTCAGTCAGCTATTGGCTGTTTGTTCACGCCGCGGGCGAAAAAGCTGAACATGAGCGAACTCAGTTTTATGTCCTCTACGTAATGCGAATTTATGCCCTAGAAAAAGAAAAATTACGGCAACTACGTTGCGAGCGTACTCGT
Source organism: Stegodyphus mimosarum (assembly GCA_000611955.2). Lineage (NCBI taxonomy): Eukaryota > Metazoa > Arthropoda > Arachnida > Araneae > Eresidae > Stegodyphus > Stegodyphus mimosarum. The sequence continues at coordinate 319,679 of KK117831.1, forward strand.
GTGGACGGGCCTTATGTATTTGTATCTTTTTAGAACTATCGAAATGTTGCAACCAACCCTTGAAAAATCAGGTTAATCTTTTTTATGACCCTGCACACTTCAATAGACATTATTTTCTTATATTCTTCTTCTCCAGCACATGGATTTCATAGCCACTATTTAAGTCAATCACCAGCATTTTTATTCTTTGCAGAGAAGCAGTCTTGTTCTGACCCTGGAGTATCTGTCGATGGTAAAAGGGAAGGAGATTGTTGTTTTATCAGAGACGTGGTGAAGTATTCTTGTAACGAAGGTTTTGAATTGGTTGGAGTAGATACTCTCGTCTGTCTGCCTGATGGTAACTGGACCGCTCTGAGACCACTCTGTCGTCGTAAGTGCCCTGCCTTTTTCTGAAATTTTTTGGAATCCATGTATAATAAATAAATATATATATATATATATAATAAACTCTGTAAATATTTCTTGATGGTTGGGCGATAGCTGTAATAAAAAGATTTATTGCGTAACTATAATGATGACAGTGCATATAGATATAGCCGATGACAACAAGTAGTCAGAATGTTATGAATAATTCATCATGAATGCTAATGAACGTTATGTTTCAGAATATTTTTGACCAATCCATAAATGAACATTTGCACTAAAAATATTATGAACAGTTCAAAAACAAATTTTTGCATTTTCCTAGTTAAAATTTTGCGAAGTGCCTATTTATATGTTTCTAGTTGTATTTATATTAACTAATTATATTATATTAGTTAAATTCGATTGGCATTTTGAAGGATAATTTTTTTCTTCGTTTAATTTTAGCAAAGTAGACACCAACGAATGTGCTCACGGGAAGCGGCGCTACTTTATTGTATGATTTAAAATTTTAAAGAAAATGCAATTTAAAAGTAGACTATTACAAAGAGACTATAGAGAATTATAAATATGATAGCAGCTACATTGTGGTGCGAATTTTAAAGATGATTTTTTGCTAATTTTAAGAATTTTCTCCTGATATCAGATTTTCCCGCAAATTTTGGATAATATTTTTCTTAGTATTTTTTGCTTAATTAGATTATTTTTATATTAAAAACACTTTTAATGCTATTTTCATTTAGAATTTTCCCTAAAATATGCTGCAAAGTTATACTATTCCAAACTCCAAGCCACAGTTTCAAGTTTTTGGTTGCTTTTAAGTTTTGCTGGACTTCAGGACTACAAAGAAAAAAGAGTTTTCCCAGAATTACCCTATAACAAATACATTATAAAAATTTGGTTCAAGGTTTCACCAAATTATGGGACTAAAAAAGTTGCAACCAAAAGATGTTGAAATGTTGATCCATTATTTGGTGCTTTGGTTGAACCATTGTTTGGTAATACGTTGAACCATGAATTGGCAATATGTTGAATCATGAATTACCAATACGTTGAACCACGATAGGGAATGTTGAACCATGAATTAGGAATATGTTGAACCATAAATTTAGGATATCCTAGTATGACTAAAATCGTATTATTCTTAGGTAAGTTGTCGCAAAAATGTGAATTTTCTTAGTATTGATTTCAGATTCGTAAGCAACGTAAACTAATGTATATCTACCGAGATTTCTCTTCTGTAGCGGCCTTGGCGAGAGAAGTGGGCGCAATTCGGTCTTCAGCAAACGCGATTTTTTTGCCGAATGTTACAAATATTCACGAAAACGAACGTGACTACGGTAAACGGTAATTCATTCAACGTCTACACAGAACAATATTTAACATATGCATACAGATGGGATTTAAAATAAATTTGCATTTATTATAGTGTTTAATGATTTTGTAATTTATTATAGTATTCAATTAAATAAGTTGTAATATTCTATTTCGTATTTTATTTAATCGAAATTTGTTAGCAATTTGTTTAAAATAAGAATACATGTAAACATACCGGAAAATTCCTTATTTTTATATGTTCCTCCTCGTAGCCACAGGTCAGCAGTTGCTGCTAATGATGCCTCAAACATATGATCACTACCGTCTGAACATTGTAGTGTTAAATGCTTTATTTGCTTTCTTTTCCAACATATAATTGTGTAATATGCCCATTTTCAAAACTTACCTCGCTTGCTAAAATGCGTTTTTATTGGGAGAAACTACAGTAAGTTTTTCACTTGAAGGTAAGGAACAGCTTCAGTATAGCCCACCTTCAACATCTGGCGAAATTTTTTGACGCCAGCCCGCTTCAAATACCGTGTTTTGAAAAATGGTTACTATCAAGATTTCCGACGAAACTGCGTGTTTCAAAAATGACGACCATCTTGTTTTCACCAGAAATCACGGATAACAGAAATAAATATTATACACGATTTTAAAAGAAATACAAATATTAAGGAATGATTAATGAAAATTATTGAGGTTAAGGGGACGTAATTTTAAAAACAATGCCGAAAGCCTTTAGATATTTCGCCCTTAACAAATAACTATGTACTTAAGAATTATTCAAGTGTAAATTAAACTTACTACAGGCGAACCAAGATCGTAGCCTAAATGATTTCTCAACCCCACACTTTTTGCATCTCCAAATTCTACCATTGGATGTCTTTTTCTGACCAAGTAACCCGCATGGTATCTTACATTGTTCACAACAAACCCTATCCTTCAATAATCCACAATCGATCAAAAATTGTCTAAAAACTTCGTACTCCCTTGTTAATTCATACATAAGATATCCGTTTGGAATGCTTCCATAAACTTTTACGCTTGTTTGAAAACTCCCACCGTAAATTTTTCGTCAAGATCTCCTGATACTTAATCACAACATCATTAACAGCAGGTTTACAGTAAGCTATAACTAAATGCAAAAATCTCATCTCCAAAGTAGCGAAAAATCTTATCCCCAAAACAATATTCTCCAGGATTTCTGAACGTGAAATGATCGCCGATAACAGTGTTACGAATTTTGTATTTAGATATTATTTAATGGATATTGTTCGGATAACAGCCTTGGTTGCGTCACCTTGGGTTCTTTAAGGGTATGGGTGACATTTCATCATGCCAACGGAAGTAAATACTACAGATAATCAAATACTACAGAATAAATACTACAATAATAAATACTACAGTAATAAATATTAATTACTATACTACAATAATAAATACTAATAATAAATACTACAGATAATAAGTAATACAGATAATCCCTTATCAAGGGAAAAGTATTACGGCTGTCTACCTAGAGGAAGTACGTCATCGAATGACAACCATTGCCTACCATACCACAATAAGCTGTTTCTCCCTTTAATTACTATACTACAATAATAAATACTAATAATAAATACTACAGATAAGAAGTAATACTACAGATAATCCCTTAGAAAGGGAAAAGTATTACGGCTGTCTACCTAGAGGAAGTACGTCATCGAATGACAAACATTGCCTACCATACCACAATAAGCTGTTTCTCCCTTTAATTACAATACTACAATAATAAATACTAATAATAAATACTACAGATAAGAAGTAATACTACAGATAATCCCTTAGAAAGGGAAAAATATTACGGCTGTCTCCCTAGAGGAAGTACGTCATCGAACGACAACCATTGCCTGCCATAACACAATAAGCTGTTTCTCCCTTTTTGGCGTCAAGGTTGTTCTCCGAACAATACCCAATTTAATTTTGTAGAATGATGATTTAAATTGTTGTATTTCCTCGTGCAATGCAGAGCGAGACAAATTTTAAGAGAATGCTATGCCGGAAAAGTACAAATACAGGGTCATGTGCATTTAACTTTGAGTAAATGAATATTTCGGTAATTTGTATTGAATCTGAATAAATGTAGTTGACCACTATTAGCTGTAAATGTTGGATATAACCGTAATTCCAGAAATTTACAATTGTTTACATTGCGTTTGTCGAATGGTATGGGTTACCACATCCTATCATTTATCGCTATGCCTAGCCATATTTTTTTGGTGGAATATCTGTGTAGGTTATACTAAAGGATAGCCTGAAATGGAAAACAGATTTGATTGAAAACAGAGCACTTACTTATTATAGCGATTCAATCTTGGGGGGCCGCTATAATAAGCAAATAGGAAAATAATAAGCATAATAAATATTTGCAATGAAAAACTGTTGTTTAATCCTAGTATACGGTACAAGCAATTATTTCGCGAAATTCGGAAGGCGATAAAGTTTACTAGGGTGAATGATTTTAATTTTATCTATTTATAGGGTTTTCTTACCTATAAAGCCGGACCTTATACTAAGATTTTACCAAAACCGCTATATTTTAAGAGAGAAAATTTTTACTTGCTGAGGAAACGGAAACCACAAACACATGCGAAAAAAACGTTATATTTAAAAGCGACCGTAGAAAAAACGCACATGCGCAGATCGGTAACTGTTCGTTTTTCGCCAGCTACAGAAGAAAAGTACCTGTTTTTCAATTATATACTTATTTATAACGTTAAATACTTTCCTTCTTTGAGCTATTTTTTAAATGCATATCCTTCACTTGCATTGGAAAACGCTGGACCTCATATTTTATACCTTCATCGTTTAAAATGCTCAAAGATGCCCATGTACTGAAAAATCTACACTATTTCAGCTTTGGGCGATCATTGTGACTTGCCTCCTTTCATTACCCATGGAGCTGTTGTAGGGGAGAAGAAGGGAGATTTCTACTTACCATATGATGAAGTGGAAATTATGTGTGAACCAGGATACAAATATCAGGGTTCTGAAGAGTTCAACTTTTGCGAGGAAGAAATTGGATGGGAATTTGATTTTGCTGAATGTGAAGGTATGATGCACTTTTCTTATGATATCTCCAAAATATATTCTCAATATACTGTGTACGAAATTCTCACCTTCCTGACTCCATACCTTCGTGATGTGATTGGTGGATCACACCGATTCGTGATGCATCCACTACTTTCATGGTGGATTACACCACGAAGGGTGCGATCTACCAATCTCACTATGAAAGTATGGGGTGAGAAAAACTAGCAATTAAAAGATCCAGAGAGACCATCACTGAGCATTCCTGTTCTCTGCTTTACAAAGAGCCCATCAGAAGTAGCTGAAAACTGGTAGTTCTGTCGGAGGTTCTAATCCCGCGAACGGACTGGCTGCATGGGCGTTTTCGGGGTTTTCCCCATGTGTAATGCTATACGAGCCAGTTTCCCTTAGAAATTCCTCTACGAAGGCATCCGTCCCCTTAGACAGATAGCCCTCAAGACGTTGCCGTAACCACATAAACCAAACCAAGCTGCTTTGAAAAGATTAAGAGATTCTAAAAAAGGCATCAACTAAAAATGCATAAAAGGTTAATTCGTCAACTTCTGGATTCGGTAACTATAAACATTCTTAAAACTCTTAATTTATTTTATTTTACTAACTATGGCATTTTAAATTAAATTCCTATTTTTCCTCTGATTAACATCACATATATTCACTCAGATCAGAAGATCATGCAAATTAAAGCACTTTTAATAGAGTTAAAAATGTAGCTAGGGTTGAACTGCAACTCATACACTGTAGCACGAAAGCTAACCTTGTTTTCCGTAGTTTGTGGCGCTGACTGAGCTATCTGCCCAATTAAAATGCGTTTAATAGTGTTTAAAGGCGGCATTGTGTTCCCTTCTGAGATTAATTATGATTAAAATCAGGTATCTTAAAAGATATTTTTTCTCCAAAATTGCCTTAATTTTTCTATATAGTCTCCTATATAGAAAAATTAAGGCTATAATTTCTATATAGTCTTTTCTTCCAGCGATGCTCCCATCCTTTTAACCCGCCCAAAGAATATGTGTAATCTTTCTCTGCAAAGTCTCCTTATTGGATGAAAATCTTTGTCTTCCAAACGCTTCCTTTAGTTTAGAGAGCAGAAAATAGTCACTTGGTGCCAGATCTGGCAAACAGAGCAGAGGGTCAAGCAGTTCAAATTATAATTCATGGATTTTGCCATTGCAACCGCTGAGGTGTGAGATGGAGCACATTCTTGGTAAAACAGTTTTTTTTTCTCTTGCAAATGTGGCCGTTTTTCCGCACTTTTTGCCTTCAGCTAGTCAAATAACGTTGCATAGTATGATCCTGTAATTGTTTTTCACCTTTCAAGGTAATCTCTTAAGACAAACCCATGGCTGTCCCGGAAAACTGTTACTATCACTTTCCCAGCAGAAGAAACAGTTTTTGCCTTTTTTGGAGCCGATTCTCCCTTTGCATTCCACTTTGTGGTTTTGTTTCTGGGCTGTAATCATGAATCCAGAGTTCATCTACAGTGATTAACAGTCGAAAAGACTCCGATTTATTGTGCCAACAGAACGCTGCAAATGTTCATTTGGACACATTTTGGTCCAAAGTGAGCAAATGCGGCACCCGACATGCAGACAGCTTACGCATATCTAAATCTTGGTTCTATACGTGGCAAATGCATTCTTCTGATATGCTCATATCCTCTGCTACATCGCGAACCCTGATACAACGGTTCGTCCAGCAATATTTATTTAATAGGATTTTAGCAATGTTTTCGTCAGTGCAGTTTTTGGCCGTCCTGAACGTTTGTCGTCATCCACGCTTGTACGGCCACATTTAAATTCAGCTGCCCAACATTTCACAGTAGTAAACGATCGTGCAGAGTATCCAACTCTTCTTTAATCTGAGTAGGCGTTTACCTTTCAAAAACAGGTATCTAATGACAGCATGATACTCGATTGTTTCCATTTTTGCAAAAACGATTACATTAACTCACAAAAGTAATTGTCAAACAAAACCTTCGCTTTCAAAATAGCTGAAAATTTGCTTGGTAGTTATCAAGTGATGCCCGAATTAGTTCCCCCCACTTCAGGTTATTTGAGTTGCCATCTACATATTGAGGTCGGAAACTTTTGAGAGAGCCCCTGGTAGATACAGGAATATTATACGCAATTCCCTTTAAAACTGATGCAGCGTTCTCATATCTCAAGTTTTCGAACGGCTACATTAAACCATTATTTAGAAGTACTTCGAACATACTCATGCAGTCTGTTTGTTCATTTCATAATTGCTGGCTCATCTCAACCACTCAGTTCTCCTTCATCTTATCGAAAATCTCATAGCCGAATGCAATAGCTTCCTGGAAAAATATTTTTGCATGTTAGTGAGCCTTTGAGGTGACTATTCAGTACAAAATTTACGTGATTTTAAATATTACAGTACTATTGTTCTTTTGCCAGTGCCCCTTCCATGTTGTACCTGATCAAAGGTATCTTCAGTTTGTCAGTATGAAGTGCGCCTCACTGCTGATATATCAGTACTCATTCCTTTCAGTACATTTTCATTTCACATGTTATTTCACACATTCACATTCTGCTAATATATAGCCAATAGTTGCTTGTAAATCCAAACCAACCCCTATGCGTATCGTCCTACTTTGCACCACGTATACACACTTTTCCGAAATCTTCTGCATTGCGCCTTTTTGTGATTCACCGTTGCTCTCATGTTTGGGTTAGGTTCGCAGTCTTACGACAGAACGTTAAGCTCACCCTATCATCTGAAATAAACTTCTCCATGACGTTCAAACTCATTACACTGAAATAGCAACAGGAGTCCAAGTCATTATTGGAATTATAAGCTTTATATAAAAGCTTATATAAGAGCATTCTTTTCTTGTGCCACTATTCGTTTACGTACTCATGGCCTTACGGACACCTAAATGATGAGAATGTTAGAAGTGCTCCTCTTAGGGAAACGGCAATTCTAGAAGTCCTCTGAATATATTGAGAATTCACTGTTGAAAAATATTTTGCCAAGTTTTCAGAAACAGCTTAACGTCAGATAATGCTAATTTTTTCTTCATCTCCAAGAACTAGTTCTGCGATACAAGAATTGGTATCTTGGTCTCCAAGAATCCATAAAAGTATGTAAAAGATTGCTCGTTAAAGACTCTGATCCAACGCAAATGTTTAATTGAATAGATTCAAATGTGTTTGCTGTTCAGCCACCTAAGCGGTATACTGGTTAGCGACGCTGACTGCCATACCGAAGGGCAGGGGTTCGAATTTCGGAGAAGGCATGGATGTTTGTAAATGTATAGTTGCCTGCACTCTTTTATGCGACCAGCTGAAAGTTTTCTGCAGAGGTTGCTGGAAGGGGAAGAGGGATGCGAGATCCCTGGACCCGTCTCCCAAGGGGTGCTCTCCTTCAAAATAGGGGACGGAACTGAGCAAAGTAGTACTGTCACTTGTATGATGCTTCAAGGCTCTTGACAACGACAGGCGCTTGCTCTGATGTTACTGTCAGACAAATGAGATAAATCACACAGCAACGTTTTTGCTATTCATCTTATTGCGTATAAAAGTGATCTGAAACTGGCTGCACGGGAAGCGTAATGGCAGACCGCACATTCAGTTGAACAATGTTAAACGAATTACGCACACTGCGCATGCCCAGAAGAGAATTTGGCGCAATTACGACTTTGGCGTAATTTTAAAAGAAGATAAATATGGTATATGGTTGATATTCTGTTGTCTGGCGGTAAACAGTTCGGGGCTTTAAAACTTGTTAGGTTATACGTTGCTTCATTATTAGGGTGTAAATGTCGATTGTAAACTCCCCAAATTTTCGTTTAAGAAGGATTACAAAACAGGAAACATTACATGATGTTGTTTATTGATTGTACTTGAACTGAGTGTTTATTGATTGTACTTCTCAGGAAAAAAAAGCAATCGATTATTTACCATGCTTTCCATTCATAAATACACTCATGGACAAAAAAATTAGCGCACCAAGAAGGAGTCGTCAAAATGAAACGAAATTTTACATACGTAATGACTGCTTTAATAAAAGTAAATGATAAGGAAATCAAAGAAAAAGGATAATTTCAGAGGAAAAGGCAAAAGAACGGAGGAGTTAATACTCCGTTGGACCCCCTCTAGCGCGAATGCACGATGCGATACGATCGGGCATTGAGTCATACAAGTTCTGTATGATGTCTTGAGACATTTCGTTCCATAGTTGCTGTAACCTTGCCTCTAGTTCGTTCAAACTCGTGGGATGCCCAACTCGTCGTAACAAATGATCCCAGATATGCTTGATTGGAGACAAATCTGGGGATCGGGCAGGCCAAGGAAGGGTAGTAACAGTGCGGAGACAGTCTTGTGATACCCTTGCCGTATGAGGCCGAGCATTGTCTTGTTGAAAAATGGCTCCTGGGAGCCGTTGCATGAGTGGCAACACATGTGGTTGCAGGATTTCATGAACATATCGCTGGGCTGTCATGGTGCCACGGAACAATACTAGGGATGACCGTGTATTGTAAGCAATGGCACCCCATACCATCACACCAGCTGTGGGAGCGATGTGTCGCTGTACAGCAAAGGCAGGATTGAGACGTTCACCACGGGCTGTCTACACACGAACACGATTGTCATCACTGCCGAGACTGAAGCTGGATTCGCCGCTAAAGACGACCTGGTTCCATTTCGCTGCAGTCCAGTTTCCTCGTGCTCGACACCACTCCAAACGAAGGCGTCGATGGGTGGGTATCAAGGACAGCACACGTAATGGGTGCCGCGATACCAATTGTCCTTCAGCCAGGTGCCTTCGTATGGTTCGAGAAGACACAGGGGCCCCTAGTGAAGGTGCTACCTGTGCCTGGATGGCGGCCGATGAAGCAGTTGGCTGTACGCGTGCATTTCTTACGATGTAGCGGTCTTCTCCACGACTGGTTTGTCGAGGGCGTCTTCGTGTACATGACATCTCTCGGGTCCACTGGTCCCAACAACTCCTCACAACACAATCAGAGCGGCCTAATTGACGAGCTACTCGCCTAGCTGACCACCCAGCTTCCGTCATCCCGACGATTCTCCCCCTCTCAAACTGCGACAACTGCTCATATTGTCTTCAAACACGGCGTAATGGCATGTCTACCTCAGCTCTTCCTTTGTAAATGATTCAGCACTCTCAAACAAAGCTTTGGTTACCTGTTTTATACTCCACAGAGTACGACGTTCAACGCCCTCTACCGGCTATACGTAATGCGCAATCAGGCTGTATTTCTAAGACAATATGAGCAGTTGTCGCAGTTTGAGACAGGATTATTTCTTGGTGCGCTAATTTTTTTGACCATGAGTGTACTTTAACAACTTAAGGTATATATCTAGTTTAAATTACTGAATTAAAGCCAAAGAAATTATTACAAATAATTGATATTAAATGTAATGTTTATGAACAAAATAAGCCAAAATGAAATGAAACAGAAGCAAGTGCAATAAACACAAAAATGTGTCCGTAATATTGCAATCGTAAAGAGTCGCCTACATGACGAACAGGCTTGTGTAGAGTTGTTTATTTTTATTCGCCAGTATTTTCTCCAACGCCAACGGTACACTATTGAGCATGCGCAGTAAGCGAAATTCATTAACATTGATCAACTCAATGTGCGGTTTGCCATTACGCACCCGGGGAATAAATTTTAATTATGTATTCGTTGCAAATATGGTGTTTCAAATATCTGAAATTTTTAGTTATTTAAAGTTCCAAATTTACATACTACTGTTAAAAATGAACATGGATAAGGCACCACAAATCTATAAATGGAGGTAATTAATTTGCAGTGCAATATGAATCTTATTCATACTTATTCATGTAAGACCTTGAAGATACACATTTTATTAACTTTTGTTCGTGTTTGTCGAAAGAATAAATACACTCAGTTAGAAATTTTTGCGCATTAAAAATAATTACTAATAATTCATATGTGAATAATTTTTGAATGAGAAAGAAACTTGTTGAGGAACCCGAATTTCTAGTAATTACTTCTAGCAGTTATTTAATCGTAATTTCTAGATTAATTTCTAATAATGTCAATCTAAAGCTACAACTTTTAGAACCGAAACGCTATCAATTGCCACGATGTTATAAGAAATCAACAAGTTTATAATTATTTACATATAAACATATACATTTTTATTTATCCTGCGTTAAAGAAACCTTTAATGAGATTACCCTTAAAGAGATTAAATTGTTATTATTTACTCTCGAGTTTTGTCTCACCTAGAAAAGTTTTCTCTGCAAACTTGGAAAATTTAATATGTAACCAACAAAAATTTCTTGCAGGTACCAAACTTTAGATTTCCTATAGAAAATAAGCAAAAATTTGAATTTTTTTCCTTTGGGATATAATTACTGTTTTCATATGGTTTGATAAATATTTAGCCAGAATTTTTTTATTTATTTAAAATATTTTAAAATTTTGTTTATAAGATATTTTCATTTTGTTAAAAAAAAAGAATCTGGTCCGTTAACTGTTTTTAGATTAATCATTCGGCCCGCATACAGTTTGAATTTCAGACCCCTGGCTTACAATACTCGAAACAAAATTGCAGAAACATGAATAAAGAAAGTATATTTCATCTACTTATCTTATCACTGCTTATTCGTTATTATCTGTGAAACCCCTTTATTTTACGCTGGGATATTCCTTTGGTTATTTCTATAAAAATAAGAAATATTTAAGTAAAAGTGTTTTCTGAAATTCTTCAAGTGCTAACTTTATCGAGTTATCTTCTATGATGGTTTCTTTTGTAATCAAACGATTTAGAGTTCTTTTGTGACCCCCCGGAACCACTTGGGAATGGCTCTATTCCGGAAGTGGGGTCCACCAATGCTACAGCTTTCCCCTACAACTTCGACATCACGTATGTGTGCAATAAAGGCTTTCGACTAATTGGCGACAGCTGGAGGTTCTGCGACAAGAAGGGATGGTCCAAAGAAACACCGCATTGTGAAGGTAGGCGTTGTACGTTATTTTTATTTGTATAAGTAATTAATATCAAATGCTTTCTTTAGTCGGGAACTCTTTAAGAATGATGTCCTTGTCATTTTAATATTTCTGTAAATTTTTGAAGTATTTCAGTTCATTTGATTTACTGTTGTTTTGATATATTGTGTATTGTTTTAGTTATTAGTTTAATTATTTGTTGATTTCAAGATGATAATTTTAGGGCTTATTTCGTAGGAAATTGAATTTGTGGAAACATATTTTGTATATAAGTGTTTGTTTTTTTACGTAAAACTGCAGGTCTTTCAATTCTGAGTCGAACAACATCTAAATTGTAAAAGTAGATGAAATACAACGGCAAAATATAAACAAATATGTTCCTGACAGGCCTTGGCAACATTTGACGATTTCTTGCCAACTCGGCAACTTTCTAGATGATTCAGGAAAACACATTTTCGAAGCCCAACTACTCCTTTTTCCCGAAACTTCCAGAATGCTCTGTGCTGACGCGGCGCGCTCGGAGGGTCAGCTCATTATATTTTTAGCTGTGCATACAGAGTACCTGCTCATCTACATAGGCCAGTTACTCCAAGAATTGGAGAGGGTGGATAGAGAATACCAAAAGAAACATAGCTGCAATCAGAAAACAGTCGCAGCTGTTACTTATTCTGAATCACTTATTGATAGAGAATGATTGCACGTAGTTGCAAAGGATTTTTACGTTTAGCTCTGTATGATTCTGTACTTATAATATTTTCTTTTCGTTTTTAATGTCAACTGATTAAGGACCTTTTATCCGAATATATATTCATTATTGATATTGCACATTTATATCAATATTCATTCTTATAGTATATACCATATACCATATATATTGGTATATACTATATACCATATATATAATATATTTTTATAGTATATACCATATGTTATAGTTTTACCATGGGAGGCCGCATTTATATTAGACAGTGATAAGGAGGCCGCATAAACTGATATACCTATAAATACGACTTTTGTGAAATTATTATAGTTTTTATATAGTTTCATCACCTTACGGCATTACATAGAAATAATGCAAAAAACATTAAGTCATTTATTAAAAAAATTTAGAATATAAAATATTTTTGTATTCACATAAGGCTAATAACGTAGTATAAATAAGTTAGCAGTTTATATCAAAATTCCCGATGCAGTGTCAAGTGGCTGGCATATATTTTTCTTTTTTTTTCCAGTTTATTCTCAATTCTTCACATCAGTGATCAGTTTTCTTAGTAAAATAGCTTACAAAACTTTTTTTTTGTTCTTTTTTTATTACCATTATGTGTGTTAACTTTGTTTATTAAATATCACCTTCTTTTCACTTATGCCACGAAAAGTTCCGTTCAACAGCAAAATCACAAAACATTTAAAAACGGCTTATCTTTATAATTTCCGGTAGCCAGTCTCGCAGGCTGGAGATAAAAATGTTTTTTTTTTCCCGTACAGTGTTGCCACTGCTCTCTTTCAATTCGTTCAGTTGGTTAACCAAAAATTCATTAAAGTTTTGCAAAACAGGAAATGTGAAATTTAAAATACAAAATTCGGGCTTCCAAGTGCACATATTCGGATAGAGGACTGACTATGTTATACGAAATCTGATGGTTCTAGATATCATTATTTCCTCACAATGCGAGTAATATACATAAATGCAGATTCTTCGTTATTTAATTTCCGAGACTAATAGTCCTCTCGGGCTAAAAATTCAATTCGCCTGCAAAAATATTTAAAGAAATATGAAATAAATGTCAGTCTATGAAAATTTTACGTATTTTTAATTAGACAGATCATGAATTAAATGTATTTTTGTTATTTAAATCAGTTCGATTCCAAAGTAAGAAACGAATATTGTTAAAAGCTGTATCTGTTGCTTCCAAAGAGCTTATTTTGCTAATCCACAACAGAGAGCTTCAGTTTGAAAGATGAATGTATTATATTTTGCTGAATGGCAGCAGACTCGACTGAAATGTGAAACGAAGCATTTATAGTGATTCGACGCAAAATCGTGTTTCGAGACTAATACCGCCTTTTGGCTAATAACAGAAAAGAAAAAAAAATCATTTTGAAATTTTGCAAATCTGTGGCTTTCTGCAGAGTCAAATCTACTTATGAGGAAAGAAAATTCTCACAAAATCTTTTCGAACTTCTCTGTTTTCAAAAGAAGGTTTTTCGTGGATAGATATTTAATTTCGACAGCAGGACTTATATCAGCATTCTCATTTCTATTAAAAACAAGATAATGAAATTTTAATAGTACGCATTTTAGAGTTTGTCACTTAGAAATTTAATAAAATAAATTATTATGCACCGTTACTTACTAACGACATGTATTCTTTCAGGCACAAGTGCACAGAAATTTTTTTATATGCTTACTACAGTTCAGCATTCCTTGACAGGTGGCACGGCATTTACCGAGTCATTAGAACGCATTTGTTGTGTCAAGCTCTTCATTGTAGCACACATTCTGTCCAGTAGATATTTAAGATTCACAAGGGTGTAGCCTACCTCCTGAACTTTTAAGAAAGCCCCTCCAAAAAAAATAGAGTTAGGTTTCACGAATGAAGGATCGTGCTGTAAATACTGATATTCTCCTAATGTAGTATGTGTGTTACTACCAAAAGAGAAGAAAAGCTCTATCTTATTAGAAAACTTATCCTCTGAGGTTTCGCATATTCTGGTAAGATTTCCATATACAGAGTGATCAAAAAGTCATTGTTAGCTTAAATTATCATATATTTTTTTACACTGGCTCGTACGGATGTGTGTGCTTCGGCTGGTCTCCATCAACATCCAGACTTGTTTGCACAGTTTTCTGTGTGTTGGCGAAATCGTTTCTTAGGATATAGGTTGTGATTTCTTGGATGTTGGTCGTCATTGTAGTCTGTAGTTTCGGAATCGTAGGCAGATCACATTTGCATATGCCTCTGTTTCCAGTACTTCCCATAAGTGGAATGATATAAAGTTAAGCGAACTACTGACAGACATCCCATAAAGATGTGATTTCAGCGCATTGCTGTGATTATTTACACCAGTGTTACTACAGCTACTACATTCACAGAATAATGAGTTTTCGGATGCGCTTTATTTAGCTTCATTAGTTACCAAACAACTGATAAAATTAAAATGAAGCAACATTGTGAATTAGCTGGACTTTCACAAATTCATCAACAAATTTCAAATGTGACATTAACTTTATCGCACATTTCCTATTGTTAAAGCTAGTACGTTTATTAAGAAGTGATGCTTCTAAGAGGAACTCGCAGTGCATAATGTGTTTTAAATGCATTTAACTCTTTTTTTTAAACTCTCAAAAGGACAATTTGCCCAGAAGGACTATTAATTTCGTTTTGGGTTTATTCGTTTTGCGTGTTTCACTTTTCAAATTGTGGCCACCAAATATTAGAGCCCTGCATTATATTTAAAGAAATTAAATAATAATTAAGAATCTGCATGAATGTATGTATGTTTTTTGTACTTTGGAAAAACAACGGTGCCTAGAGACATCAAATTTTGACCTCCACTGGAATATCGGCATCTGGAAGCCCAAATTTGGAATTTGTTTTATTATCTATTTCACATTTAGTAAAACCTTAACGAATTTTTGATTAACATACTGAATGATTTCAAAGCGAGCAGTGGCAACACTGTGCGGAAAAGAAAAAAAAAATTATCCCCAGCGCGCGAGACTGTGTGTCGGAAATTCTAAAGATTATGCTCTTTTTCAATTATTTTGTAATATAGCTGTTGAACTGAATTTTATCGTTTAAGTGCGAAGAACATGATATTTAATAGTAAATAAAAGTAACACACAAAACGTTAAAAGGGCGCCCCTTTGGACGTAATATAAAATCTGATTTTTTTATATTTATTTATTATTATTATTTACAGAAATCAAATGTCCTGATCCGGGGGTACCGGAGTATGGCTATCGACATGGCAGCAATTTTGAAATTGGCAGCAAAGTCACCTTCAGTTGCTTCACAACCTATAAGCTCATCGGATCATTCGAAAGGTATTGTATGCCCAATGGCCAATGGAACGGGGAACTCGCCAGGTGTGACAGCGAAGGTAAGTTTAATGAAAAGAAAATACAGCAATCTTCCTCCAACATATGCCTAAAATATACAAAATTACTTCGGGTAATGTTGGGCAAGTTTATACTCTAAGAAAAAATAGGAATAAATCGTAGGTTTTTATGAAAAAAAAGAGAAAGATTATGTGTGGTAATAATACCTTTTGTCTTCGTTGCTAATATTTATTAAAATTATTTTCAGTTCCAAAGATCTATCTTCAGTAACTGTTTTGATATTAACTCGTCAAGCATAAGATGAGAATTAAAATTTGTTATCTTTTCAAAAAAATATTTTTGATTATTCTCATATTCGAAAACTTTACTCGTAAACATAAACAATGATCAGTTGAATGCGTCCACGCCACACGCATTTTTTTTTCTCTTCGCTCTTCTTTTTAATTCGCCATTTTTTCTCTTCCCCATTCTGAATCATATTAACCAAGATGCTGACGTCATTGCTAAATCTGGAATTAATAATTAAAGTAACAACAAATATTAACTAAATAAGCAACTCATGATATAAAGCTCATTCATCTTTTAATATCTTAAAATCAACGTCAAAACAGTCCGCTGAATACAAATAATTAAATTAAATCATAATAATAAAGTTTATAACATTCTATGGATTATATTATTAGAATACTCACAATTCTAAATACATAGAAATAACGTTTTACCTATTTACAAAATTTAAAATGCTATTGTAAGTAATAAAATTCAGGATGTCATTTAAAATTGCTTTACAAATCGTTGCCATCTTCAATTTCAAAACAAGAAATATTAAATTGGATATTTTGATACTTTCTAGTGTATTCAAATGCTCAGTTTCAAAATATTTTCATGAATTTATATCCATAATAAAAAGTAAAAAATAAAAAAAATTAAATCTGAAAGTTTAGGACCATTTTGAATGAATAAAAGTAATAAATAAAAAATGTCCAAAAAAAGTCTGAAAGCTTTCAGATTTTACTTTACGCCCAAAGGTTTTTTAATGGTTTATATGCTACCTTTATTTATTAAATATCATGTTCTTCGTACTTAAACTACAAAATTCAATTCAGCAGCAATATCGCAAAATAATTTTTAAATGAGCGTATATTTAGAATTTCCGATACACAGTCTTACGCCCTAGAGATAAAAATGTTTTTTTTTTCGTAATGTTGCCATTGTCGCCTTGAAATCGTTGAGTTTGTTAATTAAAAATTCGTTAAAGTGGTACAAAATATGAAATCGATAATAAAACAAATTCCAAATTTGGAATTCCAGATGTCCATATTTCGAGGAGGATTACGTTATTCAAAACTGGATGGCTCTCTAGGTACCGTTGTTTTATCACAATCCGACAAACATACATAGATTTGTGCAGCTTCTTCATTATTTAATTTCTTTAAGCATAACACAGGGCGATAATACACTGCTCGACATTGAAAATGCAACATCAAGAAAAAGTGGTCAGAAAGTGATGAAATTTGGGAAAAGGAGACAGCAAGCAGCAATAAGTGATCTTTATTTCAAAATGCTAGTCAGAATATAGAGCGAGAACGGCGTCGGTTGAGTAGGATGTAGGACCACCGCGGACAGCTATGCACGAAGGAACACGTCTAGGCATAGAATCAATAAGGGTGCGGATGGTGTCCTGAGGAATGGCTCTCTATTCCCTTTCAACCATTTGCCACAGTTCATCTTCTGAACGAGGCAGGGGAAGAGTTTGCAAACGGCGTCCAATCACATCCCGCACATATTCGATTGGTGACAGGTCAAGAGAGTACGGTGGCCAGGGAAGCATCTGTATACCTTGCAGACCATGCTGGCAGATGCGAGCACTGTGTTGTCGGGCGTTATCCATTTGAGAACACGACGTTTCGCCGTTCTGTCATCCACATCGCTCCAGTCGGGCACCATTCTAAACGTTGAAGTCTATGCTGTGGGGTCAATGGCAGTCTTTTTAATGGACGCCGTGAGTGCAGGCCACGTTCAACCAATCGACAGAAAATGGTTCTCGTTGACACGGGAACATCCAGGGTATCTTGCACATGCTGCAGAATCGCGGTACGAGTGACTTGCGGGACCGTCACATCTTGTCGGCGGATGCGTCGATCCACGCGTGCTGACGTCACTCTGGCTGCACCTGCACTCCTCCTTCTTCCCATATTCCCTTGTACAGCCGATGCACCGTGCTCGCATCCATGTGCAATTTGACGTAAGGACCAACCCGCCCTTCTCAGTCCGATCACCGTACCCCTCGTAAAGTCGTCTATCTCCTGGAAGTGCCTTCGTTGATGGCGGCCTAGCATTCTCTCCTATTACAAGTATCCTCCAGGACAAAAACGAACTTTCTTCGATAATTCGTCTGGCAGAAATAACGACACGAATATTGCCCATTCTGCTCGTTCCTTCCCTTATATCTTACTTCACGTGCGTCGGAGAGCTGCGCATTTCACATCATTCGCATAAGTCAGTGACGTGCGTCTACTCTAAAATTTGCATAAATTTCTGACCACTTCTTCTTTGTGTTGCACAGTGTATTTGGTGGCAGCAGTTTGAAAAGTGATAGGGACATTTACAGTGAATCCACAATAGTAGTTGTTAATAGTGTTTAATAAAATGTTAATATTCCATGCGTACTTAGTTCCAGAATTTCAAATAAACGATTGTAGAAAATCGAAGTCCCGCACCCCCCAAAAAATTGCCATGATTTGAAATTTAGTCTCTATTTATCAATTTTTCAATTATCCTAGATTGCTGCAGTCACATTTACCTCGAATAATCGAGGTTCTGCAGTATTTGAGCTTCGAAACTGTAGTACTGCAAGTTTATTTAATTTTATGGCAATTGAAGTTCGTAATTATTGATTTTTTTAGAATGTTACGTTTTTCCTCAGTTATGAAGATATAAAAATCTTTATGAGACATAAAATTCAATCCATAACTTTTTAAAGCTACATAATTGAAATTTGAATACATATTTTAAATAATTGCACTGAGATTTGATTATTATCCTAGACAACTATTGTCCTG
>KK117831.1:338550-378729 GCA_000611955.2 Stegodyphus mimosarum
TGTGAACGGAAAGAACAGCAGTCGCTATGATATGGGAAGTAAAATTGCCTTCCAGTGTAAGGCTGGTTATACTCTAATGGGATCGGATGTTATAGAATGTTTTCCAAACAGAACCTGGTCAGGAACAGAAATTAAATGCATAGGTAAGTTGAAAATCATTTAAATAAGTATATATCTATATATCAAAACGCAAATTAATAATTTAGTATAAGTCGATTAAACCATCCTATATAAATTTCAAAACTGTATTAAAAGAAACATATTAATTTTTAAAACATGAAGCAAATTTTAAAACAACCCCATATTATTTTTGAGGAAATGTTTTTAATTTCTTTAAATTGAACTTAACAGTCATATTAAAATCTACCATATGAGCATGACCATATGAACAATGAAAGCTAAAAATAAAATGAACAATAAAATGAAAATGAAAACATTATACTCAAAACATTTGAGGTTACCTCAACATAAAACAATCTCTCATAAATAAATGCATAATTTTTAAAAATTAAAATTACCATTAAAAATAGTAACGTTGGCGAAAAAAATCTAGAATAACCACATGTCAAATTACATTAAAGAAATCAATTATATTATCTTGGAATATATTATTGATTCCAGCCGTAGAATTTAAACTTGCTATAAGTTTTATGCAACAAATTTTCCATATTAAGGCTACAGAAGGTAACAAAATAAGGAATTAAAAATACACTCATGTCCATAAATTAAGGCTAATGCAAAATCAGGCAAAGGAAGAATTAGAAGCAAAACAAATTTGACTTGTAAAGCTTATTTATGAAACAAAAGATAAAGAGCAAAAAAAGATGCTATATGTTTGATATTATTAAAAAAATTAGCGATTAAAATAGTCCCTGGAACAAATAACAAAAAAAAACCTATTTACAAAAAACCAATATTACATGGTTGGTATGATTGTTAATACATTGTATGTCTCCCAGACGATGCAATATAGTCCGTACAACGCCTAGGCATGCTGAGTTTCAAATTATCGATCTGATCTTGGGGGATATTACACCACTCAAAACGCAATGCTCTCCGAAGTTCCGGTAGACATTTAGGAGGAGATTGACGAGCTGCAACTCGTCGGCCAAGAATGTCCCACACGTGCTCTACTGGATTCAAGTCTGGTGAGAATGCTGGCCAGTCCATACGGGTGATATCCTCCGATCGAAGGCATTCGCTTACGATGTTTGCACGGTGAGGACGGGCGTTGTGATCCATAAACACAAATTGTGCGCCCCTGGCGCCCCGAAACAAATGTTCATGGTGTTCCAGAATGACGTCCCAATAAATTTGGCTTGTCATGGTTCCAATTTGAAAATGCAGGTCAGTTCTGGAACCCAGAATAATTCTACCCCAAACGAGCACTCCTGCACCACCGTAACGGTGTCGTTCACTGATGTTTCCTTGGTGGTAACGGGTACCTGGAGCTCTCCATATGAAAGTCCGGCGAGAATCAGACTGCAAGCTAAACCTGGACTTGTCGGAAAACATCACACAAGCCCACCGTTGCGGTGTCCACAACGCATGCTTTCTATTCCAGGCTAACTGCAGGCGACAGTGAGTTGCAGTAATTGGAACGCATCTGACAGATCTACGAACATATAGACTAATCTGCCCTAAGCGTCTATACACGGTCTGCCTTGAAATTGTCGTAGGAGTGTCTGAAGAGAGCTGACGAGACAGGTCTGAGTCTGTGCTCCGCCTGTTTCTTTTGGCAGTAACTGCCGAATACCGGTCCTCATTCGGCGTTGTAACTCTGGAGAGACCTGTGCTGTAACGTCTAATCACATTACCATCATTTTGGAATCGTTGCCAAAGCCTGGAGATGGCACTCTGGGCAATTCCAAGTTCGTCTGATACTTCCAGTTGGGTACGCTCACATTTCAGACGGCCGATAATTCTACCACGTAAAAAATCATCCAAATGCGTCCTTTGTGTCATAACTATTCGGTTATTGCACCGAAATGCTTATAAAGCACCTGCAAAAAATTTTACTTCTTTGCCTGTATTCCTTATATATCACTCTCTTACACTCTCGTCATTGTGACGTACCATCGGTGTCATCTGGTTACTTCCTGAAATTTGCATATGATTCTTGAAGATGTGTGTAGTGATTTTACAGGTGATATATTTATTTTAGAGTTCGATTTTCGCGTGACTCCGAATTATCCCTTATTTATGGACATGAGTGTACATATTTACCCCTTGACGAGTCGGTTTCAAGCATTAAACTGTGAATAAATTATTTGCAGATTATTAGTGTTTTAAAACATTTTATTAGATATTTAAAGAAATCTTTAACGAATATCTTGTTCAAAATACCTAATATATCGGGTTTTACCGCCACTGGATATATCATATGCGCAGATAGTTCGCGTTGGCGTGTTTAATCATATTTTATCAAAGTATTTTTGGTATTTGAAAGAAAGACACTTGCTTTAGAATAGTGTGTTGTGAAATTCGTAAAATAAATACCGTTACCATTAAGAACAAGGTTTACAACACTGTGTTGTAAAGTTGTTTTAAAAAAAATTGCGTTTTCAATTAATACAAGGTGTCTGAAATCGAACTATCACGTTACCAGATTAGAACCATAATTTACTTTCAGTTCTGTTGCAAAAAGTCAACTTCAGAATGTCAGCAAATCATGTGTACAGCTTTAGGTACTAATGTTGCATCATATGACACTGTGAAGATTTGGTATCGAAAATTCGAAAACAAGGACTGTAACATTCATGAAGCACAGCGCTCTGGCCGTCCTACTAATGTTGATAAGGCCCGCCAGGGAAAACTTGCAGAAGATCAGTATGCAACGCCTCGAGAACTTGCGAAGGTGTTAGACGTTTATTGTCATATCCATTAGTTACCCTGTGCATCGCATAAACTTGACGTTCAACTTCAATCGCTGGGTGCCTCATGAGCTGACTCAAGCAGATAAGGACAGGCGTGTTCGGGCCTTCACTAATCTGCTCGAATATCAAGGCAAGGACAAAATTCTGGACCGGATCGTCACTAGTGATGGAAAGTGGATTTACTTCAACAATACAAGCCGAAAAGGGGATTGGTCTGCGCACAGTGAGCGTCGGCAGCATCGCAAAGTGCAGTTTGACTAATAAATAGCTCATGCTTTGAATCTGGTGAGTTTGCAGAGGTATTATCCATAAATATTACCTGGTAGAAGGTAAACAGTAAGTAACATTAAGATTAAAGCGAGATGCTAGTCCGCATTGACGCTGCTATCAAGGAAAAAGTCGAACTGAGTTCTGGCGCAAAAGAAATGCTCCATCAAGATAATGCAAGACCACATGTGCCTGCATTCAGCGGCTGGACTCTGTAGGGACTCGAATGGTATCTTTTGCCGCACCCACCGTATAGCTCCGACGTCGCTCCTTCGGACTTCTACCCTTTTTCATGCCTGCAGATACATTTTACTAGTGCTATCTTCCATTCTGCACAGGAAGTCCGAAATAAGGTTGATCTGCTTGTGGACTCGAGGCCAGCAAGTTTCTGGGCCGATGGCTTTGAAAAACTATCAAAACGTTGGCAGAAAATCATAGACTTGGGTAGTAATTTTTAAGCATTAAAATTATAGCTTTCTGTTTTTAGCGGAAAACTTTCGTTACAACCAGATAGTTGCCAACTCTTTTCTTAATCTAATATTACAATTACAGTTTTCTAGGATACTATAATCCTTAGGGTAAAAATTTTCTATTTTTTAAAATGTGTAAAATATTACATATAAATTATTTTATAGTGTCAGTTCATATACAGAGGCATTATCCATATTTAACATATGTAGGAAATCCAAATTGCCTACAGAAATATATATAGCAAGACTGAAATTATTGATGAGATAGAATCTTATCAATTGAGCTGAAAAGTAAAAAATTTCAAACATAAAAACATAATTAATGTTTATTTTAAAGAAACTACTCGCACATTTCACAGAATTCCATTGTATACGATATAACACAAAACGTGTCTTCTTCTCCGAGAAGTTATGTTAGGTTAAGTGATCTGTCTATGGCAAAGCACACGAGGAGTATCTGTCTAAGAGGAGATACCTTAGTGATGGACATTTTAAGACAAACTGACTCGTACACTTTGGAAAACCAACGGAAACCAAACCAATCATGCAGCTGTTTGTCTGCTGCTTTCTAAACCAGCATTATTGAAAAAGAAAGGCTTACGTCAAATTTACTTAAAATGAATAGATGTTTTTTTCGAAGAAAAAAACGACAATCTGATGTTTCGTTTCGTTGAAAAGTTAAAATTACGAGCTCTTTTATGCACTATATTAGTATTATATAGTATTATAACATAAATTCGGAAATATACTGAAAATCGAAATGCCAGAGAAAGTATTTTGTTCGTTGAAATTTTGTTTTAGGAAAGTGTATATTTCAACATTATTTCGTACCAAAGGCCTACATGTCCAAATATTTGGCAACGGTCTACGAATCTGAAACAGTTATTTCTTCGAATTTCGTTAGAGATGAATTTCTCATTCAATTAATTCAGAACTCACTTCGCGGCAAGGCAAAAATAATGAAAACACAAAATATCTTCATTAAAAATTGAAAGGTATAGAAAAATATAAAACACCAAATACACTTAAAAAATTAAAAACACAAATTTGCAATTAAAATTACAGTTTCTACGCAAAAACAAGCAAATTCGACTAGCAGACAAGTAGACAGATTTTCCGGTACAGAAAACTGAAAGTTTACTTCTGGTCTCACGCGGCAAAAAGACACTGAAGGTGTAGAAACTGATTTAGTTTGTTGTGGACGCTATACTGAGTAAATATATGGGATAATTAAGACATTAAATGATAATTACAGAATGGATTAAACATAATTTAATTCGCAATAATAAAAGAAGACGTTACTTTGTTGTTGCGGAGCTTAGTTTCTGTCGTTTGGCAACAAATCCACTATTCCGGTAAGTTTCAAATTTAAACAAATATGGCTGCTATGATAAAAAAATTTAGGCTTAGCCGCACTTAAACAACTTTTAGTTTGTTGCTAATTCTACAAATATAACATGCAGGTGAATTAAAGGCATAAAAATTTTGACAACATAATTCACTCATTTTTGAAAGAAAAATGCGCAATTTACAAACATATAAGAATAAAGAAAGTGAACCCACTGTCGAATAACAGAGTGGATATTTATATACTTTTGGTGCAGCCGACTGCAACCAAAAAGGGAGGTATACATCTACATGTTATATCAGTCCTATATGCAAAATTTCAAAGTTCTGAGGTACTCGTTTTTGAGTTAAGCCACGTAAAATATCTCTTCTGAATCCATATCAAATCAGTTTCATTATTCATTTGATGAAATAAGAGTCCTTTATTCTATCCTTGCGTAGTGATATAACGAAAACCAGGGTTAAATTGAATTCGATAGCGGTCAAAGTGGATATTTTCGTTGAAATATGGTACCTGGAATTTTGCATGATAACAATACTTCCTTTACTTCGTACAAAGAAGTAAAAATGGCACCTTTCAAAAATTTTTTACTTTCACTTTATTTCTGTATTAAAAAGGCTTTCAGCAATGAATGAAATTACGTTCTAAAAGTTCTAAAACGCACACTTTTTGTGAGATTTCCTTTTCAATACCGTATTCGTTCCAAGAATTGTTTAAGTTGCTGCCATGACACCACGTATGTCTTTTATCTTACCATCTTTCAAACTACTTCCAAAATTATAAAAAAAAAACTTCCTAAATTTTCATTCTTAGCTTCTGGCAATAATACACAGTCCAGTCACATTAATGTGACCACCACGTACTTTCCATGTCAGAGTTAAATAACCAATCACAGAAGGCAGGTGGCAGCACAGTGCAGTTGAGCGTATATAAAGGGTGTGTGAGGGCTTCGGAAAACATTTCAATCGTTGGCGTAATGCAGAAACGAAGCGATTTATCCGACTTCCAAAAGGGCATGATCATTGGTTTTCGGGCCAAGGGTGGAAGCATTTCCGAAACGGCTGAGTTTGTGAACTGTTCGCGTGCCGCCGTGGTAAAAGTGTACCGTGCATGGCAAAATGGGACTGTCCAAAATCAGCGACGTGGCAAATGTGGTGCACCACGGGCCATAGATGACAGAGGCGAACGACGGTTGCGGAGATGCGTTCGGGCAGATAGACGGGCTACCGTTGAGCAACTGACCACCAAAATGAACCAAGGGGCTACCAAAAGTGTCTCCCAAAGTACTATTCAGCGAACATTGCTGCGTCTGGGCCTCCGAAGCAGACGCCTGGTTCGTGCACCTATGCTGACTGCTGTTCATCGACGGCGAAGGCTAGAATTTGCACGCCAGTACAGCAGCTGGACGTCCACTGAGTGGCGACAGGTTGCGTTTTCGGATGAATCGCGTTTTATGCTCCATCGGACAGATGGACGTTGGCGTATAAGGCGTGAAACCTCTGAAAGGAACCACCCTGCAACCATTGCCGGAACGGTCCAAGCTGGAGGCGGGAGCATTATGGTCTGGGGAATGTTTTCCTGGCATTCTCTAGGTTCACTGATCATTGTGGAAGGCACAATGGATCAATACAAGTACGCATCTGTCCTTGCGGACCATGTTAACCCCTACATGCGCATTGTTTTTCCTCAGGATGATGGCATCTTCCAGCAGGACAATGCGAGGTGCCATACAGCTGCCAGTGTACGTGCGTGGTTCGAAGAGCACCAGGATGAGTTTACCGTCCTCCCCTGGCCAGCAAACTCACCTGACTTAAACCCAATCGAGCATCTGTGGGACCATCTCGATCGAGTTGTTCGCGCCATGGATCCTCAACCGCGTAATCTAGCGCAGCTGGCCACGGCATTAGAGACGGCATGGCTCAACATCCCAGAGAACACCTTCAGGGACCTATGTGACTCTCTTCCTGCACGTCTCGCAGCAGTCCGCTCTGCGAAAGGTGGTTATTCTGGCTTTTGACAGATGGTCACATTAATGTGACTGGACTGTGTATAAACATAGTCACCTGTATCCAAGTATTATCTCATTCTCCCATTTTGTTTTGTTTTGTTTTGTTATTCAGAACTATTATGTATAGAACAGGGTACTGCTCGCAACTTTATGCCGGATGGCATCAAAAAGACATAAAGCTTCATAAGAGTGCATTGGAATAAAGGTGCTGGCGCTCTTATAAAGGACAGTTTCTAAATAAAGGAAAACCTCTGCCGGATCCGCAAACAGGCAGTTTATGTCGATTAGCTACGTTAAAAACAAATAAAAAACCAGAAAACGTTATTACAGTAAGTCGTGGTAAAGGTGCTCGCATGCTCTGAAGATCAGTTTCTTAATTTGAGAAAAACTGCTTTCATAATGGTGAGGGCGCTTTTATACCGGTTAACCCCAGTTCCAGAAGTTTCAAATTTTCTTACGGATGCGCCGCCATAAAGGTATGCGATCACTAATGAAGATCAATTTTCGACTTTGACTTTAGAAAAGCAGATTTTATGAGGTTGCAAAGCAGTTTTGTCTCCACTGGGTGAATTTCGAAAAGATTCAAATCTTCAAAAGGGTGCGCTGGGATATAGGTGCCCTCACGCATACATGCATCGGCTTCTAATTTGTGAAAAACTTCTCGAAAAGACATAACTCATAAGGTAGCGTTGGTATGTAACTTCCCGCACACATATGAAGATCGATTTAGAACTTTAGAAAAACAGCCTTCATGAGGGTTGGCCACAGTTTTGCTAAGATACCGCGAAACCACAGTATGTATTATTCTAGGGTTCTTCTGCCTAAGTAGTAGTTCTCATAGTACTCACAGAGTTTCGAACGGAGACTGAGAATGAAAGGTACATAAAGTGTATCCCTCGTAAGATCTTGGAGGAAGAAAAGAACAAAATAGTTTCAGAAGAGTTGAAGAGCTTTGCTTCTGTAGTAGCTACAGCCGTCACACATTTCGTGCTGTCACACGTAGTACTGTCTGTAACAGTACTACGAGGAAATACAGGCAGAAGGTGATGAAATTCCACTTCCTCATCATCAGAACAGCATATCCGCTTCCAGGTAAAAGTGTCCAATTCGAGCATCATTAGAGGTGGGAAACTATACGGTATTTAAGAATTTGCATCATAAAGAGCAACTTATAGTTTGGCTACGTGAAGGTGAGGGGTGAAACAGCAAGTCAGATAAAAAATACTTCTTGTTGTAGATGTACTGTATACGGACTAATAAAGTAATCATCCACTAAGATTTCATAATTTCGAAGTGCAGCAACGTTTGTAGCACTATTGGTTGCTTCCTTCCCATACACCCACCTTTATGTTGATTGGCCACATTTCGAAAATCTTCGAAGAAATCTTCATAAGGATGCGACGGTATAAATATACCCGAAGCACTTATGATGATCATTTTATCATTTGAGAAAAGTTACCTTTAAAATGGTGCGTACAACGTTATGGTAGTTGGCTCTAGTTCGAAAAGACAGAAATCCTCGTAATGGTACGCTTAACGTAAAGACGTTCGCACTGTAATAAAGGTTGTATACCTTGAGAAAAGCTTCTTTTGTAAGGGTGGGGACACTTTTAACCGAGACACCCTAATGGAAATTTTTGTTTTATAGGACAGTGGCCAAACCGAATAAAAAGGCATAAAAAGGCTGTAAGGTATATTTTAATTTTAAAACAGTTATTTTAATTTTGAAGCCCTTTCCTATCAGTTCTTGTTTCCACTTATAACTCCCTACCAGAATGAGTTTTTAGAAACGCGTTGAATGCAAACGATTACAAGTATTTCAGGAAGGTTCAACTAACTTCGAGAGAGAGTGCTTGGAAGCCTTAGTAGCACGTGTTTCCCTTTCCGTTAAGTCACTCTTGAAGCTGTTACGCTCGGCCGTATATTACAAGCCTTTTGAAATTCGCCGGCTAGTTTAATTTAAGGGCCAACTACGTTAGATAATTGTGTTCGGCGAAGTCTCGTTTAGTTAATTATAGTTTAATTTCTTATTTCGTATTCTGAGTTAAAGCCCGAGTAGACGTTTCCTTTAAGTCCGAGAAGGGGCCAACTGTTATTCTTATTTGAGTGAAATAAAGGGTATTTTAACCCTTCTCGAGTCTACGTCTTTAGTTCTTTGCATCCAGCGATAAGTCGCTACATAGTTCACTAGGCTCCTCGACGTTCATCTTAGACAAAAGGAGTATGGAACCTTGCAACGCAAACACCTTAGTAAAATTTTCCGAATAATTGCGTGAAGTATATAAATAAACACTTCTTAACTATTTCCACTACAATTTAATAATCAAAAAACTTAAAATTTTTATTAAAAAACATGTTTTATTTTATAATTCGTACGCATTGTTAATTAATCCCTTCCGGTAAAATAACGAGTGTGGCTCGTCATTGTACGGTATGACATGAAAACCCGATGACGAATCACACTCGTCATTTTAACGCAAAAGATAAAATAGCCAGATTAGAAGTATAACGTAATTAGCGAGTTGGAAACTAACGTTATAAGTCCTTCTGTCGTCGACATCGAAGGGCGCCAGATAACGAGCTATTGGCCTGCTTATGTAAAGAAGGATTTTCATGCCTCGGAACTGCTATTCGTACATGGTGTGAACCGCAGCAACGAACCGCAAGCAATGAACCGCAAGCAGTTGGTTGAAAAAAAATGGAATGAGTCAAAAATTCCGCAGTAGATAGTAAAATGTAACGACACCACAGGCTGATAGCCATTTCATCCGTATGACGGTGATAGGCAACGTAGCTTCTTCTCGGCATTAGCATAGCACTAAAATACTATTACGAATGTGGGATTATCTGTTTATGGGATTTAATGGCGTTTACTGCGAACTGTATGCGAGCATTCATTTGAGGTTAATTCGCTTAACATAAGTCGACAGTAACAGGTCTCAGGCTGCAGTTTCATTAATATAGATAATGACGTACGGATTGACAACAGATTTGGTCTTTTCTGATAAGTTCCGCTTTAGCCAGGTCCGCAGTGGAGATTCCATATACATTAGATGGTATTGTAATGAACTCTATCTTCCAACATGCATTTTAGATTGTCATATTGGACGAACGACACTCGTGATGGCATGGAATATCATTGGATATGCTAAGAATTATGTTTATTTTCTACATCAACCGCTTTATGAGAGAAGTTGTGAAGGCAGATTCTTTCGTAGCATTATAGATAGAGACTTTTTCCCCTAGCCTCCTTTTCGCCAAACATACTGTCGACTGCATATGTATATGACATGGTCACTGGTGACTAGTTCACGACTTTTCTCCAGCAGCCGGTACTAATGCACTGTAGACTGGGAAGGAAGCAATTTGGAAAGAGTACCCCAGCGATATATCCACAATACCTTTGATTCAACGCTGCTACATGTATATGCTCTTATTGCCACTCGTAGTGGCTTCGAATAATATTTTGACAGTTTCAGGTAAAAAAAAATATACCGAAATTATTATTATGTGCTCGTAATCTTCTATACTTCCTTAAGTAATAATTAAATAGCTTCGCGTTTATTACCCTCAGGAAACATATTAATATAACAGTGCACATCAAAATGCTAAGCTAACATAAAAATAAAAAAAAGAATGTAGCAAATCACATCCACATATACCGACAAATTGTTATCAATCTCTTTCATCAAATACTGATTTGATACCAGTAATTTAGTTATATCGATCTGAAACTTAAATTTTTTAATTTAAGTTTCAGGAACTTTAATACGCTTTTTTAATAGTGTATTAAAATTTAAATACACTTTTTTAATATTATATAAGGTATTTCTTCCGACTCTTTTCATGCTTTCGTGGTGCAGTGGTCAGCATACTCGGCGCGTATTCGAGAGGCCCGTGGTTCGAGTAAAGGCGAGGGCATAGCTCATTTTTCACATCTGCTTTCAAAAAATACCTAATGTCTCTACAACTACCATTAGTAATATGCGGCACAAATTTCCTTCCTTCGTGATATTGCAATTTTCACAGACATGAATATAGTTTAGTAAAATAAGATCTTTTATTTTAGGTCCTTATGAATATGATAACACTGCTCAAGTAGGTGAAATTTTGAAGTTAAAAGTGAAGCAGAATGCAGAAGAACAAAGACGAAAGTTAAGAGAATACCGTCTTGCAGCTCGCATCATTTGGGAGAATGGAACAGTCATCGATCCCAATGGAAACATAGCTGATGGCCCCAAGGAAAGAATAGTTGATCTGAACTATCCAGGCAGACTCATTCTGTATTTTGTATTTGACGTGTCAGGTAGCATCAAAGAACACAACTTCCGTAAAAGTATAGAGTTCGCCAAGGCTATTGTAAAGAAGGTAAGTCACAAGAAAGCACTTACTCTTGCTATGTGAGGTTCTTACTATTGTTTTTACTCTTCCTCTTGTTACTTACTCTCACTCTTGTTACAATGTTACTTACTCTTGTTACAATTCTTACTCTTACACTTGTTGCAAATTTACTTGGATACTTCATGTTCAAGATAAAAAATTAACAACTCTCAAAATGGCACACGCACTAAGGTCAATGGGTCAAAATGAGAGGTTACCCCTGGGGCCTCTACTCCCATATTATGAAAACGCTGTTGACAACAGTCGTAAATAAGGACATCATATATGGTGCTGCAATCTGGGCACTGCCAATGACGGCCAGGAAAGTTTGCACTCTCAATGCAATCCAGCGTCCTTGCTTAACCATCACCCTTGCATTTAAAACAATTTCCACCCTGCAAGTTCTGGCAGGTGTGACTCTTTTGCCACGTCAAGCTGAACCACTGTCCTCCAAAATCCTTCAGCTGAAGAAATCTGCAGACTACGATAATATCATGTTCGATCCACAAGACTAGGAGGATGCACCAAGGAAGTGCATTAGACATCCGAGTAACTATCTTCATAACCTGCACGGCAACCTCATAGTTCTACTAAATTCGCAGCATTTACTGATGGATCGAAGATAGAGGACAAAGTGGGCTGCGGGGTCACCATAAATTCCGGGACAAGTATCTACACTGAATGGCAAGGTGTGCTTGGACACAAAAACAGCGTAATCCAAGCTGAGCTTACAGCAACTCTGAGTGCCATCAAGCTACTTCTACCAATTCATATGGACACCATTCATGTGATTGCTGACAGCCAGTCATCTATATACGCTATCAAACAACAGTTCCCTAACTCACCAACTGCCTATCTAATCCGGGATTTAATATTCAACAGCAACAACAAATTTATCGCTTGTGCAGGAAATGAACGCGCTGACCTCTTAGCAAAAGACGCAGCACTCCGCCCTCCAATCTGTATCCCGAGGCCCAAGTCAGCATTGAACTGCAAACTGAAACAACTAGCATCCGCACAATGGCAACATCAATGAGACCATGAACAACAAGTAAGACGAATATATAAACTCCTCCCTAAGGTAGATGAAAACGACATTTTTTCATCCTACTTCCTTTCCCAGTACATCTCGGGCCGCGGATCATTTCCACTCTACTTCTACAAGAGACGTAAAGCCTTCTCTGACAGACGTATTTGCGTAAGCAGTGGGGAACCAGTGCACTGCATCTTCAACTGTCCAGGGACGTCTGTTCACCATACCTGTTCACCACCGTCTGTCTTCAAAGCAACGCAAGTCTAGAAATCAGACGATTTCTAATCAAGCACCGAAAAACATTGAATCAAAGAACATCATCGACTACCTCTACAGAAGGTCGAGAAGATTACGAGACAAAGGAAAATTGCTAATACTCTTCCGGATAAATTAACGGCTGGCTTAGATAGAATTCTTTTGTTGACATCTGCTCAAGCCGTTCATTTAGTGGAAGCAGATATCTTATGTGCAAATCGACAAGAAATTAAGCACGTTCGCAAGGATATTGCTAATTTCCAACAGATTGTTGTGCAGAAGTTAGAGAATTATGGAAATTCTATGGTCTCTGACCAACGACAACATTCTTCTACTGAAACTGTGAGTGGATTAGAGGAGATCGGTTTAAAACATATAGATAACCTTTAGACGAATTGAGCAATATGTTAAAGCCAGATGATATCAAGATTAAAATTATGAAGTGAATTAGACGGAAAAACAGAGACTTTTTGTTGAAGCTGGGAAGTCGAGAAGACGTTCACAGATTTGAGCAAGCTATTGAAGAAAAAGAAAATCTAAAGAAGTTTATCAAACCGAGACGCAGACGCTTTATTAAACCACGGGTTATTGTTTATGGAGCTGCTGCTCCGATTAAAAATGACAGTATAATAGATATTTTTAAGTGTGATTGTGAGTGTGGAGGAGACTGTGTACGGCATCTATTCGATATACCTACTAAGGGCTCCAATGGTGCTTCTCATCGCGTCTTAATGGTCAACTCTGTTTATCAGCAAGAGTTTTTGCGTATGGGTGGCGATCATATTCAATTAAGCTTTTCTTGCGCCCACGCCAATGTACCCAGTGTTTAGCATTTGGTCATACTAAGAAATTATGCAAGTCAACGATCAGTTGTGCTATTTGTGCTGGAGACCACCTCGCGGCCTTTTGCGATAACAGAAGCAAAGTAAGGAAATGTATTAATTGTTCTACATGCAGTGAAAAATATGGACTTGATCTTGACTGTGGACACAAAGCCATAGATAAAAACTGTCCAACGCAACTATATATTAGAGAGATGAATTTTATTAAAAATCATTTAGATATAAATTTTAACAAAGACATTTTTGATTGGGGGTAGAGTGGCTTATGCCGATACTAAATGGAGAATTGCTGCATGTAATAGTGGCAGGACTGCTGTGATCATAACTAATGAAAATGTTGACTTTCTTGCTGATTTTGAGACCAATGAAATTACGAGCATCACGATTTCCGTTGAAAGACAAAGCTTTGGTATTATTTCAGTCTATTTTTCGCCCGCAGAAGATCTGTCAGCTAATTTATATAAATTGGAAAAAGTTCTCAGTTCTTATGATAAATTTTTAATTATTGGTAATTTAAATTGTAAACATTTTAGTTGGGAGGCAGGTTTTAATGATGAGCGGAGCGTTTTAATGTTTGATTTTATTCTTTCTAAAGATTTGATCTTATTAAATGAGCATGATTCTATTCCAACATTTTCTTCTTCTGTGGGCCAGGGATGGACGGACGTAGCTATCGGATTTAGCACCTTAGATTGTAATCGCTGTAAAATAAATATTAGTTTCGAAGACTCAGTAAGTGACCATAGATATATTATTTTTGAATTGGAAAGGTTTTGTCTCCAACATGGGAGAAATGATTTCATTACTAGGAGCGTGCCAAATCTTAAGTTTTGCAGAAAATTGAAATTGATTATTGAAGAATACACTAATAAATTAAGAAATGCTGAGAATGGAGATGACGTGAACAATGTTATCAAAGATTTTGAAGGTCGTTTGGTGATGAGAATTGATGCTAGTTTAAAGATAAAAGGGAAAATAGATAAAAAGATTGTTTGGTGCAATTCTGGTTTGGAGAGAAGTAAGAGACGAGTCCGTGCCCTGTGAAAAAGCTCTCAAGTAAATAATCTTGATGAAATTGATGAAGATTGCAAGAAAGATTAAATATAAAAAAGAACTTGCCATCTATAAATGTCAAATTAGAAGAGCCAAAAGTAATTGTAAGATCCAGTATTTCCTCAATAGTGCCAATCACTTCGATGACTTTTATAAAACAGCCATGGGGAAAAAGAAATTTGAACATACTGTTAAGGGGACAAAGGGTATTAGCGGAGGCTTTGATGCTGTTAATAAAGCTTATGCCAAAGAATATTTTGATCTAGATCTTGATTATACCTATGACCTAACGGAAATTCAAGAATTAGAGCTTGGGCCGGAAGATCCTCACTTTATACAAGATGAAATCTTTGGAGAGATTCATCGTTTAAAAAATATAACAGCCACTGGACCTAATGGAATATATGTTGTAATTATTTAGTTTATGCCCAATCGTTTTTGAGGTTTTATATAACACTTGCCTTAAATATGCTGTATTTCCGAATAATTGGAAGGTTAATGAGATCATTTTAATACCAAAAGGAAATGGCAAAATGAGGCCCATTGCTCTTCTAAATATGTTTGGTAAAGTTTTAGATAAGATGTTTACTAATAGGGTCTTGCATCACATTTTAAAATGCCAACCACTTAGTGAAAATTAGTACGGCTTTGTTTGTTACGGGAAAGACCAACGATGATGCCCTATTTGACGTTATTTCCTTTATTAGAAATCACAGAGTTAGCCAGCACGTTGTTTTAGTCTCCTCTGATATTAATTCTGCTTTCGACAATGTTGATCGGTCTTCTTTATTACTACGTCTTATTGATTTATGTATACCCAGAAATTTATTTCATCTTATAGCGAATTATTTTCAAGATAGAAAAATACTCTTTAACTGTTTTTCTGATGCTGACTGTGTCTCTAGTTTTGGTATTGGTAGGGGGTGTCCTAAAGGCTCCTGCAGCGCTCTCCTATTCTGGAACATAATTATTGATAAATTATTGAGACAGAAATTTTCGGATAACATTAAAATAGCTGCTTATGCTGACGACATTGTTTTGTTTCTCAGAAATGATTCTCTTGAGAAATCTTTTGCTGATACCTGTAACACGCTGGACAATTGGTGCTTCTTTGAAAAACTTAGTTTTAATGTGAACAAGACACACGCGATGTTTTTTCTTAGGTGAGGTGTAATGGCTTCGTGGTTCAACAAGGCACCATCAAACAAGACGAAACAAAACATTTACTAAACTAACATTCAAAGTAGAATATTTATCTCGGAGCAGTACATCGTTCCTACAGCATAGCAAAATAGAGCACCTTGCTCTTTCGCGGCTAACGTTCAACTCTAAAAAAAGCAACCCGTAGGAAGAAGAGGCTAAACGCGCCAAGAGCTCTTTGTTGATCGCGAAACGCTCGCCAGATGCTACACCCCCGTCGTAAGATTGTGGTTGATGCTGTTTACAAATCGCTCATCAATCTGGAAACTAAAATCTAGCAAATGTTTGCGATCACTGAGAAAAAAAATCTGTATATACACTTATATCCAAATCTCAACTACTATAAATATTTGCAATGAAATACCTATAATTATACAGCAATTTACCATATAAACATTGATCAAATTTTTTTCACTTCATCTAATGGTTCCAAACATTATTATTCTTATAACAATTTTTTATTAACCAAAGAAAACAAGTTGATGTTCTTTAAAAACATGTTAAAACATACCCATGCTAGTATTATTCCAATAATGAAAGTAAAATTTAGCTTCTTACTTTTACATATGAAGACCATCAATAAAAACATTACCAGAATTTTTCTAAAGTAAATTTTTATTATACAGAAAATATTTTCCTCTAAAAAGATTCTATTAACTTTTTCTTTAATTAATTACACATGCTGCAACACAGTTCTTATCCATGAAAAAATATCCAAATTTACCACTTACCTCAAATAACTGTTATCCGATAAATTTTTACCTTCTATTTTTCAAATTGCATAACTATCTTAATGGTACAAAATTGTAAAATTAATTAGAAAAGCAAAGAAAAATTATATAATTATTAATTACATAAAATGTTGGTGAATATGAATAGTAAATGTTGTTCAAAGTTCACGGGAGTCTGGGTAATGTATCAGCATTAACCAGATTTCTTCCAGGGCAATGTTCTATTTCTAAATTGTATTTCTGCGGCGCTATGGCTCATCGTTGCAATTTGAATGATTGCGAAGCATTTCTTACTATAAATGCTAGTGGATTGTGATCGGTCACAATATTCACAGATGAACCGAATATCCATGCTTCAAATTATTTCAATGCCCTTACGCTTCACGCTCTATAGTCGGCCAGCTTTGTTGGGGTTTCGATAGTTTGTTATTCGTGTAGCACACGGGAAATTGTTTGTCTCCCCTTTGCTGTGATAAACATGCTCTTATTCCGATTTGAGATGCGTCAGAATGAATGACAAACGGATCCTGTGGTGTTGGAGTGATCAGCTTCGTTGACATCGCTAATCGTTCCTTGAGTTGTTGAAATTGACTTAAGAATTTCTTTCCATTCGAGTATTTCCGGTTGTTTATTTTTCGTGAGTTCCGTGAGTGGGTAGGCGATTTCTGCATACCCTGGGATATAATCGAGGTAATAATTTCCTAATCCTAACCCTCTTTTGAGATGTGTCTTCGTTTTCGGCTTTTCCAGTTTCTTGATTGCCTCTATTTTCTCGGGGTCTGGCTAATGTTCCCCCGATCTGGTAATACGGCCTAAATATTTACTTTGTGGTTTTGCAAAAGAACATTTCTTCGAATTGATAGTGAATTCAAGTGACTCTAGTTTGGTGAAAACTTTATCCAAATCTTGGAGATGAGTGTCGAAATCGGTGGAAAATATAGCTATGTCGTCAATATAGGCTCTTGAAAATGTTGAAATTCTTTTAGGGAGTTATTCATTACTCTCTGAAAAGTTGCTGTTGCGTTCCGTAGGCAAAAAGAAACGTTTTAAACTGATATTGACCTCGATGAGTTTTGAAGGATGTATATTCGTTACTTTGCTCCTCCATGGAAATAGCCCAATACCCTTTTAGTAAATCCAATGTTGTTATGGCGTTGGCTCCTCCTATACTGTACATTAAATCATTGGCATTTTGCGTAGGAAGGTCGCCTGGTTTCGTCACTGCATTCAGTGCTCTATAATTTAAATATGATCTAATATTTCCGTCTTCCTTGTT
This sequence comes from Stegodyphus mimosarum, assembly GCA_000611955.2. Taxonomy (NCBI): domain Eukaryota; kingdom Metazoa; phylum Arthropoda; class Arachnida; order Araneae; family Eresidae; genus Stegodyphus; species Stegodyphus mimosarum. The sequence goes on from KK117831.1 coordinate 356,290, forward strand.
TACACAAACTACTGGGTGAGCTATTTCTGCATTAATTTCTTCTATTAATACCGATTTCAATAATTCTTCTACTTCTTCTTCAACCTTGGTTTTCAATGCTTCAAGAATCCTGTAGGGTTTCTTGCTCTCTATTTTGGGTATTAGTCTAATTTCATGAGCTTCAACTTTAACTATTTTTAGCTTTCCGGTGAATAGTGCTCGATGTCGATTGATAAGAGCGATTAATTTTCTTCCTTGCTGCGGATTTAAATTTTCTAAATTCCGATTCGCATCTATTTTTAAATCTTCTAGGGGGGTTGAAAAATCTTTTCCTGGCAAAGTTATAATTTCTCCAAATTCTTCTTCATTTTCAAGTATCGCTCCAACTGCATTGACGCTAGCTTGAAATTTTCGAATTTTATTTGAATGAACATGCTTGATCTTTCCATCGGGTAGTTTTACTTTACAGGCATGAGGTGGACAATGATTCAGGATTTCACCTGGTCCAGTCCAATGTGCATAGAGTTTGTTATTTGAATCTGGGATGAGTAAATAGACTTATTCCCCTATTTAAAAATTTTTTGGTATTGATCTTCGGTTAAATACTCAGCATATTTTTGCTGTTTCTCACTTGTTTAAATGCTGTAAGTAATCCACTGCCGATTCACTTAGATTAGTAGGTATAGGTATTTCTCCTGACCATGAAGACTTCAGCACTGCTAAAGGACTTGGTTGTCTTCCATACGTCAGCTGAAATGGTGAGAAACCTGTGGTGCAGATCAGTACTTCCCAGTAAGCAAAGAGCAAGTATGGTATGTGCTTATCCCAATTCGAAGGATCAGTTCTGATGACATGATGTAACATTTGTTTGAGGGACTTGTTCTGTCTTTCTACCAATCCATTTGAAGCACTGTAAGCAGGTGTATAGAACCTTGTCTTTTCTGTAATTTTTTAGTTATTTCGAAATAGAGTTTTTTCCGTTGTGGCTAGCTATTGTATTAGGGATTCCTGTTCTCATAAAAATCTCCAAAAGTGCATCGCAAGTGGCTTTTGCTGTCAAGCTTCTCAGTGGACTTGCTTCTGGCCATCGGGAGTGTTGATCTACAAGGCGTAATTGGCGTAACACGTATTTATGTTTTTGAGCAGAAAGAGGTTCAATATGTCCAATAACGTCTATGCTCACTATTTCGAAAGGTAATTCTAGGCTTCTGACGGGTGTGACGGGAATATTGTCCGATCGCTTTTCTGGACTCTTCAACTGACAATTTTTCGAAAAGTCTGTGTTTACGTAAGCGCTTCCCTTCTTGTCCTCTCTCTCCCTTTCGGATTCCTCTTCCAAAAGTGCTGGCGTGGGGGAATTCTACTTCCTTCTTTGATTGTGCTTCGACAAATAAACTTTGCAAGTTTTCGTCTCCAGATTTATTTCTTTCCATGTTTGATTCTTCTCCATCAGGATTAATCAACAGTTCGTGTATTTCTGGAGTTATTAAACAAAGCAGATTTAGTTTATCAGTCACTGCAATTAATGTATCTACAGAATTAAATAAATTACTTCCATGGCTTCTTTTGATATTCTGTTTGAATTTTTTAGAATTTTGTGATCATTCTTTCCCTTCTTATTTACTGCACTTTTGTTCTTTCTTCTTTTGTCTCTTGCGATGTGTTGATAGCTTTCACAAATGTAACATTATTTTCCTCTCCCAGAATATCCTTCTTGTTTTGAGTATTCTCTTCTCATGTGTGGAGGAATATATTTATCTTGTGTATATGTTGCAATCTTGGCAATCGTTTTATTTCATTTCGGACTTCGTCGAAAGATTTTCCTTTCACTGTGAAATACATATTACATTCTTTAGCTAATTCTTGCGTCTTCAACCATTTATTTCCTTGGCGTATTGCGACGTGTGCAGCTGTTTCTCTGTCTAAAGCTTGAAATAATTAACTCCTTGATTGTTTCGAAATCTTTTACTTCTCTTGATTTGCAGCAATAGTCCTATGTAGATAGGTCTCGAAATCCTTTACTTCTCTTGATTTGCAGTAATAGTCCTATGCAGTAATAGTCGAGAAGCAAACTGGATATGCATTTTGCCGGAATAACGTTTAGTTCTTCTAAAATTTTCTAAACAAGCTTGCGGAGTAGGTTGATATTCTTTCAGAATAAGAGTTTTCACTTTTTCGTAATTTTTCAGATCTTCATCATTTATATAAATGAGGACATTTGAAGCTTTTTCTCTAATTAATTTCAATACTATTTCCGATTTGTATTCTTCTGGAACTTTCTTGTGTTTTAATGCTCTCTCGACAGAATCGAAAAATATGTTCCACGCTTCTGCTCTCTTCGGTACTGGTATAGTCAGTGTTACTACTCCTTTGAATCAGCTTGTTGAGGGAAATTTCGGTTTCTTCTTTTCTTCTTCTATTCACCACTGTAATAGTCAGAATTTCTTTCACGAAATCAGCATCTTCGATGTATTCTCTGCTAGTCTGGAGTTTGTGTTTCAGTTTTATCAGCTTCATATCTGCGGATGCTTCTTCACCGATTTCAAATAAAACAGTTACTAAATCTTCTTTCTTCCCTTTTTTGAACATTTTCTCTTCTTTTTCTGTAAAACCAGACTTTTCAAACTTACGATTAAATAATTCTCATGTTTTTACTTCCATTCGGAAATATTACTTTCTTTCATATGTTAGGCTTAACATTTACGCCAGTTCCGTTTTCCAACGCTCTAAGCTCTGAGTCTTGCTAAGAGAGCTTGTTGTAATGGCTTCGTGGTTCAACAAGGCACCATTAAACAAGAAGGAACGAAACATTTATTAAACTAACATTTAAAGTAAAATATTTATCTGGGAGCAGTACATCGCTCCTACCAGCATGGCAAAAATGAGCACCTTGCTCTTCCGCGGCTAATATTCAACTCTAAAAAACAACCCTCCACGGAGAAGAGGCTAAACGCGCCAAGCGCGGTTTTTTGATCGCCAAGCAGTATTATCGCCCTGTATTATATTTGAAGAAAGTAAATAATGCAGAATTTACACGAATGTATGCATGTTTCTTGCATTGTAGAAAACAACAGTATCTGAGACATCAGATTTTGAATAACATAGTCCTCCACCCAAACATGGGCACCTGGAAGTTTGAATTTGGAATTTTCTTTATTGCATGTATCGTATTTGTAAAACGTTAATGAATTTTTGATTAAAAACTCAGCTATTTCAAAACGATCAGCGGCAACACTGTAATGAATTACCATTTCTATCTACAGCGCGCAAAACTGCCTTTCGGAAATTCAAACTTAGTATTAGGACACAGCCAACTAGTAATTTTATTCGTATTCATTAAAAATGGTAAATATTTATAGTTCAATGAATTTTTGCACGATTAGTCTAAAATAATAAAACTTCAGGAAAATATTAAAAACTTTGAAAACTTATAAATTATACTTTGAAAATAAAAGACCAATCCTAAATTTTGAAAACTTATAAATTACTTGCGTGAAATTACTGCGAATTATTCCGATTCTTACAAAAGAAGAAGAAAAAACGACTTTACAACTCCTATTATTTGGTTTTGCTTATGCTTTTGGAATTGCTCTATCGTTTAATGATAAACGCCTTCAAAACTGGCTATTAAAAGCTGGTTTCCGTTAAAACCGTAATGCATTGATTTTTCTTTAATTCTTAATTTTTTAAAGGTTCGTATAACTGAAAATGGAGCAAGAGCTGGAGCTCTGACGTTTAGTTCTGACGCTGAAACAGCATTTTTACCTGCTAACTACAAGACTACAGAAGATGTTCTCCATGCTCTGGACGAGATCAAATACACTGGTAAAGAAAAATTCTTCAGTTTCATAAGTTATTTGCAGTTGAGCGTAAATAAAATAATTAAACCATATTTCTTCGCATGTTTTTCCACCTCTCTTATTCCGCCCTCCCTCCCCCCAGCTTTTTAGCGTCAGGTTCTGAAAATTTGAAAAATATTCTTGTAATTTTCCTGGTGAGTTCACAGAACGAGCTCCTTAATTTTAAAAGTCTTACTAACAAAGACAGAACCTCATAAACTACTTGAGAATCTAACACCAAACTTTCCCTTTCTAACTATTGAACTTTATGCAGGCTAACACAAGAACCTACCCATCACAGCGAAGTAAACACGAACTAACATCAGTCTACGATTTTGCTGAGTCAGATGCATATTCACTATTTATGGACGATTTAGGTCTAAGGAGTTGTAGAGATAGTAATAAGAACGGGCAAGTTTCGAATTACAGGGAAATAATATTGTGTATGATAGTTACTTATAGTTTATCCATGACTACTTTTCATTATGTTAGTATCATAACTGCGTTCTTCGAAAATACAATTATTCGTATAATTCTCCCTTCTTAATTTTTGGACGATTAAAGTAGCAAAAAAAAGTGAGGAGGAAGAAAACTGCGCGAGGAAATACGATATTCAAATAAAAAATACATATATTTTCAGCTTGTAGAAGAAGTCTTTTCAAATATTTTAAAATATCAGTTTTTAAATATTGGAAATATTCTCAGCCCACAAGGTTATTATGTTTTGTTAATATTATAATTTCGTAACTTCCAGCGCGAAGTATAAAATATCTTTTAATTTTTTTTTATTATTGTTGCATTAAATTTATGTTTCCTGAGAAAAGGACCGACGATAATTCCTCTGCAGTTTTAGGAAGGTTAAACAAGTATTTAGATTGAGCGAAATTGATTTTAACTTTATCATTCCTTGAATTAGTATCCTTTTTTTTGCGACTACTAACAGGTGCAGATTTCGTTAAAATTCATTAATTTGGTTATTATTCCAGTTTTCATATGTTCCTTAATAGAAAAATAACTCGTGTAACAATATTGTTACGAATATTTTACATATGTAAATAATTTTAGTGAAATTATGCGTAAAATTATGGTATCTCTTGTATAATATAGCATAAAATGCCTTAAAAAAGAGAAGCTTTGGCAGAAAAATAAGATTACAGGGACGAGTCTCTTTAGCATTGAGGTAAATAGGCGAGATATCGCCAAGCTGGCAACGGTTTCGGGCGACTAATCTTTGCCACGAAATTTGGCCAAAAGCAGCAAAATCTGGCGATCATTTGGTGAAAATTTGGTCAGGTCCCTTCATAACTGTAACGGGTACCGAAACTAGTCCTTGTATATAACTGTAACCTTACCCGGGCGTTCTATATTACTTCAACCATATATGCCTTCCAGTAATTTCGAGAAATATGACGTACTAGAGATTTCTAGGCAGCCGGGGAAAGACTATGTAAGACCGGAGAAAACATCAGAACTCAGTCTTTCAGCTAAGAATAACTTCGGAGTATTGAGAGATTTCAGGGCGATCTTCGCGTTTTAGATGCGCTTGTTTTTGTGGACAGTTTCAGAAATATAAAGTGTTTCTTTTGGAAGAATAAATCCTTTTAAGCTGCCATCGGTTCTGCTTGCGTTCAAACCAATACAAGCCCGTGTGGACGCAACAGTATATATTATCTATGTCTTGAAGGCACCCATTCTTATTTTCTCTGTACTAAGATTTTGATTGGGCTGCTCTAGAATGTAGGTCTTCGGGGAGTGAGCATAAGAAGCAAAACAGTGAGTAGTGGAGCTAAAAAGCAAAGTTAAAGATGCATTGGATAAGTAAAGAATGTGTGTTAACTTCCATTAAAATTCCCTTAGATATTTTGTTCTTTTTCAGGTTCTCGTTAAATTTGAAACCCACATTGCAGTACTTGAATCGTTTCTGTTTTGATCATAACACTTGTTTTTTTCAATTTCCCTCCTCTGATAGCTTTTTATTTCTTTTCAGGCGGCGGAACAGCAACCAGCACTGCACTAACAGCCCTAAGAGAAAACTTAATTCCTTCCACTCAAGCAGTCCTTGGTGTGAGAGGACAAAAATCCATTATCTTTATTCTTACAGATGGTAAGTAATGGGACCGCTGTAGGGCATTAAGCAAATTAGGTATCAATTAGACGCAGCACTTTTAGAGGGGCAACAAAAACCGAAAACTAATTAAATACTATATAAGGTTTTTTTATATTCTATCTACCAATCTGTATTAATACTATATTAATTGCACTATAGTTATTGCTCCTAATGAACTGACACTTCTTGGGATCATCTTCTAGGTGAGAACGAGTGTCTCTAACTGAGTTCTCCGGTGATCTTACATTCCCTTCCCTCTTCTTTTTTTTATGACTTTATCCTATCTTTCTACCTTGTAGTTTCATTTGGAAGTTCAGTTTCATCGTGAGATGCTGTTACAAGAGATTTGTCTCTGGCTTCCCTCGGTGAGAAAACTGCCAATACGTTTGCCGTATGTTGATCCGTAAGATTGGAAAGAAGGAGCAATTAAGCGGCAAGGTACTCTCGCTAGCACATTATTTTGACTTTTGTTTTAATTTAAATGGAAGACATTGAGAAATCCCCGAAGAAAAACTAACTGGCAGGCTTCGGAGAGTGTACAGTTTTTGTTAGCCCTCACGCAGAAATCTGCATCTCCTTAGTGGACTCCGTGGCGGGTAAGGCCGTCCGTTCGAATCTTTCTTTTTTTCCCCTCAAACATGAGCTATTGATTTATTAAGTCCAAAGAAAATATACTTCTTCTTCAAAAAATGCTGACATATATGTAAATGCCAACCGAAACAAAAGTCAGCATGATTTCTTGTTATCCAATTTTTATCGGAGGCGATTAAAAAATATGTCACCATTTCTGATGCTCAAATACCTAGAATCTTATGTTGGTGATTCCAATACCATCAAACAGTTAATTTCTGGTGATCTTCTTACAGAAACTATTTCACCTACACAATTTCTTATTCTCCTTAAATTAAAATGACTTGTGAAAATCAACGTCAACATTTCAGAACAAAAAATATTGAATTATACGGCGGCGTTGTTTCAGAGATTGATATGATATTATCTTCATATCAGATGAGGAAGTTGTCTCTGATCCGTCTGACAAGAATGGTTCTGGCACTAGGCGGATCAATGCATACAAACTAGTTTAGTTGATTAATGCGATATACGTAACCCTCAGCTTCTGTTTGCTTGATCTGTCAAAAAGTATTAAGACCAGGTACTTACACAGGACCAGAAGACTTTACATTCTAAAACCTTTGCGATGCTTTCAGTGTTAGCGTTTTGACCACTCCAGAATGTTCTGTTCCTGGCTAAATCTCATATACACGTTGCTTTCTGGAAACCCACGATGGCGATAATTGCAATCCCCAGCCGTTACCTGCAAACTGCAAAGGGCAGCGTATAGCTTTCTGTTGACAGTTTTCAAAACGGAAATTTGAAAAGAACGTACAAACAGTTGAAGTGAAAAATATTTTACATGCGCAAGCGAGAGAATCATTGATGGAGACCTAGCCACAAAAAAAAAAAAAAAAAAAAAAAAAAAAAAAAAAAAAAAAAAAAAAAAAAAAAAAAAAAAAAAAAAAAAAACGTGAAAATGAATGATCCGCCCATTCTGCAAAATCGGTAAAATCAGTAGGAACCCCAGCGTGTACTCAGCAGAACCATATAATAAGAATACAGAGAACAGAACATGGCTTGTCACTTTCAGGGATATCAGAATGTAAAAAGGCTTCATAATAAAATTGCATCTATCCTGAGAAACTCTGCGTGTTGTTGCGTGCGTACGGTTTCTCAATAAACTGAATGCAAAAATCCGATAAAAGGTTAATAAAATTTATTCTTATGGCAACAAAAAATATAACAAAACAATGGAATTTTCCTCAGAGATATTCGTACAATATCGCAATATCGTTCGTACAAAATTCTGCTAACTTCAGTTTTCTCGAGATTTCTGGAAAGCAAAAGATTAGAATTGTGATTACAGATATCACAGTAGTTAATTACATTTGTAAGGTTTTAGTTAAACTAACCAAGTTTATTTTAATTTAAATCTTTTCTATCTCCTCTCTGCTTCAACTTCCTGTCAGAAGAAGCGCGCGTTTTTAGCTTATGCTAATTTTTGAAGTTCAGCCAAGCACTATTTAAGCCAGAGGTAGAAACCTCTCGGTGTGTGAGAGCTTTGCCTCAGATCACGGTCACGCTGCTCAACTTTCGCCTGACCAGCTAGCAGTTTAAATTTATAAGCCATAGTGCTTACTACGTGATTGCATTGTAAAATAAATTAAAGTGCGGTAGTATTTAGTATATCTTGCTACGCACCCTTTTCGGTAGAGGCCAACTTCCGCGAATTGCTCTGCGAAGCAAAGTTTAATTTAAGTTCTATTTTAATTCATTTAAATTTATTTGATTGTTAAGTTCGACCAAAGTGTGGTCTGTTACGTTCTGTATCTCTCCCGAATTGGGAGGTTTGTATTTAATAGTGATTGAATAAAAGAGGATTTCAAATCCCTTCACGTGCAGTTATTCTCCAGCCCAGCAGTTACACCAGAACATAGCGTACCTTCCGCTCCCTGTTCCAGTTCAGGACTTAGAATTTGAGGATAAGAACCTTGTAAGTAATTCACCATGTTTGCAAAGAGTATGCACAGAGCACTAAGTCCTGATACATTTATTCCAATGCTCAAATGCTAAATGCGCGCTGCTCTGCATTTTTACTTTCCCGATGTAGCTTTCTCTTAAAATATGTCTCGTGCTTCACTGCACGGGGATATAAAACAATTTTAAGCATAATTCTACTAAAAATAGCTAACTAAATACAAAATCCGTTACATTGCCTTCTTCCCAAGGACTGCACGTCTCGGGCAGTTAAATCCCTGGACAGAAGGCCGAACTTACAAATAAGCCGTCAATGCAATAATAAATATTACATTACAATAACAAACAGGATAAACAATAATTGCAATACGTAGCTTAAAAAAATCAAATCAAATACTAATTTAGAAACAAAGAGGACCATGGTCTTATACTATATACATTATATACACTACGTACTATAGCCATACTAAGGAGCTAACCTGTCGTAATGAACGACTTTAGACTGAGAGTTCGATGACTTACGGATCCAAATTACGACGTCGCTCAGCCTGTTTACGACTGTATAAGGACCATCCCAAGGTGACTGTAGTTTCGGACATATATATTTCACATGCGCCTTTACGTCGAGCCGGATTCCACAACTGCACCATGTGTTCTTCATTGAATCAATGTCTAGTAGCTCTCGTGTCGTATGGGGTCTTCATCTTCTCCACCGCCAAGTTGACTCATTCTCGTGCAAAGTTCTGCATCACTTCAAACCGGGCCTGGAGATCTTGGATGTATTGTTTAAGCGATGAAGGCTCATTTGGAGAGCAACCAAACAAGAGATTACAAGCCAGACGAAGGTCATGACCGATGAACATCTGGAATGGAGAATAGCTGGTAGTCTCGTGTTTCTGTTCTAGCCTAGTGTGATTTCGGCAGCCTTCTGAGCAGGGTCTTTCAGGCAAGATTTCGGCATTTCCGTCTGAGGATCTGTTCTGATGATGGATAGTTGTGTTCTCTGATGCTGAAAGCACATTGTTATTTTTGAAGTTCAAGGAAAAATTGTATTTTCTTAAAAAGTCCAATTCGAGTGTGCAAGGATCTCTGCCACATATGCCGTGTGATAAAAGGCGGCTTCCAAACGTGATGTTCACTTTTACCTTCTTATCTATGTCGATTTTATCACCAGACGCAGTGTATAGGGTAATACAAGATGCGTCCCAATGAGTTTATCTTGAAATTCTTGAGCAAAATCTTTCCGAATGAGGGTAACATTAGCTCCTGTGTCAAAGATCATATTGCAAGGAACTCCATCGATATGCCGATTGATGAATAGTCCATTACTGTTGCCATTCACTGCAGAAATCTTGAGCGCTTTGAAATGAGGTTTCTTTTCACTACAGTTCAAACTCAACTTCGCGGTATGGTAATTAGTTTGTTTCCTGTGCCGTTGCTGGGGAATGGTCACATTTTCTATGCCCTAGGCTATTCTGTAGCTCCTCCGTAGGTGGCCTTCAGCTCCGCAGTTCGAGAACTTTGGTTTCTTGTCACTCGTTTTTCGTTTCATGGCATTTAATTGTCTGTTTAAATCGTATGTCTTATTTTCCGTGCTCTGAGGTGTTTTGCAGTTTCTTCGTATGTGGCCTTCAGTATCGCACTTCCAGCACTTCAGGGTCGGTTTCTTGTCACTCCTACTCCATATCAAAGCATGGACGTGTCTTGATAAATCATCTAAACGAGCCATCACTTGATCCACTGGCTCGTGGGACTTCCACAGCTCTAACTGAGTGGCGATCTGTACTAGTTGCTTGCTGGGCTGCCTCGAATTTCCTGACGTACACTAGAGCGCTTTTTAAGTTCTTGACATTAGCCATTCGCAGAGCTTTCTGTATTTCAGGATCTCGGATGCCATCGATGAAGTACTGCAGGAACAGGATTTCCCTTGTTTCTCTCGGGCACTGGAAAAAGACAAAGTGGGACAGCCTTTCAAAATCTGTGGAGAGCTCCTGGACAGTTTCCGTGGGATTCTGTTGACGGGATTTTAATTGAAGCCTTCTGTAGTCTTTTAAGCTTTTCTCCCCAGCTCCAACGACCGAATTGAGCTTCGACATCTAGCCTCTGGTTTGGGGGAAGAGTCTGTCTGAAGGATATCCGCTGCGTCTGCTCTAAGAGAAGCGGCGAGATGACAGGCTTTAGCTTGGGGAATCCGATCCATTCGTTTCCAGTATAGAAAATTGTGTCTTATACACTTTCCAGGAACACTTCCCATCATATGTGGATAGCTTCAGAGACGGACGAGCAGGCATGGATAAAAATTTAAAACTCTCAGTATTGTTTCTTGCTGTAGCTACATGCTTCTTTAAGGTGTGAACTTCTTGGCGACAGCAGCAGAAACCCTGTCACCAATTTGTTGTTGAACGGCAGAAACTCTTCCTTCGATTCGTTGCTGCACAGAAGAAATTCTTTCTTCTGTTTGTCCAACTTCATTTTCAACAGCATCAATTCTGCCTTCCACGACCTCAAATTTATTTTCTATTATAAAAGTAATATCTCTTTTCATTTTCTCTTGACCTACTTTCATCTCTTCTTTAACAGCTTTCATCTCTTCTTCAACTGATTCTTGAACAGCTTCCATCTTTTCTTGACCAACTTCCATCTTTTCTTGAAAAGCTTTCATCTCTTCTTTAATGGATTCTTGGCCAGCTTTCATCTCTTCTTCGTCTGCTTTCATTTCTTCTTTAAATGCAACAAAGGCTGTCACCAACTGCTTTAACTGTTCCTTCGTCTCTCTTATTATTGACGTCAATCCCACTTCTGAGACTAAAATGTGTTGCGTGCGTACGGGTTCGTAATAGATTGAATGCACAAGTCCGATAAAAGGTTAATAAAACTTATTCTTATCCCCCCAAAAAATATAACAAAACGCTGTAATTTTCCTCAGAGATATTCGTACAGTATCACAATCTCATGCAATATAATCAGTAGCTATCCTTTAAACTACTAAAAAGTTAGAATACAACGCAATGCAAAGAGAAAGCTAATCCTATCTCATCATGATTTCGGAGAAAAAAAAAAGAAGGGTTTTAGATTTTAAATTACGTCCAAAGGGCCTTTTTTTGACTTTTTGTGTGTTACCTTTATTTATTAAATATGATCTTCTTCGCGCTTAAACCGTAAAATTCAGTTCAACAGCAATATCGCAAAATAATTTTAAAATGAGTATATCGTTAGAATTTCTGATACACAGTTCCGCGCGCTTTAGATAAAAGGCTTAGATAAAAAGGCCGTAGAGTGTTGCCATTACTTGCTTTTAAATCGTTTGAGTTTGTTCATCAAAAATTCGTTAAAGTTTTAGAAAATATGAAATAAATAATAAAACCAATTCCAAATTCGGGCTTCCAGATGAGCATATTCGGGTGGAAACGTAGGTTATTCAAAATTGGTTGGCTCTAGGTACCGTTGTTTTATCACATTTGGAGAAATATGTATACATTTATGCAGATTCTTCATTATTTGATTTATTTAAATATAATACAGGTATGAAATATTTTGTGGCAACAGTTGGAAAAGTAATTCAGACTTTTAGTGTTTCCAACGCAGAGTCGCAAAACGAAAACAATAGTCCTTCAGAGACAAAACCTTTTGGACTAAAAATAAAATAAATAAATAAATAAATAAAAACAGCTTACTAAACAGCAACAGAACTGAGATGTCTCTCTCCGGCTATATAAAACTTTTTAATCTGTCGCGTGAAAGTTCTCGTAATTTCTGTTTTTTCGAGATTTCTGGAAAGTGATAGAGTAGAATTACGGTTACAGCTAACACAGTAGTCAATTACATTTGTACCATTTACATATAAGTTACGAGATATTTATTTATAAAGTGCTAAATGTGCGTGCTCCTGTAGTTTTACTTTTCCGGTGTAGCTTTCTCTTGAAATATGTTTCGTGCTGCATTCCACAGGGATATAAAACAATTTTAAGTATAATTCTACTAAAAATAGTTAACTAAACACAAAATCCAGACCAACGCAAACTAAAACGCTGCCACGCAAAAATTAATGACTCGCCCATTCTGCAAAATCCGTAAAATCAGTAGGAACCCCACGGTATACCAATAGAACCATATAATAAGCGTCTAGGAAATAGACCATGCCTTGTCACTTTCAGAGATATCAGAATGTAAAAAGGATTCATAATTCAATGGCAACAACACCGTAGAAATTCCACATAACAATTCGGAATATAAATAAACATTTATAAGCTATCTTATGTTTATTAATCAGGTATCATGAATTAAATCTTTACTATAACTTATCCTTCCCGCATTCCTCATGAGAATGCAAATTAAGTTTATGTGTATTTAAACTGAGGGTTTTGAATCTATAGATTAGAGCTTTTGACAACTGCGTCTTGTTGCCAGTTATTCTAAACCAGCATTTCTTAAAAATTATATCCCGATTTTTTGGTAGCAAATGTTTCTAATATAAATGCCGATAATATTTTGAGCCAGCTTAACTTAGTCTGTCTTAGACTACGCTTCTGTGTTCCAATTTAACTGTGTTATGTTAATTTATATATCCACAAACAGTGGAACTTTCGTCTATAGCAATAGATGTCCCTGTTCTGTTCAACTTTAGACTAAACGAAAAGGTTATTTAACCTTCTTCTCTATTTTATTAGTTGTTTAAGACGTAGTGATAACTTGCTGCTAGTCTAGTAAGGTCTGCAGAACATAAACGGAGGAACTTACACATTTTGTGGTAAAAAAAAAACGAAAAGTTGTAGCCGGCTATTTTATGTGAGTATGAACTCAGTGACACTGTTCAAGTTCTGTTGTAAGTATTGTTCTTTATTTCTTTCAATAACTTAGTTCCTTCGTTTCTCACGATGTGTTATTTACAGTATTCCCCCGTTATTTACAGTGTTTCCTTTTTCCTTTTGAATGCCACTTCAGTTTATACAATCAAATAATTCTCAAAATTAAACTACTGGAAAAAAAAGAAAATTTTTAATAATGTTTTTCTATCAACTATAATATAGTTTACTTACAGGGTATCCAGCAAGGAAGTCACTGATTTCAAAATTAAAATCTGGAAAACGAAGATCGATAAATGAGTACAACAAGCGGTATATTTATTGTGAAATCTATAAGATTGTAAAAACAAACGTTTTCAAATAATAACTAAAAAGCTAGAAACAAAGGGCGCTGTAATCGCAATACGTTGTGCGTATAAATAGCGCCATAAGAGACGTAAGAGCGAAGTCCACCTCCTTCTTTCCGTCCTCGCCGATCGTGACATTGTCATGAGTCAAGCAAAGTCAAGCGCCGTAAAGGCAGTACTTCAATCTGAGCTGCTAACGTAGCGATAATTCATTATTGGTACTGGTATTGGTATTGTTAAGAGCGATTGGTTCCACTCTTGAAACGCTAAAGGAGGTTAGCATATGGAAGGAAGAGGTTTGAATCATGCGATCCATTGAACAACATGTCTTTCTGGTATCGGAATGCCAGACGTTAGATTACAGTTCTATGGCAACAAGGGCTTAGTTTTCAGACACGACTGAATATTTCTAAAGGATCCGATGTGGAAACCTTTTACAAGCTTTTCGCTAAATATCCAAGACTTTTGGTCGCAAGCAAACTGTAGTTACTGCTGCAAATGTCGCAACTGTTTCCTGAATTATTCAGCAAAATCCACGCAAATCCGTTCGAGGAAATGCAGAAGAGACTGGTTTGAAGCATTCCAGCACGTAGAAGATACTGACAATCGCCAAGCGAAACATGCATAGATGTTCTCTGACTAAGCGACGAAAGTTACTATGCTGAAAATATGCCTACTGCGCATGCGTGAAGCAAATGCAATGCTAGGGCGAGACGCTACTCAGCCTGAACCTGATTCCATTCATAAACACTTTTCAGGCGCCAGTGTACAGTGCCACCTATTGGTAGGTTTTGTAATTATTATTTTAAAACTTCTATATAACAAACTTACAGCTTTCACAATGAATATACTGTTGCGTTATACGGGTTCGTGGATTTGAGAGTATCCGATGAAAACACGATGCAGAACAATAAAAAGCACAATTTATTTACAAGAATCACTATTTACAGCACAGTTCCAAAATTACCTTTATAAGCGTCGAAAATCTACAATAAATACGCTGAAACAATCAGCAACACAGCTTCAGGCTGTAACTGTAAAGGTAGCTTCACGGCAACACTAACTTATAATAAACACCGTGGAACGATCACCAATACACTGTCAAGCTATACTGTAAAGGTAGCTTCACGGCAAAGCACTATCTCGATCGCTTTCCGTTCACAAAACTCTCGCGTAGCTTAGCACTCACAGTAAGCAGCTATTCTCACAATTCTCACAACGCCGGCTCTCAGAAACGCAAGGGTTTATATAGCTTTTGCTTATGTTACACAGGTTTCGAGAAATATCTCGACAGGAAGTTATTCTAGAAGCTTCCCGATTGGACAATGGGATATCGCCAATTTGGTCGCCAAATGGGCGATAAAGTCGCCAATCTGGAAACCCTACCATACACTATTTTATGGCAACCCTAGTGCTATGCCGGAAAGCTTACATACAGGCGCAACCGCTGGATTTTTCGCAACAATACTACTTGCTGTATTCCTCTATCGATCTTTCGAGATTTTTAGTTTTGAAACCAGAGACTCCTTTACTGAACACCTTGTATCTTTCCTGTGTTTAACTGCCCTTGAATGAACCATGATTTTGAGTCAGCCACTTTCACTTTAATAAATGTGAAGTTCACTGTGGTCATTTTTGAATATAAGCTTAATTCCTTTTGAGAATCTGTCATGAATTAGGAGTTCTCTTACAGGTCGAGTAAATATGAAAGGAGATCCCAAAGAAGAGGCTACACTGCTG
Source organism: Stegodyphus mimosarum (assembly GCA_000611955.2). NCBI lineage: Eukaryota > Metazoa > Arthropoda > Arachnida > Araneae > Eresidae > Stegodyphus > Stegodyphus mimosarum. The sequence continues at coordinate 371,636 of KK117831.1, forward strand.
AAAGAGGCAGGCGTAGAGATTTACACTATCGGGATTGCAAGCAATATACTGCGAGAATCTCTCGTCCAAATCGCATCCGATCCCAAGAAAGAACATGTGTTTATTCTTCAGAACTATGCTGTATTTGACTGGCTAATCCAAGAGATCACGAATGGGACGATAGGTGAGTTCCTCTTTATCTCGCATTAACGAAATCCCTCTTTGATTGCTGGCTTATTCAAATTTAAATTTAAAATTGTATGATTTTTTTATTCCTGTTTCTTGCTTTTCTTCTTCTGCAGCTGTTTACATATTCAAGGTAACCCGAGTAGCATCACAAAGAGCATAAAATAAGACAAAGAAACAAACTTATATTAGCGTAGATGTTAAGTACTGATTTCGAGGGCGATATAGATCCTGATCAATATGTGTTGCGATACGTTTACTGAGATACCATAAGATAGGCTGACCTCTATTTAAAAATATTCAGTAGTTTGAAATTCATAAGCCAATGTTGATTTTTCCTATCTCTTTCTTTCATTTTATTGATGGGTATCAATTTCTCGTATGACTTCCGAAAGAACACGTAATAGCATTGATTCCACAATGGTGTGTTCATTAAGCAAAAATAAATACGTAATAAGGCATTTAACTGTGAAACGTTTATGACAATATATTTGATATTTCAGATTATTCTCGTTGTGGTTTGGGCCTTGAACATCTTAGAGTAATAGATGGACAAGGAAAGATTGCTGGTGGAAGACAAGCCATTGAACCATGGCCATGGATGGCTGCTCTGTATATTACACCGAGATCTGGAGATCCGGAGGAAGCTGATGTAAGAATGTACTATATATAATTGATATTGCTCAGTGCTTACAATTCAAGTATAGGTTTACACAGCATACCTCGGCTTCGATCTCTCCGAATTCAATATATTTTGGTTAGAAAATTTCAAAACAAACTAAGTTTCAATTCAGCAAAATAAAAATAAATTTTAGAATATTAATAAACAAAATTATTTTTAATGCACTACATCTTTACGCATTCTTTAAGAAGCATCAAATCATTTTTTGGGGGTGGTAAAAGCGATTTATTTTATGCAGTTTCATAGTGGTGCTAAAACATGAAAAACGTTATCAAATATATAGGCGAAGCATGGCAATATTTTTCAAAATTATTTATATTTTTCTCTCTTCAGCTGAACTGCGGTGGATCCATCATTCACAAACATTACATACTGACAGCTGCCCATTGCTTGTACTACAAGAACGTAGAAGAAAGAAAGAAAGAAAGCCAAGTCACTGTCTATTTAGGTGAGGATTTTTCTTTTATCTACACGTTCCGCGAGAAAAAAAAATAGTCTGTAAATTCCGTTCTGCTGGGCCGATTGATGAAACTGAACTTGTATTTTTCACGTCTCCAAAGCTCAACTTCGGATATGTATTAGATTTATATATAGGAGTTTTCTAACATGACTATTTTAACATAAAATAGGCCTTTTTCTGAAATGACGTACCTATGTTTTTTCATATTTCGATTCTACTACTCAAATTATGCCAAAGTGCCTAGTTTTGTAAAAATGCACAAGTAATTTTTAAAAAATTAGCTCTCAAAATATTAGCCCTTCAATATTAATTGAAGATCTATATATTTATTAATATCACTTTTTAAATTACACTTTCTAGACGCCTTCTTTCACATTTCGAAATCAAGGTTCAATTCAAATAAAATTCGCTGCTATTTTCTGATTTGCTTTTAAAATTTGTAATTTTTTCTCATATTTATAAATGTTTCGATAAAGATTTTGAATTATAACCTATAAAATTTTTGCCATCATATTAAAGTAGGTGTACGTTTAGTCATACCTGAAAAAAATAGAATTTTAAATTTAAAATTTCCGGAGATATATGTGAATTTATATACCGATGCGCTTTGAAATTTGGCCATATTTGTTATAAACGATAATAAAACCAAATATGATTTACGAATTTCGTTAAAATTACTTCAAAGAAATGAAAGATGCACCTTTTTTTCGGTCGTGCACAGTAAAAGGGAAAGGAAAATTAGTTACCATAAATTAAGAATTTCGCAAAGAGAATTATTCTTGGTGCAGCCTGAAAAAAAGTGCGACAAGATAAATTTTTCAATTTCTCTTTAAGTTTCTCCTCAAGCTTTACAAAATTTAATATTTAAGCATAATTTGTGTCCTAGACTCGAAGTGTGGAAAAACAATCATTGTGTCATTTCAGAAAAAATTCGATTTTATGTCCGAAAGCCTATGTTAGAACAATGCTATATGTATATATATATATAATATATATATATTCTAAATGGCGTTTTCCAGGTGCGAAAAGCGCAAGTTAAATTTCGGCCAATAAAACTGTCCCAGTTTTTTTGTGCTAGTTGTACCTATGTAGAGTCCAAAGTTATACTCAGTCTAAAGAGTCAAGTAGTCTAGATAGCGAAGTTTCTAAACAATGAAACTCTGAAGAAAAGTTAACTATATCTTCATTTTGAATCGAGTATTAGAATTCTAACTGTTAGCCGGAGGCATACTCACTGCTACACAATATTTACATATCAGAAAAGTATATTTAATCACCTAAACCCCCCTATCGTCACCTAAAGAAATGGAAAGGAGACCCCGTCACCAAAGAGTTGGAGACTAGATGGAGATGGAGACTATAACCCAGTCGTCCAAATCGAGCTAGTAACGAACTACCGCCGGTCATATATTTTTAGTTCCGGTGTCATTGTAGATCTGTCAGGCATTTTGAAAGGAAAAATGTTGAGAGAAAAAATATGTCTACCTTGGCAATTAAACTCGAGATTTTCAGTTAGCAACGCCTGACTGGAATTTTCTACCATTACAGATTACAGAACATCTAAAGCGAATGCTTCGAGAATTGTATTCACTCTTTCAAATAAATAAAGTCGATCAAATTCTGAGATCCTTTTTACAATATAGAATTTATCCGAAGATACAACGTTTGTTGAGTTGACCACTGACATCTTGGTACTTTACGTGTTGGCCGTGTCAATTTTTCATGAATAACGCAACTAACTATGCCTTTTGTTTTATAAGCATTTCCATATAACTAGAAGTCGATTCGTAATCTGATCAAGGATGTAAATCTTAACCAATGAGAATAAGCAATGATTCCCAATGGCTCAAAGGCCTCTCAAACCAGTGATGCCCAACGACTAACGAAATATTTAAAAACCGTGATATGATGCCACATTGTTTTGGATTCTGTATTACTATTATGACAAATATTACATTTTTTTCCTTACCTAATTTTTGTGAAGTCTGTGACAAATGTGTTGTACTGCGGGATTTATTAAAATATGGTTCTATATTTGGCAGACGTAGTCCATGTTAAAAAATACACCAGTTTGCTTTTTTCAGTTTAGGTGGCGGTATTTTCAATGAAGAAAATGCTAATTCGCACGAATACTGTTTTAAAAATGGAACTGAATTGTTAATGTACTATGATCGCGATATATTAGCATCATGTATAAACCAAATCTCAGCGACGATATCGAAGTATTTGGAAGTTTAGAATGTATTCTGTACATATCAAACTACTTGGAAAGTTAAGTCACATGAATGTAAACAACTATACATAAACCACTAAATATCAGTTCAGTGATATATATGTAAGATCGAAAATCAATAAATCAGCTTTATAACTCAATTTAGCTGTAGAGACGTTAGGTATTTTTTGGAAAGCAGGAGATGTGAAAATCAGCAATGCCCTTGCCGGGACACGAACCACGGACCTCTCGAATACGCGCTGAGCGTGCTGACCACTACACCACGAAGGCATGCGAAGAAGGCATCAGAAATACCTTATATATTTTCCCTTTTAAACAGCGACTGGGGATTAGGGGATACAATTCGCAAATCCTGGTGGTGGAGAATCATCATCCACCACCTTGTCCCTGTTCGTGCACAACTTGTAAGATCTGTCTCTATTATTCCACATAAATTAAAAAGATCTTACAATGAACCTAGTATTTTCTAGCCAGAATGTAAATTTAAAGTGAAGTGAAGTGAATATTTAAATGGGTGAATCTCTGAGTTTATTCACAACGTGTTTCCGCTAGCCAGCGCGCGTTTCCTTGCGTTCTCGCTGTTACGCTAGTAAACCGCTTGGGCATTTCGGATTATTGTCACGCCTGTTAGGTTTTTGTGAGTCAGCTTGTTAGGTGTAATTTAATATGCTAATTCACCACTATTTTATTTTAGATTCGACTTGAATTATATTCTACATTTGAGTTTCACCGCAAGTTGACGGTGTTTTTTTAACGCACGAAGATCGTGCCTTTCTGTTAAGCTTTGAATTAATAAAGGTTTACCTTTCACCCTTCTTCTGTGCGTACAATTCATTTACGCTTGTGCGAGAATTCGCCAGGTTTATTTTAGGATCTAGTTTTAATTTATATGGAATAATAGATCAGATTTACATGGTAATAGGCTTGTAATTCCTCATTTTTAATTTGGTTATTTCCTCTCTAGTCTAAAAATAATAACAATGTTCCTGGACTCCGCCATTTTTAGATTAATCTGTGCCACAGAACCTGCGTAACGGTGATGACGTACTTAATTCGGAACCTAAGCTCTGAGAACTGAAACTCTTTTCTAGCCTAAACGAAAACCTTCCTCTTTGTAAACTTTGGTATTAGACAAATGAGCACTTCGCTTTTATGCCTGTTGCTGCTTGGACGCTATTTATCGCAATAGTATTCAAAATGCAAATGTCCTGAAAACAGGCACGATTAGAGCGTCAAGTGAAATGTGGCTATAAATGTGAATTAAATAAAAATGGACTTTAATCTGCCTCGACTGAGAAGTTTCCTTTCATTATGTGTTAGCATTATATGCAATCAGAATTCTTCCTCTTCGCTTTTCCATCTACGTGCTTCGCCAAACAACGCTGCTACATGTTTTTCTCCTTTTTATCACACATACATATATATATATATAATCAGTATGATAAGCAAATATGTCTGTAATGATTTATAATATCTTTGTTCCATTCGCACTTGCCGTAATAATTAACAAAAACGTTGTTCTCACTATTGTTCCGTGTACGTTAATATACTATTTCAATTTTTTTAATTACTCTACCATTATCAACAAATGTGTTACTCTGAATGTTTATAATCCCACATTCTAGCGACTAATACTTCACAGAAGTCAGAATGTACGTTATACCCTGTGCAGCTATGAATTTATATTTTCAGCTACTCAAAATTGCTATCTCTGTCTATTAGCAGTAGTTTGGCAGTTTACCATCCTTAACACATTACCGACCGGCCGTCGATTAATCGACGTTTGCTCCCTAGCGCTTACCGACCAGTCGTCGATTAATCGACTTTTGATCTTTAGAAAAAAGCACCGATTATCTGAATAAAGAATGCTTGCTGCTTGCTACTTGTCAATCTAACCTAACCAAATCTAACAGAAAGATCAAAAGTCGATTAATCGACAACCGGTCGGTAAGCGCTAGGGAGCAAACGTCGATTAATCGACGGCCGGTCGGTAATGTGTTAAGACTATGCTTCATGTCCAGCAGGTTTCCCGGTTGCAGGCTTAACTCTGATAAGCAATCTTACCAGTGTAATGTGTTAATAAGTAATGTGTCTAGAAATTATTAGCTTATACATTCTCAACACGGACATCTTCTTGAGCTCACGAACAGCACATAGCCTGGCAGGGCAAAAATGAAGAAACACGCTGGTAAGATGTACGACACATCCTATATGCACTCCCTAAAACAGTAAAATCAACCCTATCCCGGGTTCGTGCGCATGTATGTATCAATCAACAAGCAGATGACAGTGAGCAAGCAGATGAATTGAGCAAAAAAGCAACCACAAATTCGTTGAACCACAGCTACACACTAATAGAATATCTAGCACTTACTTAAAAAAATATCTCATGCGGACACCACGTGACTTCCCTGTTCTGCCTATTAAATTCTGCTCATTTTCTGCTGCACTTCATTTAAACGTATTTCCTCAAATTACTTTCGGACTACCATTGAACAAAAAAATTCCACTGCACAAAAAGACGCTGAAGTCGGTGCACCAACTCATTTCATTCCCTATTTTTCGAAGAGTTTTAAATATAAACAAATGGCAGTCTCGTTAGGAATAACGCCACTTAAAAGTTTTAAATTCATGATAATTCTACAACTACTGCGTGCAGATTACCTAAAGGCATAAAAACCTTAATCGAAGCATAAGAGCAACATAAATCGAACAATTTTAAAGCAAGAAGTTCAAGATTTACCAACATATAAGAAAAATAAAAGGCTAAGTTCACCAACCTGGGTAACAAGGTGGGTTTGTATATATATGCGTTTGTGTGGCCGATTGCAAACAAAAAGGAAGGTGTACAGCTACATATTAAAGCAGTACCATATAAAAAATTTTAACGTTCTACAACTACTCGTTTTTGAGTCATGCGAGATACATACATACGTACGTACGTAGGTACGTACAGACGTCATGAAAAAAAATCTCTTCTGAATCCATTTTAAAACCTTTTTACAATTCGTTTTGGAAAAAAGAATCCTTTATTCCATCCGTTCGTAGAGATATCAGGGGTAAAATCATTCAAATAGATTCAAGAGCGATCAAAATGCATATTTTCGTTGAAATATCATACTCGAAATTTTTCGCGATTGCAGTACCTACCTCCTTTACTTCGTACAAGGAACTGAAAAGAGATATCACCGACAGCTTAATTCCAGTGATTCTTCTTCATTTAATTTGAAAAACATACCATTCATGATGGCCTCATTAATTTGCGATAAATCTTGTCTCTGACTGTACTGATGTACTTGCCTGGTCAACGCATTTATTCAAAATGTTATACAGAGAAACAAAATATTATTTACACATTTACAATATTACAATATCAGTTCACAGCAAGAGCGTTATAAACATCAGTGTTATAATGATGCATCATCAGTAATGCAAAAATAGAAACTGATACATCAGTGAACATTGGTTATTGAATTTTCATTAATATATATATATATATATTGGTTATTGAATTTTTGGTTATTGAATTTTCATTAATATATATATATATATAT
>KK117831.1:379897-445394 GCA_000611955.2 Stegodyphus mimosarum
CAACCTCTCGAAAAGACTTTCGGCTGCCGTACAGACAATACACATTTACAAACATCGAAAATTTCATGGGCCCTTAGACACGGCAGTCAGCGACGCTAACCACTGTACTGGTTGGGCGGCAGATAATTTTATAAGACGATGAGTATTCCGATAATATTCCTGGGAAGACATTGTGCTCTTTGGTGGGCAATACTAGGACATTATTGAAACATATGAACTACATCTGCTTGTGTATCTTCAGAGAACATCTTAAAAGTTTTAAATTATATACATTGGAGTATGTTAGGAATGCTCTGTGATTAATTAATAGTCTGTCAGTCAGCAAACGTCTGACAGGTAACCTTTTTTCCGAAATGCCAGCATTTGTAGCGCTAATTTCAGTCCCTATCGAGGTCATCCAGAAATTATCCGCTAGCACATATTTTCTGTAGGAATGTGTTTCGATGGGCAGTGGATTCGTCTCGACTACAACTTCCCTTTCCATACGGTCACGTCGTTGAGCTTTGATATTTCAATCTGTGATTCGAGATAGCTACGACGGGAGAAGCTACTGCATTAAATTTATCCATTACATTATCTTAAAGAATACTTTTCGCAATGCATTGAGCAGAGTGAATAAGTGATTTTTCATTATAATTTTTCAGGTATCACGAATGTTAACAACAAAACTTCTGCACAAGTGATTGATGTCAAGAAATTCTATATTCACGAAAAATATCGCAACGACAAATCTTTTGAGTATGACATTGCTCTGTTGAAGTTAAAGAGACCTATGGAATACAACGCCTTTGTCAGACCCATATGTTTGCCATCTGCAAGTACGTATAATTGCATTTTTTGAGCATTGTGATAAAAAAATGTAATGATATATAATTCATTAAAGCATCTCTTTGACAGTGTTTTTGAATTTTAAAAATGTATTCTTAAGAACAAACTCTCAATTTGCTGAATGTGTAACAGTAAAAAATTTAACTGTTAAAATTCAATAGCTAATAATAATAATAATGATAATAATAATCGAAAAAGTTAAATCTGGAGTTTTTAATAATAAATGGAAAAATGTTTGAGGAATTTAATTGACAATAATGAACTTTCTGGCGGCATTTTTCAAACAGTACTGCATCACCAAATAGAGTAAGATTTTATATTTTCACTTTTTTATTCACACTCATTCAGAGATTAGGGACCACCAGCTTCCGAGTGGTAAATTCGCCCGCGAACGTGTTGGCTGCATGGACGTTTTCCTGATTTGCCCCCTGTGTAACGTGTGTAAGAATCAGTTTCCCTTAGAAAGTCCTCCACGAAAGCATCCTTTCCCTTAGACAAAAAGCCATCCAGGCTTTGCCATAACCACAAAACACCATTCAGAGATTAATTTTTTAACATTACATTATTCTAAATGGGAAAAGGCGTTTGTAGATTTTTAGCTATTGTTTAGTAATTTAATTTCAGTGTTTTATCGAATATGCTTCCTCAGTCTTAATATTGTAAGCAACAGTTATTTGAAAATTAAGCGAATTTGGGGGATTAAAATACAGTTGACTCTATACCCCCAAAAAGGAACCCAATATTAACTCCCCTGCTAAAAATGCCCCATAGAAAGCCATAAAGTTTTTTTTTATGGGGAGTTGGCCTACGGGTACCCAGACAGTTCTGCGGCTACCCGTAAGCCAAATCCCCGTAAAAACCCATAAACAGAAACCCATAGAGTACGGGTTACTGTAGGCCAAATCCCCATGAAATGAAACCTGTAGAACATATGGGTACTTTAAACAAAATCCCTGTAAAAACCCATAGCCAGAAAGCAAAACTTTATGCGTATCCATAGGCCAATTAAAAAATGGATATTCTGTAAGTCTATTCTCCATAAACACCAGTAGACAAAAACACTTGCACCTACATAGGTACCTATAAGCCAAATCCCTGTAAAAACAAATAGACAAAAACACATAGACCTACGCGGATACCCACAGGCCAAATCTCTGTAAAAGCCAGTGCACAAAAATCTACAGATTAATACAGGTACCCATTGGCAAAATCACTGCATAAAACAGTAGACAAAAACCCATAAACAGAACCAATCGAATTATACTGTAGTGGAGTATCCATACATAGAATGGGCATCCGTACACAGAATCAATATAAAAACAATACAAAAAAGTAGAACTGTAGATCAAATTTCCATAGAAACTAGAAATTCTAAGCACAAACCAGAAGAAGTACACAATTAGCACTGATGATATGTACATAACTAAATGGAGAAGCGTATAAAGTAATTTTAAATGAAATACAATGCGAATAAACTTAATAAAATTTCATAAATATCTAGAAGTCTACAAGCCCTGCCTTCCCTATGCACGTCAGAACCTATAAACATATTACAAAATATTTGTATAAATTCTCTTTACAAAATTTTATACTTCCTTTATATAATTTTGAAAATAAAATTAGTAGAAAAATAATAGTCAGAGTCATGATTCACAATCATCGAATGACATATATCTGTGTGTGCATATATATATATATATATATCATTTGATAGTTGCGAATCATAACTTTGATTATATATGTTATTGATTTGGTTATAAATATATACACATGATACTGTATCTCATTGTATATATATGTATAACACTGTATTTCAGTTCTCTAATTGGGAAATTAAACAATAAGATTTAATGACATCAGCTTGTTTAACAATTTGATACCTAATGAGAAATGTATTTCCAAAGGATGGTACTTTCTAGCATCTGCTTATATTTTAAGTTACCTACAACGCACTAAACAAAATTTAAACAAAACGAGACGAAACCCTAATTTTCAGCAAGAGACATATTACAAGCAAAAATATTAAATAAACAGGCAACCAAAAAGAATAAGCGACTTGCATAAGAAATTTAGCAAGTTCAAATTTAGCATACTTGCTATGTCCTTAAAACTCGCTTACCATTGATAGCAACACCCTGCAGCTTATTATGACACGCATACACATAGATGTTTTGCATGGAAGAAAGGATGGAGCCTAGAATATAATGGTGAAGAAATAATAGTATACAAACACTGTGTCGACCATCTCTTTACTATAATTTGAAGGTTACCTGTATCTATCAGAATATAAATGAAAGACCAGTGTAAGAAAATAATGAACTTAATAATACTCAAAATACAATAAATTATATTATCACAAAACAAACCTTAAAAAATTTACTAGACTCAGTACCGATTTTCAACCCACAGTTTTAGAATTGAGGAAATATCTCATAGCATATAATATGTTATTGTATATCTCTTTTTTAGTGCTATATAATCTCCCACAGACTTTATATAAATAAAATCTATAACTTAATAGGTATTTATACAACACGTAGTTCTCGATGTAAAAAAGCTTAATCATTAACTTTCATACTGTATATATATTAAATTATTAATATATATATATATATATTAATAATTTAAATTAAAGCGATGCATTACTGGAATAAATTTATTTGAGTCAGAGCTTTATGTTTAAGTTATTTAGATTTTTATTGTTTGAACCATAAAATTTCTAGGTAGTAAAATTAAAAGAACTGAAAAGATAGCTATTGTTATTAACCGTAGATTAGATACTATAAAAATATCACTTCGTGCTGAGCATTTCTTGTAATTAGACTGCCAAATGAAATTTATATAGCGCAGTATATAGGAATATAAATAAATCTTCTACACAGCTTTATACACGTTTAGAATTACTGTCATCACAATTAAGTAGATGTAGCACATATAGTTACTTTTGTTTACGAACAGTTTTTACGTTAATATCTATACAACTAGATAAATTTAGTGCAAAAAATTGTAACTCCCATTTCCACAGTATAAACTAATGAAAAAAAAAATAATGCTTAAATATTACTCTAACTATATTTGAAAGTAATGCTAAAACACTACCCTTACAAGAGTCATGATTTGAAAAGCTTTTTTTTAATTGTCTTCTAAATCATTTCAATTACTTCTGCAAAATTCATACTCACGTAAAAATTATTACATCTAAACGAACTTATTATACATTGAAACTTTCCTAAAGCAATTAAGTCCTCAATTCCAGATACAGTGAGTTTCTTGTGGCCTTACAAAACTATCAGTGATTTTAAGTACTGTTATTTAATTATGTTCCGGACAAATGTGTCACTGTCAGAGGTGGTGGTCACCTAAAAAAACAACCACTATATGAGGTTTCACTTAATGTAATTTTTTCAAATAACTAATTCATATTTTATACTCCCAAGACTAGCACATTTAATATTCCGTAAACTCTATTAATTATTCACAACTCTGTTTCCAAAGCAATTTATGAAAAAAAAAACATTTGAAATTTTCTTCATAAAACTAATAATGATCAAAATTAAAATATCCATAAAAATGTTTGATTGTATGTGCTTTAACAAAATAGCACAAAATATTTAATGTAACAGTGTGGTTCTATTCTCATACTTGTACAGAAATATAGACCAAAAAGATAAAAAAACTATGTAAACAATGTAAGCTATTATAATCATTTAAATTTTCACACAATTTTAGTAATGCAAAAAAGATTTCTTGGCTTGTATGTCTTGCCTACTTCACTCAGTAAGTAATACACACATTAAATATTTCAATGTTTACTCCATTAAAACAATTACCCTTTTTTGTTCGCGAAGTATAGCGAGTACAAATTTTAAGACGTAAAAAAATATTCCTTCTGCTCAACCAGTCACATTAGTCGAAAAATTGAAAACTGAATCATGCAAGAACTTTTTCGAATAAGGTATGCTCAAATTTATTAGTACATAATATTCAAATGGTAAAGCATCTAGAATCTAGATGAACAAGCTTTAAAGCATATTTCTAAGTTATAATCAAAAATCAAATTTTCAAAAATAATTTCAATAGAATGCAACAAATATGTTTGTCGTCTGATGTAAACACACTGAGTCAAATTATCAAGTCTGAAATTATCACTTTTCAGTCTTTAAGCACATTATTTTTAGGATAAAAGTAAAGATAGAAAGTCAATTTCACGCACAGAAAATCTATTTCAGAACTATTTAAATATCAGCAAAGTTCGCTCAAACCATTAAACATGATTACACATGCATGACTTTACTGGTATTTCCTTTCATATTATTTCATATTCATAGTGAATGCTGGTACTTTATTTTTCATTATAAACATCTAAACAGTAAAACATAAAAAAAATTGCAGTTTTGTAAATTATTTATTGCATTACTACAGCATACTATCCACCAAGACGATATCACAAACTTTCCATAGCAACAATAACAAGAACGGCGCCATATTGCATCTTCTGAGAGCGGAGGGAGGGAGAGGAATTTTTTTCCTCACGTCAGCGTTAACACGGAGAAAAATAGTTTGAACGCAGTCGTGTTAAAGAGATGATTGTTGATACCGGTGTTTATTTGTAATTTCAGAAATGTTGATATATGCATATATAAGTGCGTATGTGTGTGTATTCAGAAAACCAACTCGTGTCGAAATCACCTCCCTAATGACCTGAACCAGACCAGTATTTCTGAAAACTTATATATAATGAAATTATATATAATGAACTTATATATAATAAATGACTTATATATAAGTCATTTATTATTAATTAATTAGTTAATTAATTAAAACTTATATATAATGAACTTATATATAATAAATGACGTTTATAATGAAAAATAAAATACCAACATTGACTATGAATAGGAAATAGTATGAAAGGAAATACCAGTAAAGTCATGCATGTGTAATCATGTTTAACGGTTTGAGCGAACTTTGCTGTCACTTAAATAGTTCTGAAATGGATTTTCTGTGCGTGAAATTGACTTTCCATCTTTAATTTTATCCTAAAAAGCAATGTGCTTCAAGACTGAAAAGTGATAATTTCAGACTTGATAATTTGGCTCAGTGTGTTTACATCACATGACACACGTATTTTTTGCATTCTATTGAAACTATTTTTGAAAATTTGATTTTTGATTACAACTTAGAAATATTTTTTAAAGATTGTTCATCTAGATGTTTAAAGTATATTCTGGCATTGAAACATTCCTTATGCAAGACGACCACCAGCTGAGCAAATTCCGGAGGTGTGACCGGTCGCCTTAGAGAGATTCATTTCGTAGAGGCAACCTCTGTAAGACGACCGTCTCTAAACGATAAACGTATTTCTGAGAACATAATATATATTGGTATTGAGCATCACCTCTTTAAGGCATCCATTTGCAAAGATGCATTTTTAGGTGTGGCTGGAGAGGTGAGAGAAGAGGTGGAAACGAGAGGATTCACTGAATGTTTTTTAACTTTAAAGCTTTCTGTTGGTTACAAAACAGAAATAACCTTATTTTCAAGAGTATCCAAATAAATAAAATAAAAGTAAATAAATAAATAATTTAAAATAATCAGTAGACAACAAGAATACCAATGAATTTTGGTTTTGCGGACACCAGTATTAATTTCATTGTTTAGAAGAAGTCTATTGCCGTCAGTTAGAAAATTAGTATAAACCCATATAAAACAACAGAAGGTTTATTTGACATCCATTTCTATTACACTGATACCAGTAAGAAAACTAGTAAAAATCAATATAAACCAATACAAACCAGTAGAAAATCCTGACACTGATGTCCAGTTAAGACCATTAGAAACCAGTAAAAGCTAACAGAAACCCATAAAAACTTTTACTGGTTTCTATGGGGCATTTTCAGTAGGGTCTTCATTTCCTGTGGATTAAATAAAAATAAACAAAGGAAAAAAAGTTTAGCAACCAAAAGCATTCTCTTGCGATTTATCGTGCTTTAAGAATTATTTACTTCTGATAGCCCTTCAGTCAAGAAAATATTAACACATATCCTAATCTCAGCCAACTTCGTGTTACCATGGTTACACCTCTCTGAATGTCCACCCCGGGGCGATGGAGAGACTGCCACCCGAACAGGGTGCGGCTAACGGGCCCGTCACCCTGTATGCTGCTTTGGCTCAGCGATGCTCGTAATGGGGTCATCATGTCGGAGCAGGTCTATGCTAGTTTTACAAAGCCGATGATAGGGCGTTACTCTAGTCTTCGAAACGGATAATTCCAAAGGTGTTACCATGGTTATAAACGAACCAGAAGAAAATTGACCTTGAGTTGGGTAAACAAACGGACTACACTAGGTGTGGCCAACTTCTGTATATGTTACCATGAAAGACTGAAATTAGAGAATTTTAATGTTTTTTGGAGAAGTCGACACATACGAAAGACTTCGGTAAAAGACTGAGTATTTGGTCATATTCTAATGCATTCGAGCCATCGCCGGCATATGTGAACAAGTACAAATAAGCTCTGGTGGAGGTCAAAACGACAAGAGGAGAGAGAAGCGACAAAGACACTAAATCCCTTGTTCTGCCGCCATTGGTATTTCAAAATAAAATAATTAGAATTGTGTATAAAGAAACACAGAATGCATGACGGAGACCGGCAACATCGAGGGGCCGTCCAGAAGGAGAAAGTTGAGAACGCTACTCATTTTGTAGTGGATTCGTTGCTGAGCTGGATTCCGAAGCGATGCGCAGTATACCGATGACTGTTGTGCTAGAACAGTAACGCGACGGAGCAAAACCTGTAAATCCATAGGCGCAGTTGCGGTGCTCCATCCAATTTTTCTCGTTACCTGTTTTGTTGAGGTCCTGGTGGTTGCTTCTGTTTCCTGTTAAAATTCTTTTTTTTTTTTCAGATTTACCCCCGAACAGCCCCCTATACAAACCTAATGAACTCGCCCTTGCTGCGGGCTGGGGTCAAGAAGGCGCAGCAGCCAATGGAGAAAAGCCGACCTTTAAACCCAGGGAACATCTGAAAGAAGTCATTCTTACCCTGCAATCAAGGGAAAACTGCTTGGAATTTATAAACAAAAAGAAAAAAGGAAGATTTTCGGAAAGAATGCTATGTGCTGGTGGAGGTAAGTCTAAATTTAGCACTAAAAATTTAGGTACATAAAACAGGCTTTAAATGCAACTGCTTATAAAATATCTTTTACTTATTTTTATTAACGAAATAAAAGCTGATCAACAAACTAATATAATACAAAAATTATTAAAGATGTCCATTAAAAATCAAAAATTCTAAGAATGAATGTTAGACTAATTCTCATCCGAGGTGATTGAACTATTCCCCCGCGCCGGATAAACTGTAGTAACTACTTCAGGCATAAAATACCTATACTTACAATAAACACCTCTACCTAAAGAAATAAATATCTACACCTATACCGTCAAACTGCATTAAAATATAGAGAGCTATACCATGTCCATAAAAGTTTCATACAGCCTCGTTGGTCATACAGATATATACGTCGAATAGGAATATTTTAAACGACGCAAGTATTGGGATTTTTAAATTTAAAAAATCAGCTACAAAATAATATTTATCCCCTTCCTATAGTTACGTTTAGTTAAAGTTTATACTTAAGATAAAATATAAAACATAAACGTTTAACTCCTGCACCATAAAGCGTGACCGAAATATTTATGCAGTTTCAAAATTTGAAATTTTAAAAATCTTTTTCAGCTGGCCTTAAAGGGTAGTTTAAAAAGTCAATTAGAATAATTTCTTTTCCTTTAATATCATTCAATGATATTCTTTTGTCATTTATTAGAGAGTAACATTTTTACTTCCTTGTACGAAGTAAAAAGGAAGTATTGTAATCGCCAAAAATTTCGGGTACCATATTTCAACGAAAATATCTATTTTGACAGCTATCGAATGCAATTTAACAATGTTTTTGAGTGACATTCATATGTAAGGACAGAATAAAAGATTCTTTTCTCGCAAAATAATTAGGGCTGCTATAATATGTAGATGTGCACCTCGTATTTTGGTTACAATCGGCCACACTAAAAATATATAAATATATGTATGTAATAAAAATCTAATAAAAATATATATTCCACTCTATTCCTCGTCCTAGTGAGTTCAGTTTCTTATAAGTTTGTAAATTGTACATTTCTTGCTTTAAAAATGATTGAATTACATTGTTCTTATCTTTCGGTTAAGATTTTTGGGCCTTTAGTTAACCTGCATGCAATAATTTTGGAACTATCAACAATTTAAAAGTTTTTTAAGTGAGGCTAAACCTAATTTTTGGTTATGATAGCGGCCATATTTGTTTACATTTGAAGCTTAGCAGAATAGTGGATTTGTTGCCAATCTAGAGAAACTAAGCTTCGCAACAACAAAGTAACGTCTTCTTTTATTATTGCAAATTAAATTATGCTTAATTTATTTTGGAATTATCATTTAAGTTATTAGCTGGTTTTTGTGTACAAATTGTAATTTTAATTTTAAAAATTGTTTTAACTGTACTTGCTGTTTTACGTTATTCTATATGTTTCAATTTTTAATGAAAATATTTTGAATGTTTATGTATTTCTGCCTTACCGCGAAGTGAGAACTGAATTAATTAGTAGCGCGTGCGCATTACGTAAGCGGCGCTGAATCGTCTGCGAAAAACTGTTTCTTTTTTATTTGTTTAATTTTTTTGTACATCGTTTTAGGTTTATTATAGTATTTGAATAGAACTTGTTGTAATTCTTCAGATGCTATAATTTTTTGTCACTCTGAGTTATAAAATGAATGAGAAGTAACTTTGTTACGTTAATTATCGCCGAAGTGTGGCTATGGTAAATAAATATAGTGAACATAAAAGTGCATTTATTCTATTGTCGTTTATGCGCTATCGACGAAGTAGATTTAATTCAAAATTAGCTAACAGTTAATTCAATATATTTAAATCAAATGCAGGAAAGTTGCGAATAATTTAATATTCCGTACAAGGAAGTCATGTAGTGTACAGGTCAGATTTTTTTATTTATAATTTTGTTACAAATGGTGTGCCGAAAGAATTTTCGCACAAGTATATTCTAAATTTTCAAAATCTAAAAATCAATTATTAATATTCTCATGAAGACAAAAAATTCATTAAACTACAAATAATTTTAATTTTTAATTTATGCTAATTTTTAATATCTAATATAAAATGTCTAATTGCCAATACTGAAGCCTGCCAGTGTTTCTTAGAACACGAATTCTAGAAGCTGTGAATAAATTTCCTTTTTGAAAAATGCATATTAATTAGTGCTTTTCATGATTTTTCATAAGCCGTAGTTATTCTTCAATGTACTTTCCTTGTGAGTTCGCATATTTAACATGGCTGTATAATTATATATAAATAAATAAAAAAATAGTTACCTGGCAAATAAGGTGGATGGTTTAATACAGTCGCTTCTTTTGGTCTCAAAACTTCTTCGGTAATAATTGCTTTATGGCTTGATGAATTGTCTTGTTTCGGAAATCAATCCCCAAGTTAAACCGAAATTTATGCCCTGTGTCTTTGTGCATGGCAAGGCTCATAACAATCCTCCTAACATATAATTCATAGCATCCAATGACGGTGCAAGATCATTTGGTCGTAACTGAATAAACGCTTTAACTCATTCAATTTGCAATGAAACCAGACAGCAATTTCAATGAACATTCATCACAGACCAGGCATGCTCGAGGCAGCCTTAACACGGTTAATAAATACCCCAACCTGGAGGTGATCCGAGGAGGTGCCAATCCCTCGTTCAATCCAGAGGGATTTTAAATATTACATTCGCTCACTAAAATGAACTCAAGCACAGTGGTGAACGGCGAACATACACCGAAAATAAACAAAGTCACAAGGTTGACATCCTCGGTTCCTCAGTTGTGACCAAGGCTAGTCCATCTCCCTAGCACTACCTGCTCTATCAAATCGTGTAGCGTCCCCACAACCAAGGGCAGAGAAGATGGTACCAGTACGGTCCCTGACAAATCTGAACCTACCACCGAATGAACCATGGTTCTAGTCCTGCGAACACTGATTATTTGCCCCATAAGTCAAGGCTATCTAGATAGTGATTCATCCAGTTCGCTGGGATGGTCAGTCCCAGTTGACACCCAGGGATAGTTGTCCGAACATAGTTAGCCCGAGCGAACCAGTGGAGCTACGAAGAGGCCTCTGTTGGACTGGGACAGGAGGGGCTACATGGTGCGCACACTGCCCCGTAGCCATACCCATTCTCGGAAGGTCCACATCAAACTCTGGGTCTCCTCCCATACAATAGTCGGTTCCGGATCCGATCCTTCCCAGCCTCAAGGAAACACAACTACCCGCACCAATAGACACGACATTTAGCTAACAAGACACTTAACTGGCAGCACGTTTCAGCTGAAAACGCGCCCATATAAACAAAAAATACAGGACAAAATTCGACTAAACTTTGTTCATATTTATATGAAAGAAAGCTGTTCTCAGGGTATCCTACGAGAAGGATTATGAATAATTACCAAATTTTCGAATTTATTTAAGGAAACTATGGATTTTAAAATTAGACGCAAAAGCAATCCTATTTTGACGTAGATTTTGAAATCAGTTTCGAGAGTCTTTTTGAAATCAAATTTTAAAATCAGTTTCGAGAGTCTCACTTTTGAAATATGTAGGGCTAGGACCCATTGGCCTTAGCCCTATGCATTTCAAAAGTGACAAATAAAATTTCAGCAGCCAGAAGAACGAAAAGATTTTAGACAGAAAGTATGAGCGGAGCAAAGCGAAGCAAATGTATTGTGATCTATCGATCAAAATGTAATGAAACGGGAAAAAACTTGTATACCAAAAATTGAGAAGTTGAAAAATTAATGCCATTAACTAAAGATGAAATATGCTTATTAAAGTGGAAAAGTTTAAAGAAGTTACTAACTGAAAAAGCTTTAAGATAAATTTGTAGAACCCAATTCAAATTATGTTACGAATTTTGTACATTTATAAATAATTGTAGTGAAATTATATGCAAAATTTTAGTATTTTTTGTGTAATGTAACATGAAAATCTAAAGAAGTGAAGCTTTGCTGGAAAAATAAGAATACAGGACCAAGTCTATTTAACATTGAGTAAATGGCTAGCTGGCTAAATTGGCGAGTTATCGCCAAGCTGGCGACGGTTATGCAGACTAATTTTTGTCGACAAATTTGGCAAAAAGTCGCCAAACTTGACAACACTTTGGTCCGGTCCCTGTATAACTGAAGTATTGTAATTGAATAACTGTAATTAATCGTCTATATAATTGTAGCCGTATCCGGTCCTAATATTTCTTCCATTAATTTCGAGAAGAACTAGAAATTTCACAGTGGCCATCTATATAAGATCGGAGAGAGCATCAGTTTTTCAATTGTTAGTTCCGAGCTGAATTCGGAGTTTTGATGTATCAATGAGAACTTCGCCTTTTATATGCGCTTTTCTTTGCAGTGTGTTTAACGTTCTTAGTAATATAAACTGTAACTTACAGATTTTTCCCTGTGATAATCTGAAGAGCCGTACGAATATTTTTGTGGAAAGTTCCAGAACTGTGAACTGTTTCTTTTAATAAAATAAACTTTATCGAACTATCATCGGTTCTGTGTGTATTCAATATCTTATGAACCCGTATGCACGCAAAGAGTTTTAGGACTGGGGGTTGAATGCCGGAAACAAGACCGATGTTGGAGCAACAAACACAGCTCGTGACTGCCTTTGCTACATTCCAAGAAAAGATAGAATGGGCCGAGAACTCCGTTAGAGAAGAAATGAAAGCGGACCAAGTCTGAAGCAGGTCAACAGGAAATGAAAAGAGACATTGCCTGCATAATAGAAAACAAATTCGATGTTATGAAATGCAGAATAGACGGGTAGAAAATAAAGTTGGAAAAAGTGAAGGAAGAGTGTCTTCTGTCAAACAACAATCGAACAGAGAGTTTCAACTATCAAACAACAGATCGATTACAGAGTATCTGCTGTCGCCAAAAATTCTGGTAGCTTAAAGAAATTCATAACGACAGCAGAAGGCGCATGTGACGGTTTTAAATTTTTATCTATGCTTTTTCGCACTACTCTAAAGCTGTCCACTTTTATTAGAAAGACATCCTGGCAAGTATTTAAACCTCAATTCTCTAAATTATATTCACAAATGGATTCGATTCCCAACCTATCACCTGCCACCTAATCGCTTCTCTGAGATCAGACGCAGCGGATATTTTTCCAACTCCACCCGAAAACCAGAGTCTAGGCATTGATATTCTACCCGGTGCCTTGTAACGGCGCTTGGGGACAAATGTTTAAAAGACTATAGCAAGCTTCAATTAAAATGTGGCCAACAAAAGCCCTCGCAAACACTCCATTAGCTCTCTACGGATGTTGAAAGTCTGTCTCATCGCGCCATTTCAGACTAACCATCAGAAACAAAGGAAACCCTGTCCCTGTAATACTTCATCGATGGCATCCGGGACCCTGAAATACAGAAAGCCGTGCGAAGAGCGGATATCAAGGATCTAAACAGCGCTTCGGTGTACTCCATGGAATTCTAGGCAGTCTAGCAAGCAACTTGTAGAGACGGTCACCCATCACAGAGCGGCTTATGTAAAAGAGTCAGTGGATCAACTGACTGATCGTCTAGACATTTAACCAAAGACAAGCATTTAAGCAAGACAATACATTGGCGCGAAACAGGAACGACAAAAAAACAACCTTTAATTGCTAGAACTGCGGTGCTGAAGGCCCCATACAAAGGAATTGAAGAACACCGTAACGCCAGGAAGCTAAAACTGCCCTTAGCAAGTAGGGGGGAACTAAGTTGTGGCCATTTCGCAGAGCGGAAGTTGCCAGACAATGAGAAGCTCCATTCTAAAGCGCTTGAGATTTCTGCAATGAGTGGAGACAGTAATAGACTTTTCATTATGGGACTTATGAATGGAGTTCCTTCCAATATATCCATCGATACTGCAGCCAATGTTACCATCATTCGAAAATATCTGGCTCAACACTTGAAAGCTAAACTCATCGCAACGCAGTCCTGCGGTACTCACGAGAATATGTCTGGTGATAAAATCGACATTTATGGGAAATTAAACATTAACATCATCTTTGCAAGTGCCGCGTACCATGAAACGGCAGATGTGGCAGATATTACGTACTCTGACTGACCTTGCATACTCGGATTGGACCTTCTAAGGAAATACAATTTTTCCTTGGACTTTAAAAAAATGCATTCACCCTCTGCGGACATAGCCCTATTCGGAATTAATGATGAAGGAGTTAAATCTTTCCATAAAATTATAGCTCAAGACGATATCACAGTACTATCAAGAACAGCATATTTTACTGCCTGGATCCATAGCTGAAAATAAAAATTTTCGGTACGGCATAATGCAATATCCGATTCCAAATCCGGCATCCCAATATTCTAAGAACTATGATAGCCCGAAATGTAGTAACCTCGGCACTCGTCGACTTACCTAGGACAGTTATCCCGATGAGAGTTTCCAACGTCAGTGATAAGGGAAAAGTCATTAAGAAAGTCGAAGGGCTTGCGACATGTACTCCAGTGACTTGCATAAAAGAGCTAGTAGTCATCCAGCTCACTTTCTGAGGTAGGTCGAACCACTTTGCCACAGGACAGAATGATACAGGGGATCATCCACCAAACAAGTAACATCCAAGACATCTACCGACTGTAAACAGTAAGAGGTAGGAAAACGTCTAAAGGAAATGAAAGAAAGCGACGTTATCGAGCTATCCGCGAATCCTTGAACTTCTCGTCCCTATCGTCGTGGTCAGAAAGAATGGTTTCAACTAGATTTTCCTTCGACTATCGCCGGTTGAACAAGGTTATTAGAAGAAAGACAGCTACCCTCTTCCTAGACCTGAGGACATTCTGAACACTGTTTCTGGAAGCAAATGGTTTTTGACGTTTGATTTAAAGAGTGGATATTGGCAGGTAAACATGCACCCTGATGACCAAGAAAAGGCGACATTTTCTACTGGACAAAGACTTTGGCAAATTAAGGTGATGTTGTTTGCATTATGTAATGCGCAGGCAACATTTGAATACCTCATAGAGATAGTGTTGAGAGGTCCTTCCTACGAAGCCCATCTGATATACATAGATAACAGCATCATCATCAGAAAAACTTATGCAGAGTATTTACAAAATTTTAGAAAGGTGCTTCAGAAACTGATGGAAGCCAATCTAAAATAAAGTCCCGACCTGTGTAGAACACCCTCTCCAGAAAGCTGTAGATATTGTTCCAGGCTTGAAGAGAAACACGAGCTGCTTAATCCGGTCATACGTCAAGTTATGTATTCAGAATCTTCTGAGCTAGACCCATGGAGAGACGAAGAAATCGGGAAAGAGCAGTGCGAAGATGGCGATATAATCCCATGTTTGACTTAATGAAAATTTCAAATAGGAAACCTACCTGGCAGGACTTTTCGAGCTACAGTTCTACGAATAAGCTGTCTGGGACTCACTCCATATTCGAAACGGCTTCCTATACCGGAAGTTCGAATCGAATGATGAAAAAGCATTCCGATGGCAGTTGATAGATACTTCCAAGATCCCGATACCGGATGTCCTTGACTACTATATAACTACTTAGGAGGCCACTTTGGAATAATGAAGAATGCATTTCGACAGCGCTTCTACTGGAGTAATGCAAGGGCTGACAGGCAAAAGTGGCGCCAAACTTGCGTTGCCTGTGCGGATCCGAAAGGCCCTAAGTGACGCAGCCGAAGATAGCTGCAACATTACAGTGTGAGAGCGCTTTTTGAACATATCGCTTTTGACATCCTCGGAATTCTGCCACGAAATGCTGATGACAACAAATACATAATCATTGTCATTGGTTACTTCACGTAGTGGCCTGAAACACATCGTATTCCCTGATCAAGATGTTGTCACGGTAGAAGAGGTAACGATACAGCGTTGTATTTCCTGTTTCGGATTGCATCTTCAATTACATTCCGATCAGGGAAGGAATTTTATCTCGCTGTAACTAAAGATCTCCAGAAACTGTTTTGCGTAGGCGAAACCCAAAGGACGTCTTTACATCCGCAATCAGACAGCATAGTTGTTACGAATTGTTTAATCGATCCATCCTTTACAACCTCTCGCTGATGGCTTCCAGAAACCAATAAGACTGTAACATCTTTTCTTACTGGCCTATTGCAGTGTTGTCCACGAAACTACCGGCTATTTTCCATCGCAGTGCTCATCGGTCTTGACCCTTCTCTGCCTTATGATCTGTTATTTGGTCGCTCTCCGGATGTGCCTTCATCCCCTGAGGAGTACATTCAAAATTCACAGGGACTGCTTGAAGTGAAGCAGTTTCACTCGAGAGCGAGTTAGCTTGGCGACGTAAAAAATGAAGACCCGGTACGAAGCGAGAGTTACAGGACTTCGAATCAACGAAAGTGACAAGGTGCTGTTGTGGAGTCCGATTCAACGGAAAAGTCTCTCCTAAACTACAAACCCCTTGGGATGGTCCTTGTAGAGTCCTAAACAATCTGAACGACGTCGTAGTTCGGATCCTTGAGTCATCAAATCCTAAGTCTAAAGTCGTTCATAATGGCAGGATAGAGCCATAGGACCTAGTCCCTATAGTGTATATAATGTAAATATAATACTAAGACAATGGTTCTATTTGTATTTAATTAGTTTTTAAGGTTACTTGTGAAATTATTGGTTTAATAGAACATCGATTTACCTTTAGTTGTAAGTATGGTGTTACGAATGACATCACTTCACCACCAAACTGCACGAGACAAAGACTGACGTTGCATGATGAATTGTTGCGTTTAATAACTTTAGAATGATGTAGCAGTGAGATTAATTTCCTTAATAACCAGAAGTAGTGAGAAAAAATGTCCGAATGTTTAATGTAGTGTTTCTGTGCTGTTAAATTGTATTTTGTTACGTGTGATACTAGCTCTTCATTTTAGAATTACCGAAGTAACGCCGTGTAGACATTCTTTATTGTGTTACGTTTCAGAGCTAGCCTTCATTGCAAGACGCACAGCATAAAATATGGCTGTAATGCACATCTCAAGCACTACAGTCCCTGGACAGACCAGGGTCTGTAATGCTTGAGATATGCTGTCCTTGGGAAGGCTGGAATATTAAGAATTCTGTAGATATGTAAATAATTTTAGTGAAATTATATGTAAAATTGTTGTACTTTTTTGTATATTGTAACATGAAAATCTAAGGAAGCGAAGCTTTGTCGGAAAAGTGAGAATACAGGGGCAAGTAGCATCATACATCTCTGTATGTGCTGTATTGCTCCTAGGCGAGATAGAAATGAATGAATGATGGTATTTTTCCAAATGATGGTATTTTTCCATAATGAAGGTATTTTTCCAAAACCAAACTGACAGATTCGATTTGTTCATTTTACACATATTAATGATTTCTAGAAGTATTAGAGATTTTTCGGCGGCTGTAGGAAAACTACACTGGTATCCAAAAATTAGGGGAAAATCGCAAAAATAACTCATTTAAAAATCAGCCAATCCTTATAAAATTTGAATATTTTGTCTAATAAGACTTGCTGAATAAAATTACAGTATGCAAATTAGAGGCTCTGCAATCGGAATACGTCATCTGCGAGGAGCATAAAATTGCTTGTTCTAGAGCAAGTCTGCAAATTTCGATGTGATCCTGAGAAAAATCTAGTGTAACGAATTTGTAATAATGATTTACAGACAACACAAGCTCTATGGATCGCGATAGAGAGCTACAGATTGATGATTACAGGCAAGTCGGACAGAAGTGGCCAGATGGCAAAATGTGAAAGCTTCTCTGGTTTATTGACATTTCTAATCACATATTCGGCATACAGCAAGTTCAACGCTACAGTGAGCGACAACAAACCGCTACAATGAGCGACGATGACCGATATTTGCTGTTATGAGCACCAAGGAATAGAACTGCAAGTCCGACTTAACTCACATCCTTCCTTATAGCAGTCGCTAAAAGGTTGGTGTCAAAGTCAACCGTACATAAAAGGCTTCATAAAGGAAGTCTGTACACGAGGTAACCAGCCATTTGGATGCCGCTAACGTCACATCATAAAAGGGAACTTTAGAGGTGGGCATGTCAACATGTTCACTGGGCGGCTGATCAAGGGAGGGGCGTTCTCTTCATGGATGAGTCCAAGTCTGGCCTCCAAAGCGATAGTAGCCATTATTTGATTTCGAGAAACCGAAACCGTTACCATCCATCAAACATCCTTGAAATAGATGCATACGGAGGAAGCAGTGCCTGTATTTGGGTGGTATCTCTTTGGGTGTACCCACAGACCTTCATTTCTTTTATCGTAGAATCGCGAATGCTCAGGCCTATAGAAATGGCACTGTTGATGCTTATCTGCATCCTTATGGCTGGGTAATAACTGATGATTTCCTGCTACAAGACAACAATTCTAGACGGCACAGTAGAGTGGAACGGAAAAACACGTTTTTGAAATTCGTATACCTTAGTCATTATATGTTTCCAAATAGGCTAAAACAAATTGTGTTCAAATTGCAGACCGAAATATTGGCATCTTGAGGTTCCACAACTCAAATGGATATCTATACTGACTTTTTTAACGGTTTTATGCATTTTTGGTGAATTGCTTTTGGAAACAGCGAAATTAATTATGCGAGAAATTGCTTCTCACACCAAAATACCAAATTTAGTGCCAAAATATACCGCTAAAAAGCAGAAGAGTTTCTAATCTGAATATTGGTTCTAGCTTGGGATAAGCAATCACATGGCTTACATGATATTTCAACGACTTTTTATTGTTAATTAGTTGGTTGTTTGGTGTGTTTTGTCAACCTTGCTTTATCAGTCATTGTTTATGTCGGACTAAGATGATGTCACCTAGAAGTTCATCTTTGTATAATATTTTTGGAACTCTAGTACAACTTAAAGAGACAGTTTTACCCAAGAAGCATTTCCTGTGGGTCAGAAATAAGTTATTGTGGAAAGAAAACAAGAAAGACCCGTCAGTCATTGTCGAAATAGTTTTCTGTGACATTTGAAGAGTTTGGAAGAAAAGGTAAGGAAGTTACTTCAGGTAAGTTCCTCTGGGAGTTGCATCTAGAGATATTCCAGTTAAAGTTATTGATTGGAGTAAGCTGCGAAGAGAACGTCGTAAGCTATGGCCCAAGCTTCAGTCAACGGCTACACCAATATTATAGTCTTCGTATGGCATCTGCGTTGATGAGAAGAAGAGCAAAACTAAGTGTATGAAAAGAAGGGAAATTCTTTTTACAGGAATTCAACTGAGGAAGAGCATGATGTTCTCTTTTCAAAATCTGGTTCTGTTTATATAGGCCATAAAACTCCGGATTCTGGATCCAGCACATGTATTACGCAAAGCATCATCAACATTGTTACACAGAAAGCATCGAACTTTCTAAACTGGTTGCTATCGGTTGTGATGGAACAAATATCAACACAGGGAAGTAAAATTGCGTAATTAGATATCTTGAGATCTTTGTTGGTCATAAACTGCATTCATTTGTTTATAGGCTTGTTGCCCACCAATCAACTGCCTCTTCGTCAGCCTTTCCAGAAGATTCATGTAAATCCAGAGGATTGATGAAATGCATCTGGGACATAATAATTTTCTGAAAGAATAGAAAAATCCCTGAAAACATATGAACATTTCCCATGACAAGTTATGTTTCTATTCCAGCTGATCAATGCGAAATTGACAAAAACAACCTCAGTACTGAACAAAAATAACTCCTCGATATTTCTAAGGCACTATCCTCGGAGGAATGCCCTTCAGTCTTAGCAAATAAGTGTGCTGAGAAAATTGCTCACTCAAGAAGACTCTTTGCGGCCAACAGAATTCTTTTCTTTATATGTATCAACCGCCGAACCTACAGGTAACTTGAAGCTACTAGCCGAATATGTTGTAAAAGTTTATGTACCCATCCTAGTTCGAAATAAATAAAATCCCGTGTAAGGCAATCATTAACGAATTCATTCAGATGAACAATTATTTTTATCACTTTGAAAATATCCTGTTGGCGATGCTGGAGGAAGAGCGAGCACATATTCGTGAACTTGGATTGAGAAAAGTACTGAAAGCAAGAAAACTGACTGGAAGAGAAAAATAACGATAACTTGTGCTTCTCAAATTGAATTTCAAAGAGTATTTTGAGATGATTCGCTGGACCTGAATCCTATCGAGCATGATTCACTCACAAGGTTGCCGTAGAAATGGCTCTCAATCTTTTTTTTCAGACCCTCTCCACATAGACTTCTCTTTGTAACTGTATAATTTCATAGTTTGCTGTGTCACCTCCTTATTCTTCCACTGAAATCAGCATTTTTTTGCCTTTTCAAAAGAAATAACAACAACTTGACTAAATAATAAGGATTATAACACCTGCTGTACTACGCGAAAAGAAGAAAAGAATTTCTTACCCTTTTACGAAAAATGATCACATGAAAAGCTCTTTTGATGTACACATATATCCCTGTTATATATATATATATAGGTGTATGCATATAAAACTAAGGAAATAGGCCATTCGGCTATGCTTTTATGGATGATTTTGTCAATATTATTCTCCCTTTCCTTTAGTCTGAAATTACTTTTATTGCTCATAATTTTTTTAATAGCGAATATTTTTTTAATTTCATGAATAAACATTTAAAGAAACCGAGAAAACAAATTTTTAACATGTTCAGTGCCAGAATAGACATTCAAAACTTCATCAGGAGGCACCCTAATTTAAGGAAAGAATCTGATAAATGTTGACTTGTTTTCCAAATTATGTTTTCTAGCATAATAAACTGCTGTTGTATTGAAATTTCTACATAATTTTCTTCATGTATATCATTATTTGAAAATTCAGATTCATTGACAGGGACATATTCTTCACTTGAGGAACTAAATTTACTAATATGCTTGTTTGACA
The DNA here is from genome assembly GCA_000611955.2 of Stegodyphus mimosarum. NCBI lineage: Eukaryota > Metazoa > Arthropoda > Arachnida > Araneae > Eresidae > Stegodyphus > Stegodyphus mimosarum. The sequence goes on from KK117831.1 coordinate 400,711, forward strand.
AAACGTCTTGTCAACAGTTTGCAGGTTCTTCAGTGTTCACATCTTGCTTGTTTGCAACAAGAAGGCCTAGAAAAACTGTTATTTACATTGTTCATATAATGGAAAACTCTAAAAAATGTTTACAGGAAAAATGTAAACTTTAAAATAAAAGTCAAATTTATTGCATTTACCACCATAACAATAAACGATCCAAGACACAATGCTGACTAACATTAAAACAAAGTGTTTATAAAACCTCACTACACACTGTAGCATGAATAGCAATTAGATGATGCCACCACATTATGTGCCAGCATATGTTCACCAGTGAATGTATTGAAAAGAGCTAAATCTCTTGATCAGTGGGAGAGGACGAGGAGAAATAGAGAGCCATTGTCTACTCTTCAAACAAACAAACAAAAGAAGTGTTAAAGGAAATTTTTTGTGTGTATCTTATAAACCTGAAGCTGTTTTATATTGTTTTAGAAATTGCAAAATATTTTTTGGTCATTTGCGTAAACAGTGTTCTGTTACCAGTTCCTTCATAAAATGATCAATAAAATAATTCCCTAACTTCTTATTATATATCAATGGGTTCTCAAAAGGGCGAATTTCGTAGTTTCGGGGAGGGTATGTGGTCAGCCTCTCATTTATCTGTTAAGTATTTAACTTTAGTTTGTGAACATAAAAAACTAATTTTATTCAAATTTTGGTATTTATTAACTTTTCTATACTTTTCCTTGTTCTTATAAAATATTTTTAAAAAATAATCTAAATTTAAGAAAGTGTAGATATATTATTGTTAAATACTAAGTTGTAAAATACTAGTAGTTTAAACAAATTAGGCATTTGCTTTGTGTTTTTATTTTTAAATTTCGTTTCAACAACCCGAAGAGCCTTGCTACTGGTGAAACTATGTTGTGTTATTAGAAAATTCAAGTAAACACATAAAATCAATAATACTAACTTAGTTTATTACTTTCCTTAAAACACTAATATCAAACAAATTTACTACCATAAAATCATACTAGTCCCCGGGAACTACCTTATTTAATTTAGAAAACAAATTGCTAAACATTTATATATTTTTCACAAATACTGCAAATCTTAGACTAACCACTTCAATTCAAATACTGTTGGTTAAATAATAACTATTTTAAGAGTTAAGATATAAATTAAAATTTTCTATTTCATTTAACAGTTGTAAGGTTCTTACACCTTATTTATCCAAGAACATGTAAAAATTCAAATAATTAAGTACAGAGTTAAGTAATTATAGTATTGCACCAAAAGAAAAAAAATTAGAGTTTTAACTAGAGCAATTTAAGACTGCTCACAAATTTCTTCAGATCTCAGTTAAATCAACAAATCCTCAAAGATATTAAAGATTTAAATTTTTTTACATTTCAAAATTCTTTACAGCAAACATTTTTCTTCGATAAAAATCTTAAATTCCAATAATAATAGAATCTTTTAAAAAAATCCAAGAAATAATTAAACCAGAGAATTTTGGATGAAAAATTTCCTTAAGAATTTAAGTTAATATTAAAAGTTCAAAAGGAAAAACTTCTTAACTGATGGATGATGTGAACCTGAAGATGAACGAACCCGACGGCAGCATGGCGGAGACCGAACATTCGAAGAATACCCAGTACGCAGGAACTAGAAGTTTCATCGAGCGGCTGCCTTCTGTATTACGAACTTCAAATCCATCAGGAAACTCAGGTCGGAACACAGGTTGCTTGGACGGGTTGAGCTTTCTGTTCTTTTTAAATAGAAGAGGCGGACGGAATCTGACGAGCAAAATTTAGACTAAAAGAGTTCATCAGATGGTAGAATTGACGAAGAATAATTTTCTTTCCATTTTGAAGGACATTATTTTCGATTGTAGTATTATTTCCTTTTCATTGTTGATGAAGAACTAAGTAAAGCTTAGAAGCCATGAAGAAGCAAGTGACTGGAGCCATAAGCCCCCGTTAAAAAAACAAATTCATCCTCCCTGTTGTAGCTACCAAGTGCTCAAGGCACCCGAGAAAAATATCTTCTCGTCAGCCGAATGCAAAAACGAAGACGTCCAAAAGGGTTTATGAGGCCAAAAAGAGTAGTTGAAAACCACTGTTATATACACTAAGTGATCTCTATAAGAGGCACTTTCTTCATTTAATATTAAAATATAGTTTCAGGTGGAAACAAGGTTTCACTCACACGGTTTTTTACTTCCTTGTATGAAGTAATGGAAGTATTGTACTCGTGAAAATTTTCGGGTATCATATTTCAATGAAAACATCCATTTTGACTGCTATCGAATACAATTTAACGAGGTTTTTGCATGCCATCTGCATATAAGGACAGAATAAAGGACTCTTTTTCCGAAAACGGGTTACAAAAAGGATTTAAAAATGGATTCAGAAGAGATTTTTTCGTGATGTCTGTACATATGTATGTATCTCACATAATTCTAAAACAAGTAACCTCAGAACATTGAAATTTTGTACACAGGACTGCTATAACATGTAGTTGTGCATTTGACTTTTTGGTTGCAATCAGCTGCAGCAAAAGTATGTATATATGTATATACAGATACACACTCTGTTACTTGGCTCTGCGAGCTCAGTTTTTTTATTCTTATATGTTGGTAAATTGTGCATTTTGTGCTTTAAAAATTATTAAATTATGTTGCTCTTATCTTCCGGTTAAGATTTTTATGCCTTTAGTTAATCCGCATGGAATAGTAGAATTATCAACAATTTAAAAGCTGTTGAAGTATGGCTAAGCCTAATTTATATTCTGTACATGGAAGTCATGTATACATCAGATTTTTTCTAGTTCTTCTTTTTTGAAATGCTATTTCTTTTTTAGATGGAAACGACACATGTCAAGGTGATAGCGGAGGCCCCCTGATGCAGTCCCAACAAGATGCAGATGGAAACGTATACTGGACACAAGTCGGGATCACTAGCTGGGGTTTCCGTTGTGGTGTCTTAAATACTTACGGATTTTACACTCATGTACAGAACCTGGTTTCATGGATAACTGACACGATTGCAAACACGATAAATGAATAAATAAAATATCAAATTTTAAACTGAATTCAAACTTTTATGTCGGTAAAAGAGAGAGAATATTAGCCTTATGTATATATATTTGTATAAAGATATATATATTTTTAAGCTTTTAAACGAGTATTGTTAGACTGATTATGCAAGATTTTGTAAACCCAGAAGTAGAGAGTATTTCTCATTCTATCATTCTAACAATATTAAACGTTAAAGCAAAAACATGTTTAGAATTGCATCTGCTCCTGAACTCAGATGATAAAAAATAAATTAATTTAGAGCAATTTTTTAAATCAAGTAATACCTTTTTTGAATTCCACTTCCATAATACAGAGCATCAGTGATTTATGTCGGCGTTAGTTTCTAAGTGACTGTTTGTATTTCAATCTCAGTAGCAAATAAGAGAAAAGATTGCATAAATAAACTGTTGCATAGGTGGGAAGTTTATTTACAGCAAAAAATTGCCTTCTTATTTGCCTCCACTATTGCTAGTAGATTCCTAATTGTTCATCAATTACAACTGTTGCTGCAGTTGCACTTTCGATTTGTTGCTCTGGCTTTAACATCAATATTATTTATTTTGCCTGAAGCTTTACGTTTGTTTTTTTCTTTTTATCGTAAAGTTTAGAATTGGAATATAAAATCTAGTTTGTCACTTTTTTTACTTTTTTAAATTCTTCGAATTTTGAATCCATGGCATCTAACTTAGCAAGAAGTTCATTTTAGCATCATAAAGCATTCAGATAATCCTTTTGTGGTTTTTTTTTATTTATGATTCAGGTTATTCAGTTTATTCAATTTTCTTTCTCAACTCTTCTCTATTCTAACTGAATAGACTTCTCACTGGTTGATTCACTAGAGTCTTGGTCTAGCAAGAATTCAACATATTCAACTTCACATTCTACGGAAAGTAAGTGTAGCAATCAATATCTTAATGAGTGTTGAAATCATTCTTACTGTCGAATATTCAAATTTATATCTAAAAACGTTTCACACACTTTGGAAATTCCTTTCATGCAATTACCAATAGCACTTGTGTAAGCAGTAGCAAACTTTTTAATGCACTTCGGGTTGGCTAAATGGGCATTTTCGTAAAATTAAAATAATAATAATAATAATGGAAAGGTTACTAAAGGTGGTAAAATGAAACTTGCACAATATAAGTTTGATTAATTTAATAAATATTATTTATTGGAAGAAACTTTTTTCTTTCATAACGGCTAAAAATTAAAAAGAGAAATTTGGAAATCAAGACACTAGAGATGAGTAAAACAGCTCCTGTAAGGGATCACATCCAGAACCATTCTCTGAATCAAAGAATCAGTTATTTTTAACATTTCACCGCTCACTAACAATGACCTTGATGAATACGCTTGGAACAGGCATGGATCAAGAGCAATGTGCAAAGATGATGAAAAGCACAAAGAACTTAACAAGGAATGGGGTCGCTGGAATCAACTCAACCAAACTGCCGACTCCCTGGACTGATTTCTTTCTATGTAATTTTGAGATTCCTCAAAACACCTTTGTACTTAGAACAGTAATAAAATTCTGGAATAAAGAAATGCTAAAAGTTAAAAAATAATGAAAACTAAACTCACTTTTACTAAAGATTACATTATTTTATTGCTACTACAAACCACAGTGTAAAAATAAATTTTAAAATTGGAGGCAAATCTTAAAGAATAGAAAATGGTCTGCTGACAATGCCGGCATTTCCCTTTTTTAATCTAATTTGAAAAAATGATATCAAATATCGCTCTAGGTTCTTCTATTCGGTAGAGTTCATATTTTGTTCTGCAACCTTGGAGAAATACAGTAGATGGAGAAATTTATGTTTATAAATATATATACTAATGTTAAGGAAGATTAATGACAAATTCACAGCTCTTGATTACGAGATGTTAGTAAAATAAGTAAATAAATAAAAAAATAATTTCTTATTTTACATAAATATTACAGTAATATTGTGTAAAAGTAATACCTAGCATACATAACTATACCATAATACAGTATTCAAAGAACTGAAATGAAACTCAAAGGAACAGCTCTAAGGAAGTGAAAAGAGGAAATAATCAGGCTCCGCAGGAGCCAGATTTGCGACTAGAGCAAGAGCGATGAAAACTGTGAATAATCACGACTCCGAAGGATCCAGATCTACGACTAGAGAAAGTGTGTCCACGCACTGACAGCTGGTAATCCAAGGAATTAGTTCCTATAATCCACGTATTTTAAACAGATCCTTACACTGATAGATAGGGGAACACTCCACCCATTTGTAAACAGAGGTGATCAATTTCGCCGAGATGTGTCGGTTTATTTAATGTTTTGTTTTTTAAATACTAGATGGGTCACAAGCAAACCAGTAGCGCACGTAAAAAATAGGTCAGAGACGTTTCTGGCAAATAATAAAGGAAAGGAAGCTAGTGTTTATATCAAGATTATATCACATTTTTTGACACGCTTCCTAATAACAGCTCTCGTTAAAAGAACTGCCGTTCCGTTTTCGCCGGAGCGCTGATCATTCATTCAGGAAAGTAAATCGTTTCCGATGCGAGTCGTCTACCTCTACAAGAGAACCGGCGTTGGTAAGAAAAGTGGGAGATTTCGAAGCTAAAAGATCAGTATTTTCAGGTTTTTAGAAGATTATAATTAGGCTCTGATCATTTAAGATTTTGTACAACCAAATGTTGCATTTACATTCATTTCTTCGATAATTCTAAATGTCAAAACTAAAGATGCTTTAGAGCGAAGTAACTGTCGAGTAAAACAGAGGTATTTATGTTTTTCTTGATTTAAAATGTGAATCGTTTTAGATATGGCTTAAAAACAATTTTTTTAAATTCTAATTAAGAGCTTGTTGATTTTGGATTTATTACAAATCAAGAATTATTTTAAAGTACACCAAATTGTATATATTTAGATGTTCATTATTAAGTTAATAGTATTTAAATAAGGACGCAAGAATACTATACTTAAATGACAGTTTTTCTGAGCTCCAGATTCAGATAAACGTATAAAGAACAAACTTCAAAAACATAACCAAAATATTTAAAGAATCAAAATTATTTATATACATGAAAATATACAAGTAATAAATTAGCAACAAAAATGAAAACATATGGCTTGCATGCAAAAATAAAGCACGTACTGCATATTTTCTGTTTAAAGAAGAGAGTTATATACATATCTATTGAACAAATGAGTGCAATGGAATGCAAAGTCTCTAAGAGTTGTTTGGAGAGGGGCACATAAGATGAATAGTTCAAACCAACAGGATGGTATTGTACTGCATTTATTGTTGATTTGGTTCTGTATCATCTATCTGTCAAAATAAACAGATTAACATTTATCCCATTTCATCCTGTTTCTACCAACAAAATTTCCCTTTTTGTGGCTCATTTCCATGCTGCATTCCAATATAACCAATCTTTTCAATTTTTATAAATTTTTGAAACCTGTTCAAAACCTAAGTTTTGGATCATCCTGTTAATATAGTTCATACACTTTGAATTAAAAAAAATCATTCTACATACGCACGTTCATAAAATATTTTTCTAAACCCCCTTCAGCTTGTTTGTTTCAGTTTGACACAATTAATTTATAGAAGTTATTTTGTTGCTAGATAGAGTTTATATTCAATAACTAGATTACTTGAAAATTTTCAAAACATCAATCACTATCTGTTCACACCCAAATTCCTCATGAACTTTCCTAACAATAGTCTTTTCAATAACAGCTAGGAAAAAATGAAAACTTAGAGTTAATAATAACTAATTAAATATATTTAATATTATTAGAACACAGAAATACTAAGAACGAAAGGCATAAAATAATTGCCATTACTGATAGATGATAAATAAAGGACTAATTGATAAAACATACATTTTAGAATACGACATTAACACTGAATGCATATCATATGAAACACTTAAAATAGACAAAAATAATACAACAGTTAAATTTATGCTAATAGTGCTTATTATCAATAAACAGCTATACTGTCATCTTTTATACACATTTAAAAAATAGCCTAAGAAGTTATGTTGTTGTTGTTGTGTCCATTATCGCATGGAACAATGGTTGCCAGAGTTTACTCAGAAGAGAAGTTGAACTTCTATTTTCCACCCTCAATTTTGAGGGAAAGCACCTCGGGGAGGGGATCCAGGACTTTCCCACCCCTCTCCTCTCCCACCAATCCACACGAGAGGACCTTTGGCTAGCCGCATATTTAGAGTGCCGCCATGCCGCACTGACACAATACATTTAGAAACATCCATGTCTTCTCCGAGATTCTAACCCAGGCCCTTCGGTTCCGTAGTAGGCTCCCCTAACCACTATACCGTCTGGACGACCTAAGAAGTTATATATCGATCAAAACTCAAATAGTTATAGTTTTTAAAACTGCAGCAAATTACTTCTTATATTACGAATTTTGTAGTATGTAATATGAATGGTCTTAAGAAAACGAAGCATTGCCAGAGAGATAAGATTACAGAGGCAAGTCTATTTAACATTGAGTTAAATGGCTATCTCGCTAAATTGGCGAGATATCACCAAGTTAGAGTGGGTTTTGGCAAACGTTTGGTTCTGTCTTTCTATAACTGACACTGAATAACTAATTGATCGCTATATGTAACTATGACCATATCAGGTTATAAGGTATATCTCCCACATTCTTAGCGTGCCTTCGTGGTGTAATGGTCAGCACACTGAGCCGGTATTTCAGAGGTCCGCGGTTCGATCCCCGGCGAAGGCAGTGCATATTTTTCATGTCTCCTGCTACTAAATAACCTAATGTCTCTACACTGGCGCCCGAACTAAAAGGGTTGTGGATGATGACTCTCCACACCCAGGATTTGGTGACTAGGTCCCCTAAAACCCTAGTCGCCCTTTAACAAGGGGAATATATAAGGTATATCTCCCACATTCTTAGCTTGCCTTCGTGGTGTAATGGTCAGCACACTGAGCCGGTATTTCAGAGGTCTGCGGTTCAATCCCCGGCGAAGGCAGTGCATATTTTTCATGTCTCCTGCTACTAAATAACCTAATGTCTCTACAAGGTCCTTACATGTAAATTTAACTGTATACCTTTCCAGTAATTTCGAGAAAGGGAAGGTACAGAGATTTCTCGGCTGCTGGGAGGGAAATATATAAGACTGAAGAAAGCATTAGCTCTCAATTTTTTAGTTCAGAGTGGATTATGGATGACTGAGAAATCTCTGTGCGAGCTTCGCTCTTTAAAGACATTATGCATTGCGTTGTGTTTAAGGCTCACAGGGGTTTGGAGTGGTAACGACTGATTGTGCTTTGTTCTACTGAGAAGAGTTGTAGGAGTACTTCTGTGGAAAGTTCCAGAGCAATAAAGTGTTTCTTTTGGGAAAATAAATTTTATTCAGCTACCATCGGTTCTGTATGCATTCAATCCATTATGAACCCATACGCATACAAGCATAATTTTTTTTGAAATTGAAAAGTTTAGGTTGTAATTAAGTTAACAAAAGCCTAATGCTTAATTTCTCCGTTACGTAAATAATATATGATTTTAAAATAATTTAATGGCTACTTATTTTTCCCATAACTATCTGGACAACATCTTTAATCACATTGTACTCATGCAGTTTGTCAATACACCACTGGAGCTGTTCATTTTTGTAGTTTCTAAAAACGAGATAAAACAAATTAAGCGTTCTTTATATTAACCAAAATGCATTGTGTAAGTAGGTTTAAAAATTTCTAAAATGAAGGCTATTTTCTGATTATCTGTACCACTACTAAAATGTTTAACTGTTGGCAATTTTGGAGAGATAACGTGAACTGATTGGCACTTTGAAAAGAAACATTTGTTCGAATACCTTTACACCTATTTCAATGCTGTCTCTCCCCCCAGTGGCACCTATTTTTTTATATTTTCTGCTCTTTTGTTCTCCCCCTACGCACTGGGATCCGTTTTCGCTAAAAAAAATCAGAGAATTTTACAAACATGGCATTGCATACAAGTTCAGCATTGCAGCTGAAAACGCCATACTTCCATTATATTCCATGATGACAAAAAAAATGTAATCAGTGCAAAAAAGAAATATTAATAAAGAAAACTAGTGTTGAATTTCGGAAGTGCAAATCCACATGTACTCAAATACCCATGTGCAAACACGCATATCTTTTGCCATATAAATATTTTTTCTTGCACTTGAGAATAGCTTGAGTTTTATCGTATGTGCATTTTGTTAATAAGAGCTTATATTAGAAAAGGAGAAAAAGTAATTTGTGTGCCATGGATGAAATCAGCTGAAAATTGTTCAGGTTTACAGAGTGTTAAATGTTGCCATATTTTTTTATATTTGGGATGTAAACCGATGAAATTTTCTGGATGGATATTTTTATCTGTAAAAACTGTTACTACTTGAAATTATAAAAATTTTTCCAAGCGTTTGGTATTTGTTTTTTTCTCCTCTGGCATGTTTATCAAAAACTGGAAAATATCAAAATATTTAATTTAATTATTATTTGTTTTAAAGCTGGGGATCGCAACAGTTTGTAAAGCAATTTAAAATGGAATGTTAAATTTTAAAACTTTTATTTTGGAAAACAGGTAAGCTATAATTTATATATATTTAAAACTGTGAATTTTAAGATTCCAATAACAAATCAATATGACGATATAAACTTTAATATTATGGTCTAATTTTATGATCTGCATTCTGTGTAATGTTTTGATGTTACTTTCAAATGAGCTGAGATAAATGAGCTTTACGGCATGAGTTGCCTGTTTTAGTTATGGTTTACTTAAGTTATTATTTATTTTACTCTAATTACTATTCCTAGCATTATTAGTGACATCAGCATCTTAGTTAGTATGATTCAAAAAGGTAAAGAGAAAAATGGCTGCGTGGGGTGGGCGCACTCAGCTATCAATGTTTGCATTTCGAAGTAATGTTTTTGAAAATGAGAATAATCCAAAACAATCCCAGAGAGATCATTGTACAGTCTAAAACTTTTAGTTCTCTCCATATGCTGGAGAAGTTGCAATCAACATTGAGCAGTTCAAGAAATTTTAGCTGCCTCCGCGCCTTCGATGAGTTAACATCAATATTAACATATCAAAAATATTTATTCAAGACAGATCATTGGAGATTAAAAACAAGGGTTAAACATTAAACTGTCCACAAGTGCATTGGTTGGTCATCTTAATTCAAAGCATTATTTGATTCGTTAACAGAATCACGAGCTTAGTAGTTGTTTTATAATGTACTTCCACATTAGTGGAAAAATTCAATAGTTGAAATGGCATGAAGGAAAAAAATCTCAGTTAATTGTTTTATTGGCTACTAAAGCCAATGGTTTAAAAAATATTCGGCATTCTTTATTATGAGTTCTCAAGCTGCCACTCCTATATACTATTCATTATTTAGAAAAAAACAAAATTCTACCTACCAAGTATTGTTGAGAACAAAAATGCATGGACTATTGTATCTTTACTTATAGAATAGATAAAACAATTAAATAGTATATATTTCTATTATCTGATTATGTTATGAGTAGTTTATAATCCTAGTACTAAATTCTCCTGAAATGTAAGGCATTTTTCCCCGTTAATTTTATCAGCAAGCAATTAGATTTTGAATGTAACAAATACAATATTATTATATCATTCATATAAAGAAATTAAAATTTTAAATTATGTAAATTGCAAATAAAACAAATTGATTTAATTATTGCTCCGAACTAATTGCAATATCATTCAAATTCAGAAAGAACAAGTAAATACAGTGCAAGCATATAAATACATGAAAGCTTACAGTGCAGTTTACAGTGCAAACATATAAATACATGAAAAAATATAATGCATCGCAAAATATTTTATTTTAAAAATTTTTAATTTTTTAAACTAAATTTAATTTGCATAAAGTGAAAAATTGTTGAGAAAGTAAGAGACAGATGTTTTCAAAGGGACGTTGCCCCCTTGGCGGAAAAGGATTGTTTAATTTTATTTAACTTTATTAATTAGTTTCTAGTGCAGCAAGATTTTGAATGTGGATATTCTGGGTCGTGACAGAATAACAGGAAAAATCAGATCCACTTTTTTAAGCTGGATCAAAAGTGAAAAATAGCATCTTACTAACTGTCAATTTTGTAGTTACAGTCGAAAACATCGCGGCAAAAACATCGCGGATGAAAACGTCGCGGAGAAAACAACGCAAGGCGAAAACGTCGTGGTACAAAACATCGTAGGAGAAAATAAATCAAAGAGAAAACATCGCAGTTCTAAAACATCGTGGTATAAAATATCGTCGTCGAAAATAAAGCGGTTCAAAAACTTCGCAGTTTAAAATCACCGTCGTCGAAAATATCGTGGTAAAAATAAAGTATCTAGAAATCATCGCAGGACGATAACATCGCTTTTGAGGCTGTAATTATTGTTAATGGATATTCGCATGATGATTTATGAGAGCAAGGTGGAAAGAAGGATAAATTTTACTTGTTTTTTAAAAATTTATTATCTAATAAGTTTTTATAAAACAAGAAATTTAAACAAAACAAGAAATAATTTCCTTTACAAGAGTATCAGATTAACAAAAGTTATGAAAATAATATCACAATTAACTTAAGAATATTTTTATAGATAAGTTCACGCAGTTACTTATCTTTTTTTTTCTATTCTTTTTTAGATTATACTTTTCGTGAAAAATTACTAGTAAAACTTTATAAAAAATGATTTATTAATGATCTTTGTTAGTTAACTATGCCAGTTTAAAATTAAGTGCTATAAGATGTGCTAATTTTGTATGCTTAAGTTTCCATTTTACATTTTCAGCAAATATTTATTAGTTAATAAAAAATATGAATGTGAAAATTATTCTTCATCCACCTTGCACTCACAAATCATTATGCGAGTTTTTACAATTATTAAACAATCATTAAATTTTACAATTAATAAAGCCTGAAAAACGCATGTCTGCGATGTTATCGTCATGCGATAATTTGTAGGTACTTTATTTTTTACCACGATATTTTCGAAGGCGAAGGTTTTTAAACTGCGAAGTTTTTGAACCGCTTTATTTTCGACGACGATGTTTTAGAACTGCGATGTTTTTTCTTTGCTTTATTTTCTCCTAGGATGTTTTGTACCACGACGTTTTCGCCTTGCGTTGTTTTCACCGCGACGTTCTCGTCCGCGATGTTTTTGCCCCGATGTTATCGGCGGACACCAATTTTGTATTCATGACATTTACAAAATGCTATCAGAAGCTATTTTGAACATGCAAAATTATTACCAGACTTTCCGGACAATGTTCCTACGATTATTCTACCTACTGAATCTACACTGGTGTGCAAAAATTAAGGGCGAAGTCGAAAAATTAGCATATCAGCTGAACGAACAGGCAGAGCGGACAGAAAGACCAATCAGGAGATTAAGTAAAGGGGTGTACGGTAGCACATGCGCAGATATGCAGGTAGACGTAATGGGGGAGTGTCTGAGTAGTATAAAGCATGTTGTCGGTGTAAGATCAGTATTTCTGGCAAAGAGATTGCACGCCGTATAGCAGTTAAAATCACACCGAGTTGCTGCCTCAGCGAGAAATGGCGAATAATCAATCTGTTAGACGACATCTGGAGGCTTTTACCCGAGGTCGAATCATTGGGAAGTTGGAGGAAGGCCGCAGTGTGACAAGTGTGGCTGCAGAGTTCGGAATTGCTCACAGCATCGTTTCACGACTTTGGAGACTATTTCAAACTACAGGAACAGCTATCTGGGGGTTTAGTAGTGGTCGTCCACGAGGAACCACACCCGCAGATGACCGGTATATTGCCTTACAGGCCAGAAGAAACAGGCGGCAGACAGCGGGAGAAATCGCTAGACACACGACACAGGCGACTGGACGACCGATATCGCGTTTTACCGTGGCCAGAAGACTGCACGGTGGTGGTCTGTTTGCACGACGCCCTGTACGGTGTGTACCTCTAACGCCTGCCCATCGGAGAAGGCGTTCTCTGTGGTGCCGGGAACACCGGAATTGGAGAGACAATGAATGGGGACGAGTACTCTTTACAGATGAGAGCAGATTCAGTCTGAGTAGCGATTCTCATCGCATACTCATCTGGAGAGAGCGGGGAAGCCGCAATCATCCCTCGAACATCATTGAAAGGGACAGGTATGGAGGTTGCGGTGTTCTCGTTTGGGGAGGCATCATGCTTGGTAGTCGTACAGACCTTCACATCTTCGACGCAGAGTCAACGGGACCCGTTATTGTAACGAGATTCTTCTTCCATATGTGCGTCTTTTTAGAGGCGCTATGGGTCCGCAGTTCCTTTTCATGGACGACAATGCACCATGCCATCGCACAGTAGCTGCCGAACAGCTCTTAGAGAGTGAGGATATTGAACGTATGGATTGGCCGGCACGATCTCCGGATCTCAATCCCATCGAGCATGTATGAGATTTTCTAGGCAGACGCTTGGCAGCTCGTACCTTACCACCAGTAACGATTCCGGAGCTTCGATTGGCGCTGCAAGACGAATGGGCAGCAATGCCTCAACAACTCATTGACACCCTCATTCTCAGCATGGGCAGACGCTGTGAAACCTGCTTAGCAGTCAGGGGAGATCATATCCAGTATTAAAGACCGGATGTTTCTTGCTGGACACCCATCACAGGGATGTTTCGGCCTTCAGTCGCATTGCGCCCCATGCTACTTTTTCGATAAAGCATTTTTTTATCCCTCTGATTTCTCTTTTAGTAAGTGTAGTTTACATTACTCTTGTCCTTACGTATTGGGGATCTTACGGTATTAAATATGTTGATTTGGAAAGCTTTTGTACAAAGTTATATTGAAAAAACCGTCTCGTCCTTAATTTTTGCACACCAGTGTATTGTTACTTATGAAAACTGGATGAATTTTGTGAATCGAATTGGATTTTGTGAATTGAACTGGATAAATATTGTGTATTTTGTATATTTGAATAGTATGCTCAATGCAATTAACATCTTCTAGTATCATGGCTGTTAATAGCAAAGTGAATGATAAATGTGAGAAAAGAGAAAGAAATAGAGAAGAGGAAAAAGATGGTATATCAACTCAGCAGCAACCCAGATTTTGAAATGCACTTATCACTTTTATCATTGCAAAATCATGTTTAACTAAGGATAATTTGAGTGAGGATATCAAAATGGCCATAAAAGAATAAAGAAATTTATTAAGTGAACTCCAGAAAGTCTTAATAAATCAAGGTTAATTAATTAGAGAAAAGCCTTCAGTTAAAACTATTTTTAGCTTTCAAAAATATTTACTGAGGATATTGTACAATTTTAGGCAACAAGATAACATTTAAAGCAAGATAGAATCTTTTCAAATAAATTTCTGATTTAAATAAAAATTTATTCGCATATTATTCATGTTTAAAGAATTCATGTTAAAAATAATTTGGTAAAAATGCAAAAGTGGGTGCACTTTATCAGCAATAAGTAACTCTTTTAGGTATTTTTCTGGCAAGAAATATTTGTTTGGCTATCTTTAACACTCATAGGTGCGATTCTGTTCATTGATAACCATAAAAAGAAACATTTTATAAGAAACGAAAAATTTTATGAAAAAAAAAACAGAAACCTATTTGGTAGATATTTATAGTTTTTTAACCCAAGTTACTATTATGCAAGCTGATGGCTAAATGTATAAACCATTTAAATTCACACATTTGTGGTACATACATGCATGAGTAGACTGTCGTTCCGTATACTCGCAAATGTGCCAAAATACAGCAATCTTATCAAATGTTGAAACCGGGGATCCGGATAATCAGTAAGTACCCTCTTTTATTTGTAGTTTCCCTTATACTTTTACATACAATTAACATTATCTTTTTTTAGTTGGTTCTACTTAAATTTCATTTATATTTATTTCAAGTATTTGATTTTTGGCACAGCATATAGATGACATTTTATGGTAAGTGTTTCTACCTAACTGCTGAAATTTATTCATCTGGATTATTTCAAATAATTTTCCCCCAGTTATTTTGGATAAATGTACTTGATTTAAAAGGGTTAAAAATCTAATACTAAATAAATCTGGTCACTGAGAAAGTGATTTAATTCATCACTGGGATACTGAAATGGAGAGGTGAAAAAACCCTCTCAATATTTTCTCTAAAGGATGTAACTAAAACATTGTTCCCCCCCCCAGCTGCTTAACAGTATGTTAATTGTACCGATATTCACAGGGATTAAATAAAAAAAGGGCAAAGTTTTTCAAAAAGTATTTTATTTTATATGCTAAAAATTTACTGAATATTCTTATGCAAACATATAATATTTACCAAATGCTGCGTCATACAGTGAAACAAAATAAAGGAAAAGATATAGAAAAAAAGTAAGAAAGAAGAAGAAAAGAAAAAGAAAAAAAAAGAAGCCGACAAAATATGATACATGTTTATAAAAAATTTTCGGACAGCATGCTTGAAATGGACTCGATAGTTGAATTAATGTAAAGCCATGTCAATTATCTGCCTAAACTCTACCTCAGTTCTGACTGGAAGCATATCAGAATAAGTTGAAGTAGAATTCACTAAAACTTATAGATTTTGATAAATTTAGAAGACTAGTAAAAAACTTATTTCCCCCTAGAGACTCGCTATTAGAAGAAAAAAGTAAAATAATTAGACCTCATTATTAGGTTTTCCTTTCCTGACATAACATTATGTTTTTTCATTGAAAACGGCTAAAGCTATTTAATTTGGATTCACAGATACCACATTATACTTGCAAAAAATATTAAAAATTCCTCAAGAAATAAAATTTTAATAATGTTTTTAGAAACCAACCATAACTCTTATTAGCAGAAGGAAATGTAAAAGTTGCAACTATGAAAAATTTGAGCAATTTTGTAATTCACAGAAAGGGAATAACAATAAGATTTTTACAGTTTTCTTCATTATGGAATGTTATTTTTAGCAAGAAAAGGAATGAGAAAGAACTGAAATAAGTACATATACCGGGTGGCCATAATTAAACTTACAGTGCTCAGAGTGTTCTGTAGAGCGATCTATTTGTGAGAATGACGCCACATTTTGTAGGAAGATTAAACAAGACGGGGGACGAAATATTTAAATTCCGCGAAAAAACAAATTAGTTACAAAAGTCACCGCTAGGGGAATATTTGGCGCTGTGTAATAGAAAATAGAGTGTGAACAAATGCAAATCAATACGGAAATTACCTTTTATTTTGCATTCAAATGAGGTTCAATGTGGCTGCAGTTGTTGTGGACCACATATTGCATTCTGTGCACAGTATGCACAACACCAGAAAGTAACATGTCTGCAGGAATCTCCCGTACAGTCCTGACATGTTCTCCTTCAACGTAGCCAGGTCCTGGACCACTCCTTGATAGACCTTGGACTTAAGGTAACCCCATAGCCAGAAGTCGCATGGTGTAAGATCAGGCGACCGAGGGTGTCATGCAGTTGGAAAGTAGCGGCTAATGACTCTTTCTGTTGTGAATTTCTGTCGTAGCGTCTGTTGCATCCTTACAGTAACGTGTGGAGGGGCTCCATCTTGCATGAGAATCATTTCCCCCAGGCATTGTCTTTGCTGAAGTGCCGGAATGACAAAGCTGTTCAACATGTGGCGATATTTCTCTCCGGTAACAGAACAGGTTTCCGGTCCTGTCGGGGTAATGTTCTCATAGAAGAATGGACCTACGATAAATTCTGCTGTGAACCCACACCAAACAGTTACCTTTGGTGAATGTAAGGGAATTGCTGTGACTGCATGTGGTAATTTCTCATCCCAAATTCGGCAGTTCTGGGTATTCACAGTTCCATTCAGGTAAAAGTGGGCCTCGTCTCCCCATACGATTTTCCATGGCCAAGCAGCATCCACCTGCATTCTGGCAAGAAAGGTAAGAGCAAAAGTCAATCGCTTATTATGATCGGGGTACAGTAACTCCTGTACACAGCTGATCTTATACGGATAGAAGTTGATAATCTTTCGTAAGATTTTCCATACCATACTGTAAGGCATATCCATATTCCGAGCTACTCCACGAGTGCTAGAGGTGGCAGCAATATTGTCTGGTTCTCTGTCGACAATCGCCATGGCAACTGCTTCGATTGTATCCTGTGGTACAGGTTTTCGTCGCCTGACTGAACCTTCAGAGAACCTGTTTTCTCAAACGTCGCAACTATTGCTTTTAGCTCATTAACTGACACAGGACCGTTACCTTTACGCCTTTTTTTGTGCGTTCTAAAAGCATGAGAAGCGGCTGACGCGTTGCACTGCAAAAGAATTTGACCAGTAACGAATGCTCGACTAAAGAAGGAGACATTGCACATAAACTTTCAATCCGATTGATTCGAAACGTAACACATTGCCTTTTAAAACCCAAGCAGCTGGCACTGTGCCAATGGATGTAACGTGAATTTTGAATAAAGAACTTCTTCTGCTCAGCGTACGTGATATTGCAGATCACGAGACTTTATCGGTGTTTATGTAGATTTTACGCTTTTTTAAAAGTGTTGCCATGTTGCACTTGAACTAAATCAAAATGTGCATAATAAAAGGTAATTTTATTCCGTATTAATTTGCATTTGTTAACACTCTATTTTCTATTACAAAGAGCCAAATATTCCCCTAGCGGAGACTTTTGGAACTAATTTGTTTTTCCGCGGAATCCTTCGTCCCCCCGTCTTGTTTAATCTTCCTACAAAATGTGGCGTCATTCTCGCAAATAGATCGCGCTACAGAACACTGTGAGCACTGTCAGTTTAATTATGGCCACCCGGTATATTTAAGTAAAATCCATTTGAAAATATGTTTTATTTTTCCCCCTACAAACAATCGAAGATTTGGTTCCAAAATACAAATGTTCCTAAAAGTGCCATGGAAAAACGTTTTTGGTAAAATTACAATTTCAAAATGCTCCTGCCAGTTTATATTTTTCCTTTTAGTTCTTTGTTCACATTTCAGACTGCACATATATGTATTTAAAAAAATCAGGATTCAAAATCCACCAGCAGCTGAGTGGTTATAACCACTGAATGCTGGTTGTTTGACTCAGGTTCAAATGTAGGTGAAGGGGCTGACTGCATGGCTGGTTTTCATGGTTTCCTATATGTGTAACATCAGTATGAGTCAGTTTTCCTCAGAAAGTCTGCCATGAATGCATCCCTTCCTTTACAAAGATAGCCCTTGTAAGTTTTGTCATGTTCAAATAATCTAATGGTTGCTGATTTCAGTATTCTTGGGGAGGATAATCTTGAAAGATCTAATGACTAATGACTTGGCTTGATCCAATCTAATGATTAATGAATTAGGAATCTAATCTACGTCTAATGATTCTTGGGGAACATAATCTTAAAGCAACTTTGTAAAAGACATTCTTACATATATTTTGAATTCTTAAAAGAGCATACAAGAAGTTAAGAAACACAGACTTACTGATTCCCTAGATCTGTAATCCTTTCATACAATTCTTCATTTTTGTCCCACATTTCTTTCACAGTACTTTTTAAAACATCAATGGGGACGATCTCCATTAACACTTGTTTCCTTTACCTACATTGAAAGAAAAATAAGCTTAAAAAATTTAGATTATGTGAACAAAACTCTGAATGACTAAAAATCTTAAACATCAATAAATAAGCATATGTTTTATAAGGTATTTCTCTCGCCTTCTTCGCATGCCTTCGTGGTGTAGTGGTCAGCACCCTCGGCGCGTATTCAAGAGGTTCATGGTTCGAGTCCCGGCGAGGGCATTGCTTATTTTTCATATGTCCTGCTTCCAAAAAATATACCTAGTGTCTCTACAGTGGCGCCCGAACTAAAAGGTGGTGGATGATGATTCTCCACCACCATGATTTGGCGATTGAAGCCCTTAATCCCCAGTTGCCATTTAAAATGGGAGTCCATTTAAAAGGGGATATAAGGTATTTCTCCGCCTTCGTGATGTAGTGGTTAGCAAGCTCCGTGCGTATTCTGAAGGTCCGTGGTTCGATTCCTGGGAGAGTATTGCTCTCCCAGGGACTATTGATTACTATTTTATTACAGTAAAATAATATTTCTCATGTCTCCTGTGTCCAAAAAAATATCTCTACAGTTTCTAAAAACAAAGTTTCAGTTCTTGAATAATGTAAAACCTAAACTATCCACACTATGCCCCGCTTTTTTACTCTTTATTTTAAAATTTTGATGCAGAATATGTGCAATTCTGTAGCTTTTACATTTCCATGCCATGCCCATGCAACGGAGAGATTTATTAAAGTTGTTACGGTGATTTCTAGTCAAGTATGTGGTGGCGCAGTTCGAGATGGAGTAATGAAAATAAAAATTTGCGCAGGTTGATCATGCTCACTTTTAAAATTCTTTTAAATAACTTTTAAATTTTAAGTCCGAATTTGGGCCCACAAAGAAGAAGTAAAGTCTAAGGAGACAGTGCCCAAAGGTAGGATAGTTGGGATGGACGCAGTGCGACTTGCTATACACCCAATCTCCTCGTAGAGAGTTCTCGGTAGTTAACTGAACCAGCGAAGAGTTGCATTTTTGTAAAATAAGCTCTACAACAGTGTTGTTAGTTTTAAAAAACTTAGAGATTATACTAAAACTTAAAGATTTACTAAAAATTCTTAATTATACCGTACCATTACAAAACATTTACATTTTGAAAAACTTCACAAGTGATATTAAGTCAACACAAAACTTGTGAGGGGTAAATTGTTTTTCATCCAATAACTTTTGAAAATTTCATAGTTTTACCGTAGCATTACAAAATTTCAAGCTTCTGGCGAAAAATGAAAATAAAGTTTCTGAAAAAATGCACAAGTGATATATTATTTACTACATAACTTTTGAATGGTAAACTGTTTCAATTATATAATTTTTACATTTTTGGCCCCATATTGTATATATATAAATGCTGCATTTTTTAAACAATGAATTAGATGAAAAACGTTTTAAATGTGTTTCTTTTAATTTGCTGTGAAGTGACGCAGCTTTATTAATCAAAGGATTTCTGTATGAAGAAGATGGTGACGGTTTTATAAATCTTCAAGAAAGAAACAGTGAATTAATCAAAAGATATTTCATGACTTTACAGTAAAATAATATTTCAGTCAAAACTGAATTACTCATTACAATAAACAAAATAACTTTAGAAATTTTTGATAAGGGATTACTGTTTAATTTGTTATGATCTATTAACATAAGGCAGGCAGCATTAAAAAGATTGTAAAACTATAGAATGAATTCCTAATTATACATGCTAATCAATGCATATGCATACTCAGATAATCAGAAAAACTTTGATAAGCGAAATAGGGCTTGTGTACCATTAAACAAGAAAGCTTATCAGTGGTTCTAAGGGAACAAATTAATATACTGACTTTATACGAATGGTAAATTTGCAGAGGTGGACTAAAAGTGACCACAGTTAGAATTGTGGAACATTAGCTAACTGTTTGTAAGATAGGGAAGTGCCCTTTAAACAATGGAGCCATTATATTAAGAAAGCAGATTTCTTTATTTATATTTAATAAACAAAGAAATTAATTTTTACATTAAAAAAAGGAAAGATGCCGAAGACCTCTACAACCTTTTACAATAACTTAAAATATGTAACATTATAAATTTAAAAGAATTTTAAATAAATTTTGTATAAATTCCAGATTTAAAAAATGTAAAATAGAAATAAGAACAATACTTTAAACTTCACATTTTAATTTTTTCTGTCTTATCTGTTTTTACGTAATGAAGCGTGTGCAATGAAAAGCTTAAAACTACGAAGTTATGAAGACATGTAGTACTGGAATTAAAAATGTGAAGCTCCTAACCGGAATTTATACGTATATATATTCATATATACTGATGAATGATTCATAAAAACCACTCTTTAAAAGCTCTGCCTACTTTTGTTTTGTAAAATTTGAAGTATAATCAAACTACCATAAACAAAAGACTCACCTGGGCGTTTTAATTAACTTTAATTAAGAAAACACAATTTAAAGAAAAAAGATAAAACATTACATTTAAGGACATTAGAATTATACATTTAAATTACAAAGTAAATCTCGGGGAACACCATGCTTAGTTCATGACTACAGCGCACCGACTGAAGGCTATAGTCGTTTTTGGGCCGGTGTTTCTGCTACGTGGCGCTCATTGAGCCGTAAGATTACAGCCCCTCTGGCTCATACGGCGTCTCGGTGAAGAGCCAGAAATATGTTTCTTTGGTCTGCCTCGTCTCCGAAGTGGTGATACAGTCCCACTATCTCTTGAAACGAGCAGTTCATAAGCACGTAGGGCATAGCTGTGGTAAGTCCCAAGGACTTCATCTGGCTTAGCTGGATCAGCAATATACGCAGAGGGTGAACGATTGGTTATCGCTAAATAAGGTCCTTCACGTCTAGGCATGAATTTTTGGCACTTTCTAGTCTGTGATCTGCAAATAAGATGTAACGTCACCCATACTTTATCACCTGGTTCGTAAGAACCCTTTTGACGTCGGCGATCATAATATATTTTTTTCTTGTCTTGCTTCTGTTCGACGTGGTCTTTAATCCCTGCAGTTAAACGGGCAAATCGTTTGAGATAAGGAGTTATCTCAGCCACGAAGTTATCATTGCCAGTTAATGCTCTTAAGTCGTGAGTAACATCATCTATTGTTCTTAATTCTCTGCCAAACTGCAAGAAAGCTGCTGTGTGGTTTCACACTTGGTAGTGTTCATGGAAAAACGAATCAATGGCAGTTTTTCTTCCCGAAATTGTGTTCATCTCCGACCAGTATGGAAAGTCGAGGCTTTAGATCCCTATTCTTCCGTTCCGATGGGTTTGCTTGGGGATGATACACAGGAATAATGTCTTGCTTAATTTCGAAAAACTTGCAAATTTGTTGCATAACGACACTTATGAATTGTGGCCCGTTATCACTTATCTATCTGCGGGGAAGTCCATAACGTAGAAAAACTTCTTCGACTAACTTTTTGGTGCAGTTGACAGCTGTTGCTTCTTTAAGGGCAAATAGTTCTACCCATTTTGTACTGGTATCTTCTACGATAAAAATCCATTTCTTACCAGATGAGGACTCTGGAAGTGGTCTCAAAAAATCAACAGCTAGACTTTCGAACCTTTGGGCGTAAACTGGAGTTCTAAGAAGATCAGCTGGCTTCTGATTAGACGGTTTGTAACGGTTACATTCAGGACAATTCTTAACATATCCAGCGATGTATTTTCGCATCCCTGGAAAATAGTACCTAGCGGCAACTTTAATGTAAATTCCTTCAGCCCTATAGTGTCCAGCCGTTGGAGAGTAATGGTGCTCTTGTAGCACTCATTCTCTTTTCTGGATAGGGACCACGAGTTGGGTTTCTTCTGTTTCTACTTTTGGTGAGAACACCCTTCTGGTTCTCTTCGACACAGAACATCCTGATTCATAAGATAACATCTTCTTGTTCAGTTTGCGAAGTTTGTATCTTTTGAAGTGCTTTCGAAGCAGTCAATTATGTTTCTTAGTTCTTCGTCCTTCAACTGTTCTTCTCGAATTTCTTTGGACTTTCTTACCAGAAAAACGGCTGATATCTCAAATACGTCACAAGGGACATCTTCATTTACAATTGAGGGTCTAGATAACATGTCTGGAAGCACATCAGCTTTTTCAGGCGTATACTGAATTTTTGGATTATAAGACTGAATCCGAAGAGCTCATCTTGCCAAACGACCTGATGGTGATTTGATACTCATAAGCCATTTTAACGGCTGGTGGTCAGATGCTATAATTATTTCTCGGTCTTAGACGTAACTTCGAAATTTCTCCAGAGCCCAAACTACTGCAAGTGCCTCACGTTCAGTAGTGAAGTAATTTCGTTCTGCTGGTGTAAGTAAATGACTGGCATACTCAATAACATGGTCTTCTGTGCCTTCTTCTTGAATAAGAACTGCTCCTACAGCGTAAGTGCTAGCATCTGTGCGGACACAACACAGGTTCGATCCATCTGCTTGTTTTAACATAGGGGGTGTTATTAATCTTTTCTTCAATTCTTTAAAAGCTTCTTGCTGTTCAGGCCGCCAAAATCATTTTACACCCTCTTTGGTAAGATTACTAAGTGGTCTTGCAATGGGCGCAAAGTCTGGAACATACCTTCTGAACCATGAGCAAGTTTGCAGGAAAGACTGAAATTCTTTTACATTGGTGGACACAGGAATTCTCTAAATAGACGATACCTTTTCAGGGTCTACTTCAATTTCATTCGTGGTTACCCAGTGACCTAAATATTTAACTCGGTCACATGCAAAATGACATTTTTCTCTGTTAGCCTGGAGTTTAAACAGAGTAAGTCTCTCAAAAACATAAGTCTCTTACATGTTGATTAAAATTCCTTGATAAAATAACGAAATCATCTAAATACGACACCGCAAACACATCCTTTAGGCCTGCTTTAAATTTGTCCATCAGGCGCTGAAAAGTGGCGGGCGTATTTCGTAATCCCAAATGCATGCGCAAATATTTATATGTCCCAAATATGCAAATGAAGGCTATTTTATCTTGATCAGCTTCATGTACACTGCTCGACATTGAAAATGCAACACCAAGAAGAAGTCGTCAGAAAGTGATGAAATTTGGAAAAAAGACAGCGACAGCAAGCAGCAATAAGTGATCTTTATTTCAAAATGATAGTCAGAATACAGAGAAAGAACGGCGTCGGCTCAGTAGGATAAGCGATAGAGGCTCAGTAGAATGTAGGACCACCGCGGACAGCGACGCACGAAGAAACACGTCTAGGCATAGAGTCAATAAGAGTGCGGATGGTGTCCTGAGGGATGGCTCTCCATTCCCTTTCAACCATTTGCCACAGTTCGTCTTCTGAACGAGGCAGGGGCAGAGTCTGCAAACGGCGTCTAATCACATCCTACACATGTTCGATTGGGGACAGGTCAGAAGAGTACGGTGGCCAATGAAGCATCTTCTCACAGAGCATGTTGGCAGATGCGAGCACTGTGACCTGCTGAAACTGCATTAGGCAGCCCCTGAAGGTAGGGGATTGCCACCGACCGCAGTACATTATCCAAGTATCGTTGGGCCGTCATAGTGCCCTGAATACAAACTAGAGGTGACCTGGAATCGTAAGCAATAGCGCCCCAAACCATTGTGCCACGTTATCGCGCGGTAGGGCGTTCCACAGTTACTGCTGGATTAGATCTGTGTCCACGTCGACGCCACACACGTATCAGCGACTGTCACTGAATAAACAGAAGCGTGACTCATCTGAGAACACGACGTTTCGCCATTCTGTCATCCACATCGCTCCAGTCCGGCACCATTCTAAACGTTGGCGTCTATGCTGTGAGGTCAATGGCAGTCTTCTTAACGGACGCCATGAGTGTAGGCCACGTTCAACCAATCGACGGTAAATGGTTCTCGTCGACACAGGAACATCCAGGGTATCTTGCACATGCTGCAAAATCGCGGTACAAGTGACTTGCGGGTCCGCCCCAGCTTGACGGCAGATGCGTCGATCCACGCGCGCTGCCGTCACTCTGGCTGTACCTGCACCCCTCCTTCTTCCCACATTCCCTTGTTCGAACCATGTTCGCCATAGCCGATGCACCGTGCTCGCATCCATGTGGGTATCAGCTGCGATTTGACGGAAGGACCAACCCGCCCTTCTCAGTCCGATCACCATACCCCTCGTAAAATCGACTATCTGCTGGAAGTGCCTTCGTTGACGGCGGCCTGGAATTCTCTCCTATTACACGTATCCTCCGGGAGAAAAACCAACTTTCTTCCATAATTCGTCTGGCAGAAATAACGACACGAGTATTGCCTATTCTGCACGTTCCTTCCCTTATATCTTACTTCACGTGCGTCGGAGAGCTGCGCATTTCACATCATTCGCATAACTCAGTGACGTGCGTCTACTCTAAAATTTGCATAAATTTCTGACCACTTCATCTTGGTGTTGCATTTTCAGTGTCCAGCAGTGTATTTTGACCTGTGATAACCTGATTTAGATCGACGGTTGACATATAGGCCGCTGACTTTGCTTCTGTGAGAAGATCGTCCATGCGTGGTAGAGGGTACGTGTCTGCAATAGTAGTGGCATTTAGTTTGCGATAGTCTCATGCTACATTTGATTTATGTACCAAAACAACAGACTGGCATGTGAAGATTCACATTCTTCAATTATACCGTTAGCCAGGAAAGAATCTAATTCTTTTTTCAGCAATTCTCTTTTTGCAGGATTCTTTCTGTATGGAGGTTCTGCAACTGGTTGACTATTTCCAGTATTAATACGATTTTCACTATACGGGGTTGCGTCTCTCCCTGGCTCGAAGCAACTCTTGAATTCTTGCAGTAAAAGATTTAGTTGAATACGTTGTTCTGTACTTGGATGTTTGCCTTCGTCACTTCGAAGACTTACTGAAGAGGATGTTTCGAAAACTTTAACTGAATTTGTAATTTCTACAGTTCTTGTCTGAGAGTCAGAAATGGATGTACAATTTTCAGCCTTGGAAATTACCCTTTAGAAAGGGTATTGGACGTGAGGATTTTCACAGAAAAGCCAAGTACCGTTGAGGACATTTAAGACAATCCCAGCAGTTTGGAGAAAGTTTGTGCCTAACAATTTGTTTCCTTTTGCTTCAAGCAAAACAAATAGTTCTGTAGGTACCACTTTACCTTCAACATTAAGATCCACAACCGTAATCAAGGCAGCTATGTTGCTCTGTGGTCCATCTGAGAGCGTCAACGAAATGTGTTTAGGTTTAAACATTACTTTTTTTTTCTTTACAGCATATGGTATAACTTTTTTCCAGCAAAATAGTGTTATGCACCGGTATCAGCAAATACAGCAGCTTTTACTCCACAAATTTTAAGGACAATTAAACTGGATGGAGGTGTAGGTGATTCGAACGTAAACAAATTGACAGTATTTAAGGACGCTTTTGCTTCTCCTTTAGATCCTGAGCAGGTAGGACATTTAGATTGTATGTATCCAGGAGTTTCACACCCATAATATCTATCGGATGGTACTTTTCTCTAGTGAAGTGTTCGTGTTCTTGGAAACTATATTTCTTATTGTTTTCCCGTGGCTAGCTTGTCTAGATATCGCAGTGGATTTCGATTTCTATCTGATGTCGGGAACCCACTTCTAAAATTTGGTTTGTTAGATGGCGCTGAAGCTTTCTTTAACCCATGACGAATATTTTTATATGTATCCAATTTCTCTGATAATTCCAACAGTTGGTTCCATTTTTCCCACTTATCCATGAAATGTTCTGTCAGATCAATCTTTTCTTCTTAATTTGGTTGCTAATAATTAGGTTTTTAAACCGTTCAAAATCTTTAATGTTAAGTTCTGTCATCCATCCTTCGAAGTATGATCTTTTTTCAAAGTAGAAATCTCTCCAAGTTTTATGGGTTTTTATTACGTTGCGCAAAAAACTGTCTGAAACTGTCAGCAGTTAATCTGTATCGCTTAAGAAGCATTTCCTTAATTTTGTGGTTTTTAAGATTCTTTCTCATCTTCTCTAGCAACAAGTTGTGCTATTTCTGTTGGCAATGAACTGATCAGATAAAAAAACCCATTTTTATTCTAAAACACTTAAAATTTTCAATTGTCGTTCAAAAATTGTCAAATACAATCCAATTTCATATTCTTTAGGGTTAAATTTAGGAACAACTCTAGTAATAACAATTTTGAGTTGATCCATTCCCTGATCTATCACTTCCTTTTGAGAAATGTTTTGCTACTCCAGTTGAAGTTTTAATTTTTTTAACTCGCACAGACCCTGCTTCTCAAATCGTTGATCTTCGGCAGCTTTTTCTTTACGCAAACGTTTTTCGGCTGCTTGTTCTTCACGCAAAAGATTTTCCTTTTCAGCTAACGCTAACCTGTCATTTTCAGCTGCTTGTTCAGCCATTTTTCTTTCATCAGTTATGCTAGTCAATATATTCTTCACGAATCCCTCTTCATACTTGTCTGAGTTCGTAATTAACTCTTTGAGTTGAATCACTTTCAAATTATCTGAGACAGGCAGACTCAGTTCTGTGGCCAACACTTGCAGGTCCTTTTTCCTGGCTAGTCCCAAAAATGCCATATTATCGTCCGTTTGAAAGTTCAATATTTGTTTGAAGAAAAATTATATGTTCAGAAATTTTATGAATTTCTTAATTACACTTAACAATTGCATATTATTTTAAAAATAACATCAAACAAAATCATTAATCTGAGATTACTTCGAAAACGAAACTAACATTTTACAAAGATTGGTACACTTGCCAATGGACAATAAAATGCACAAATTTAGTAAAAATAAAAGTCCCAAAAATAGAATTTAACTTTGATAAATCTTCTGTTAGCAATGCATGTGACGTTTACAAAATTCTAAAGGCTCTAGGACATTAATTTTCGATTACAGTTCTCTTTGAAAAACACAATTAAATGTATAAGTTGTTCTCAAATATTACGAAATAAAAATTAAAAACTTTTTATAAACACACGGTTCGAAAATGCAGCAAGTATTAAAATGCCTTTCAGAATAAAGGCAACTAAAATATTAATTCAAAAGAATTGAATAAAAATTCATTGAATAAAAACAAAACAGGAGTGGCACAATTTAAATAATATAGATAGAACCCTTTTCACTTTTTAATCATTTCTATTCTCAAAGAGGAAAAAATATCCGCTAATACTATTCATAAAATAACGCAAAACACACAACTGTTTCAGAGATAGCAATACAGTTATAAAAATACTAAAAGAATTATCCATGCCGGAAACATATATCAATCAGGATAAAATTAACATTTTTCCACGTAAACAATTTTCGTTAGGAACCGAAACGAAATTTTACTTGTGTTGAATGAAAACAAAATTAATCTTTAGTTAGAACATAGAATTAAAACACAGGAAATTCAAATAGAAGTCAATTATTTAAAACAATGTAAGACATTATAAATTCTTAAAGTGCAACGTATCTAAAAGGAAACATCTAGAGCTTATATATACTTTATATATGATTTTGTTCGGTTTTTAACGACACATTCCATCCCGTATTATTAAAGCATTAACGACGTTCTAGTTAGAATTTTATATTGCTTATTAAGTGAAAATCCCTTATCTGTTACGTTCGGGGCGAAGATGAAACCAGCACTTCATAAGATTTCCAAAATAACCTTCGGGTGAAGACTGCGATGGTGGAAGGAGAGCCTAAAACCTGGAAAAGAATTATGAGTCGATGTTCTGGAGTCTTGAATATGTTTTTTTCTCAACTGGATAAATCATTGGAGTCGCGCGTTGGGCAACCAACTATAACCAAACTACCATAAACAAAAGACTCACCTAAGAAAAAAAAGATAAAGCATTAAATTTAAGGACGTCAGAATTATACATTTAAATTACAAAGTAAATCTCGAGGAACACCATGCTTAGTTCGTGATTCCAGTACATCGACTGAAGCCTAGTCTTTTTTGGTCCAGTGTTTCTTCCGGAGGCTGCTACGTGGAGCTTATTGAGTCTTGGGGTTACAGAAGGAATTTAAATATGATGGAATTAAATTCTTACTTATTTATATTTATTTTCATAGTTAAACACTTTAGTGGCGCAATCTAAGAAATAAATAACTAAAAGCTGTAGATCATATATTACTTTATTATCCCTTTTTTAATCTGCAAGAATTCTTGATGAGTTTTTTGCTATCTGATGAAAAATTATTTTGATTAAAAAAGAAAATGTGACCCATATTACTTAGAGACATTGTCAGCAAGAATGACTTTAGGTTTAAAGTAAAATAAAATGTTCTAGGCTGGCATGATAAAAGCACGCACACATACACATAAAAGTAGGAGTTTTTCCAGATTCGTCTGCTTTCTCAGGTGGACTTAGAATGAATGTCTGATCAAACTTCCCTTCTTTTATTGCTTTCTGCAGGGCAGTATTTTAAGAATTAACATCCAGATATACAATAGGCTGAAAGGAAGGTTTCTATTACAAAATGATCTAGAGTTTTCAACTGTTTAATCAGTAATATTGCTGAATCTCAGCGGTAATTAAAAATGCGGTTAGTTTAGGATCTCAGAGTCTCGTCGGTAGTGTTTTGATATTTGGTTACTTTCAGTTTTACGTGGTTTCAGTTAACCGCCGGGTTGGCGCAGTTTGTGAGCCTCAAGTAGACGCCTTCGTCATTTTAAAGATAAAATAAAAAGGGTTCTAACCCCTTCTTACGTTTCTGTGTAAATTCACACATAGTATCAGGCACTACCCCAGTTTCTGATAAGTTGGGCCAGCGAGATCTTACACACTTATAGTATATGAAGAAATCTGCACATTTTAGGAAATATACTTCTGTTAGTTAGCATTTTGTAGGATATCTTATAGCATTTATGACAGCTTTTAAACGTCTGTGTATAGAGTTCCCAAATTTTACTTTTGTTTTTCGTTTTTTATAATATCTGCAAAAATGTTCTTTCATTCTTCCACCATTCCTGTTTTTAGCTCTATCTTCGTTTTTATGTTGTGCCTTGGCACTCTAATTCTCTCCAAATGTGTTCTATCGGGTCTTATTCTGCTGTCTTATTCTGTTTTCAGAGCGGCAATGCAAACGTTGAGGGCCGTCTGCTCAGGATCGCTATCCTGATAAGAAATAAATTTGTTTCGAATACTCAAATATTGGGCGGATAATTTCAAATTAGCTTTTAAAATATTTAAATTAAGAGCACGGTTCATTGAGCCATCAGTGAGTACTAAATTATGTAATTCTGGTACACCCTCGCACAAGGATACCTCCACCGCCATGCTTCAGAGTTCCAAGCAAGTTCCTGGGATTAAATTCCTTTTTTTTCCTTTCCCATCGGAACCAAACATGTTAAATTTGCTTTCATGTGCAAATAAGATATGGCTCCAATACTTTTCAGGCTTATTTACCATTGATTTTGTGAAGAATAAGCTTTGTATTTCTCTCACAAAAAAATTTCATCGAGCAGTGCACCCATTTAATCCAGCTGATCTGAGTATTCGTCGAACAGTTCAGGTGAAATTGAAGTAGAAAATGTTTCAGTAAATTCTATAGAAATCTTTATAGCACTCAAACATGAATTTTTCCCAAATGTTCTAACTATTCTAACTATAAATCTCTGATCACCTTGAGTTAACTTTGCCAGACGACCTCTTCTTCGTTTTTTCGATTCGATTTTCTTCTTTAGAACATTGCATCACATATTACACAGTAGGGTGACATAAATTTACCCATATGCCGGATCTTTATGATGAAGAAATGTTCAATTTTCGAATCATATTTGTTGTTTCTTTACGACTGCGACTCATTTTTAAGTATTAAAGGAAATTATATAATATTATTAAAGGAAATTATGTAATAAAGTATTAATGAAGTAAGTAAGCAAAGAATAAAGCCAAAAGAATTTTTAAACATCATCAAAACACAAGAATAAGAAAAGCGGTAAGCGATAAATTTATTTATAAAATTTTACGAAAATGTTTCGGTGTACGATTACTTTTGTGGCTTTTTTTTATCTAAGCCTTCTTACGTTTTTCAGTTTCAGATAATGAAAATGAGTCAGTTTTGAAAAAAAAAAAAAAATAGATACAGCGCTTTTTCTGCATATTCTTAAACTGTACAAACACTTTTGGGAGCCACTAAATATTCGAACCAAACTTCCAAATTTGAGTGTAAATGTGAAAGTAGATTTTTTTCTTTGGTTCCTGTGATTCACGGGCTATCAGATGATCGGCGGCACATGTTTTCATGACGGGCTGAATGATGACATTGCATATGCATCTCACCCTTTGACCTTCTCATTCCGAAGAAGAAACTTTCCACCCGATACGATATCGCTTGATACCCACCGAAACTTTCCAATCGTTTTCTAGTGGCAGTGCTCCTTTTCCAGACAGAAGAGGAACACATTCATCTGGAAGGAAATCGAAACGCACGATAGGTGAGTTTCATTTCAGTTGTCTAATGAGTATATCAATCAATTAGTAAAGTAAATTAGTAAAAATTATGAAACAAATGTATAAATTCGTAAGGATTCTTCAAATTAGACTGATGGTATCTGCAGTCAACACAGGTTGAAATTATTCGATCGTTTAGTTAAGCGTTATCTTTTAATAAACTTTTATAACAATAAGGAAATTCGTTTCGAAATCGTATTTTATTCAATATAAATAAATAGCTTTCAGATTATGTTCCCCGGCACCCTGGGGTTCCCCGCAATTCCTTTAGGGGTTTCGCAAGGCAAAGTCAAATTTCGGAAAATGTTTCAAATAGCTTCTGGATCGGGAAACTAAACATTTAAAATAATTAAATAAATAATAATTTTCCTTTCTGTTATTATTATTATTATTATTATTATTATTATCATCATCATCATCTAAAGTAATATTAAAGTTTAATAATATAAAATAATACAAAGTTTAAAAATTTAATTAAAATTTTTAAATAATTTATCTTCCGTTTCTGAGTGTTAAAATTACTACTGTTGAATGATATATCAATAAATTTCACTTGCGCTTAAAACAATTGTAATGCTTTAGTTAAACTCATTTCAACTTCCCGTTAGAATAAGCGCGCGTTTCAGCTTTATGCTAATTTGAAGTGGAGGCAAGTTCTATTTAAACGAGAGATAGGAACCTATCAGGGTGAGAAAGCTTTTAGTCTCAGACCACTGTTACTCTATTTGACGTTCGCCTGATTAACTAGTATTTAAATTCTAAGCCGTACCTTCAATAATGAAGTAATTCTAAGTGCGTTAGTATTAGTTAAATCTTGCCTGATCTAAATCCTTTTAGCATAGAGGCCAACCTCGCGTTATAGCTCTGTGAGCAACGACTATTTACTTTCTATTTAATTTTAGTTTAAATTATTTGATTGTTCAGTTTAAACCCAAGTGTGGTCATTATTTTCTGTATCCCTCCCGAGTTGGGAAGTGGCTATATATAATTTGTGGTTTAATAAAAGAGGATTTTAAATCCCTCTGAAGTGTAGTTATTCTACCACTTAATCACAGTATTCTACCACAGAACATAGCTGCATTCAGCTCCCTGTTCGAGATCAGGACTTTAACTACTTCACGAAGATGTTCGCCAAGAATATGCACCGAACACTCAGTCCTGACACAATAACCTGTACATTTTAATGCAAAATATATTTTGCTTCCCAAAATTATTATCTTCGTCTACAGTAGGCTTTTATACATATTTTTAGACTTTTTGTTGCTAGTATCTTTTTCTTTGTTTTATTCAAAATTTTTCTGGTTTAGCAAACGGCATTATTCTTTCAATAACCGTACTGTTTTGTTGTAATTCATACTTCGGCATTATTTTTTCAGTAACAATTCTATCAATATTTCGGCATTATTCTTTTAGTAACCGTAGTGTTTATAATTTTTAGTCAAAATGCTTCCATTTATTTTAAGTAAAATTTGAAACATAGCATATGCCTTTTTTTACAAATAAAGTGTTTCCGGTTTTATATTTTTTTCTATATTTTCTAATTCCATGCTGACTTCGTTTCTTGTAACCGATTTGGAATAGAATTTT
Source organism: Stegodyphus mimosarum (assembly GCA_000611955.2). Taxonomy (NCBI): domain Eukaryota; kingdom Metazoa; phylum Arthropoda; class Arachnida; order Araneae; family Eresidae; genus Stegodyphus; species Stegodyphus mimosarum. Next base: position 433,285 of record KK117831.1, read on the forward strand.
TCTGGAACGGAATTTTATTTTTATTTTTCATTACTGACCTTAAAATTCTTTCTCTCAATATTTTCATTTTTTTTTAATTCTTTAGAAACTAAATTCAGAAAAGCAGTTGCTTACGTGAAACTGTGATCTGCTCTGTGTCAAATAGCTACAATTTTACGTTATTCTCCTATTTTTTGCATTCATTTTAACATCTATTTCTGTAATTTTTGCCCCATTTTTACTCCTTATACGAAGTAAAGAAAGTATTGTAATCGCCACTGTGGTGTTATGTTATGTACATACGGACAGAATAAAGAGCTCAAAAGGGATTTTTAAGTAGATTCAGAAAACATGTTTTTCATTACGTCCTTACGTAAGTACGTATGTATCTCGCATAACCAAAAACAGTTAGCCAAAGAACGTTGACATTTTGTATATGCGACTACTATAGCATCTGATTGTGGACCTTCCTTTTTTATTACAATCCGCAGAACCGAAAATGAGGTATATATATATATATATATATATAAATGAGTTTGACTTTTGTAATGAGGAAAATTGACCGGTCCGAGAAAGTTTTTCGGCTTATAAGTATAGGGACCGGAGGAACGTATAAAAAGTTACATTTCGTAATTTTTGCAAAATTCATTTCTTGAAATTTAAAAGGCCAAGACCCAAATTTTAGCTTCACTTAAAACGTTTTTGCATTTGGAAGTATATATCTATAACCAACTGTTGCGAAATTAAAGGCCGGGTAAGGACTTTTGTGACACGATGTATACAGAAATTACCTGTGAGGCTTATTTAGTATTTAAACAGTGTAATCATTCTATATAATTGTATTGAATATAATTATTTTAAATAATAATAATTAAACTCTTACCTCTCGTTTCACTTATTAAAATACCCGATTACAAGAACTTGTCAAACTTTAGTACTAAAATATAGAAAAAAATATGTCTGATGTGAAACACCACAGGACTTTCTTGTACACCCGTTCAATTAACAATATTTTTTGCTGCACTTCATTTAACTTTATTTCCCCGAATTTCATTACTGATATATTTTCAGTCAATCAATTCAGTTTACATTTCGCGGCAAGGCAAAAATAGATTAAAAACTCAAAGCATCGTCATTATTAAAAATTATAAAATATAGACAACAACAACACAACATGAAATATAAAAAAATCTAAAATACTAAATAAAATTAAAAGCAGTTTCTAAAACAATTTCTACAATTAAAATTCGTGTTCTACGCAAAAACAAGCAATTCGACCAACGTGCAAGAAGACCAAACAGTCCTGCACAAAATTTAAACTTAACTTTTAATCCCACCAGGCAAAGAGACCGTTAAGTTGGTATACAAACTGACCTAATTCACTCTTATTCTAGCAGTTTTAAATGCAAACAAATATTTTAGTTTAGTAATATAATTAGTAAATAATTAGTAATATAATTTAAAAGTTGCGCTGGCCTCATTAGGCCTAGCGCTACTTAAACTTTTAAATTGTTGGTAATTCTACAACTATTACATGCAGATTAACTAAAGCATAAAACCTTTAACCAGAACACAAGAACAATATAATTCAATCACTTTAAAGTAATAAATACACAATTTATAAATATGAAAGAGTAAAAATACTGAGTTCACCGAGCCGGGTGCAGAGTGGGTATATATATATATACATATATACATATATATATATATGTTCTTTGGGGTCGATTGCAACGGAAAAGGAAGGTGCACAACTACATGTCATGAAAGTCTCATATACAAAATTCAACGTTCTATGGGTACTCGCTTTCTGAATTATGCGAACTTACGTACACATGTACAAAGGTCACAAAAATTCTATTTTGAATCTATTTTAAATACAGTTTACAAACCGTTTTGCAAAAAAGATTCCTTTATTCTTTCTGTACTTACATACCACGCAAAAAAAATCGTTCAAACAGATTCGAGAGCGGTCAAAATGGCTATTTTCGTTGAAGTATAATACCCGAAATCTTTCGCGATTACAATTCCTCCTTTACTTCGTGCAAGAAGTAAGAAAATGGTAAACCTCGTTTTTAAGCAAACACAGTGTGTATAGATTTTATTGTAGCCCTTAGAAAATTAATAGATAAAGTTACCACTTGTGAACTGCGCACAATAAACAACTGATCTTCAGAAAAATTCTGTTTTCATTTGTTATTATGATCGTAATTCTAATAGCAACAGAAATATTATTTTGGCTTTAAATAGCCTTATACAGATTATTCTTGCTACTTTAATCTTTTCTAACATAATGGCTTGCATTTATGCCACTATGTATAATGTCACGCTTTCACCCTTTACAAAAAGGGCAGATAAAAGCATGCAAAATCGTTTTACGAAAACTCTGCACTAAGTTTGTTATATTACAATATGGGAAATGTAAATTTCAAATCAAAGTTCTGATGTCTGTTAGTATTATGGATGATATATGACAAGAGTCTCAAATAGGCCACCGCCCGAAGAAATTTTATGCGGCTCGCGAAAACATTTCAACTAAGTATTTGTTACAAATACGGTTTTGCAAATATTTCAGGGTTCTAATTACTTGAAATTCTAGTTTACGCTATCAAAAACGAACATAAATAATGCATCAGAAAATCGATAAATGTATTAATTTACAATAGAATGTTTTAATTACAGTGTTTTAATTTACAGTGTGGTAATACCGATGAGCATCTGTAATCCATGAGGAAGATAATTTATAGCAATTTTCTATGAGCTTACAAACTTTAACATAATCGAAACGCCATCAACTGTCGAGCTTTAATGAGAAGTAAAGTAAGTTTAAAATCATTTATGTATGTATTATATATTATGTATTTATATTGTTGCGTTTTACGGGTTCGTGGATTTGAGAGTATCGGATGAAAACACGATGCAGAACAATAAAAAGCACAATTTATTTACAAGAATCACTATTTACAGCGCAGTTCCAAAATTACCTTTAAAAGCGTCGAAATCTACAATAAATACGCTGAAACAATCAGCAACACAGCTTCAGGCTGTAACTGTAAAGGTAGCTTCACGGCAACACTAAACTGATAATAAACACCGTGGAACAATCCCCAAAACACTGTCAAGCTATACTGTAAAGGTAGCTTCACGGCAAAGCACTATCTCGATCGCTTTCCGTTCACAAAACTCTCGCGTAGCTTAGCACTCACAGTAAGCAGCGATTCTCACAACAATCACAATTCTCACACTCTCACACACTGTCGGCTCTCAGAAACGCAAGGGTTTATATAGCTTTTCCTTAGGTTCCACAGGTTTCGAGAAATATCTCGACAGGAAGTTATTCTAGAAGCTTCCCGATTGGACCATGGGATATCGCCAATTTGGTCGCCAAGTGGGCGATAAAGTCGCCAATCTGGCAACCCTCCCATACAGCATTTTATGGCAACCCTAGTGCTATGCCGGAAAGCTTACATACAGGCGCAACCGCCGAATTTTTCGTAACACTGCCCCCTCCCAAGGACTGCACGTCCCGGGCAGTACAATCCCTGGCTGGGAGCCAAAAAGAAATAATCGAAAAAGCTACAAAACAAATAAATTACAATAATAACAAAATTTGCAAATATTTACAGTATTTACAAATAACAAAAACATTTACACTAATTACAAAGATCTATGTACAAGCAACTATGCATAAATCATACAATTAAACATAAAAACATTACGAAATACGGGGTACCCATAACAAAAATAACTATCACTAATTACTATGGCCATAGTATGGAGCTAACCTATCATAATGTACAATCTTAGGTTTGGAATTGGGAGACTTACGGATCCGTATTACGACGTCATTCAGTCTGTTGAGGACTGTGTAGGGACCTTCCCAATGCGATTGCAGTTTGGGAGAAATGCCCTTACGACGGCTCGGATTCCACAGCCAAACCTTGTCGTTTTCCTGGAACTTATGTTCGGTCGCTCTTGCGTCGTACCTCTTCTTCATCCTGTCCGTCGAGATGTTAATTCGCTCTCGAGCAAACCTGTGCATCGTTTCCAACCGGGCTTGGAGATCTTGAACGTACTCCTCAGGAGAGGACTGTAGATCCGGAGGACGGCCGAAAAGCAGGTCACTCGGAAGACGGAGATCACGACCGAAGAGCATTTGAGAAGGGGAATAGCCGGTACTCTCGTGGACGGCACTACGGTAAGCAAGCAGGAACAGGGGCAGCTTACGATCCCAGTCTTCTTGGTTCTTGGAAACCATAAGCGATAGGTGGTTCAAGATTGTGCGGTTAAATCTCTCCACCATGCCGTCAGACTGCGGATGTAACGGGGTGGTCTGTGTTTTCTTTATTTCCAATAAGTCGCACAGTCCTTTGAACACAGCCGAAGTGAAGTTCCTGCCTTGGTCGGTATGAATCTGGAGGGGAGTTCCAAATCTAGATACCCAGTTCTGCAACAGGACTTCAGCCGTAGTGACAGCCTCTTGGTCTGGAATTGGATATGCTTCAGGCCACTTCGTAAAATAATCCATGACAACTAGAATGTATCTGTTGCCATCTTTAGTCCATGGCAGAGGTCCCAGTATATCAAGGGCAATTCGCTCGAAAGGCGCTCCAACGTTGTATCGCTGCAGTCTTCCGCGACAGCGTTCCTTCGGTCCTTTCTTGGCTGCGCAGGCATCGCAAGACCGGCACCATTTCTCAACGTCGTTTCTTGCGGAACTCCAAAAGAAGCGCTCTCGAACTTTGTTTAATGTCTTCATATAGCCGAAATGCCCTCCTGTTGGGCTGCTGTGTATTTCTTTCAGGACATCAGGTATTCGGTTTTGAGGAAGCAGCAGCTGCCATCTTTTATTAGTTCCATCGTCGCTTTCCCACAGTCGATATAAGACTCCATTTCGAAGGTGAAGTGAGTCCCAGAGAGCCCAGTACCTTTTAGTCATAGGACTGAAGATGGAAACGTCCTGCCACCTGGGCTTCGTAGCCGATGATTCCTTCAGGTCTATTATTGGCTTAATGTTAGGATCCGCCAACCCGTACTTAGCTTCTGCTCTTGAACAATACCCGGGTCAAATACTTTTCCACGCCAGTTCTCAGATGTATTTCTGTTTTTCATATCACAGTCTGAAGATTCAGTCATTTCAGACTTTTCTTCCACAACAAGATCTGAAACAGTTTGTTCACCATCCTGGAGTTTATTCGCATCGTGTGTACAGTTCACCTTGGTAATTTTAGTAGTTGCTACATGCTTATTTTCCTCCGTTTCCTGGGAACCAATTCCGAAGTTTGCACCAGGGTCATGAATACAATCCGATCCTTTACAAACAGAAGTATCCTGGTTTAGAATCGAGTCCATGTCTACACAATATTCATTATACGACACACATACAGTTTGCGAAGTGGGTAAATTTTCTTGCAATACTGGATCATTATGCGTAAGCTATACATCAGCTTCTTCCATCTCAGCATCACATAAACATGTGATGTGAACATGTGAACACATCTCATCAGATCGTTCAATGCTTGTTAACTGCGACTTCGTAACTACATTATAAGTTTCTATGTTCTTAACAGTCGCATTTTTATTTTCTTTTGTCTCTACTTCAGGCACGTGAGCATCAAAATCTTCGTTCCCGTCTTTTATTTCTTCATGTTTTCGTTCTTTTTCTTTCATCCCGTTGGATGTTTCATCCATAATTTCTGGATCTTTCTCAGATACTCTACCAGCTACTTCCTTCATTTCTTCATTACCTGATTCTTCAGATGCCACTTTCGTGATTTCAGCATCTCCTTTTATGACGGCTTTTATCTCAGCTGCCATCTCTTTATATTTAGCTTTTATCTCATCATATCCGGCTTTCATGTCTTGTTTCATCTCTTCTTGTCTGGCTTTCATCTCTTCTTGTCTGGCTTTCATCTCTTCTTGTCCGGCTTTCAGAGCTGCTAACATGTCCATTAAAGCCTTCATTTCCTCCGCCATTGCTTTCTCCTGTAGACGGGTGACTGGCATTCACTCTCAAACCCCACTTCTGACACCAGTTGTTGCGTTTTACGGGTTCGTGGATTTGAGAGTATCGGATGAAAACACGATGCAGAACAATAAAAAGCACAATTTATTTACAAGAATCACTATTTACAGCACAGTTCCAAAATTACCTTTAAAAGCGTCGAAATCTACAATAAATACGCTGAAACAATCAGCAACACAGCTTCAGGCTGTAACTGTAAAGGTAGCTTCACGGCAACACTAAACTGATAATAAACACCGTGGAACAATCCCCAAAACACTGTCAAGCTATACTGTAAAGGTAGCTTCACGGCAAAGCACTATCTCGATCGCTTTCCGTTCACAAAACTCTCGCGTAGCTTAGCACTCACAGTAAGCAGCGATTCTCACAACAATCACAATTCTCACACACTGTCGGCTCTCAGAAACGCAAGGGTTTATATAGCTTTTCCTTAGGTTCCACAGGTTTCGAGAAATATCTCGACAGGAAGCTTACATACAGGCTTACATACAGGAAAGCTTACATACAGGCGCAACCGCCGAATTTTTCGTAACAATATTTATATGTGGAAGACAAATTTAATAAATAAGAGAAAGATATTAGGCTGTCATTATTTATTCTCAAAGTTTTCTGCCAGAATTTCATACTTTATTTATTTTTAGTTCAAATTAGAGTAAGTTATCGAATTAGAATAGAATTGATCCCTCTTGAAATTGAATCCAACAATTCCCTCCCCTTCCTTGATATTCTTATAATCCGCAATGAAATTGATTTTAGCACTACTGTGTACCGTAAACCCTTTGCAGTTTGTTTACCACCCCGTGCTAAGTCATGCACCTTGCTGAGCAAAAAATGGCTTGTTTTTACCATTATGTATTTCGCGCGCTCAAAGTTTGTTCCTCAGAATCCTTGCTTACCAATGAACTTAATTATTTAAAAGCAGTTGCTATTGACAGAGGATTTTCTCCCGTGATCATTGATGAAGCCGTTAAAAAAATTTCAGATTCCCATCATAGAAGACATTCCACTGTTAGAAGTAATATGAATGACCTTGTCGTGCTTCTATTTTATCCTTCCGTTAGTTATAAAGTTGCACGGATTCTCCAGAAATTCAATTTTCAGGTCAGTTTCTCCCCTATCAATAAAATTCCCAGTTCGACTCTAAAAGATTGCGTTTCTGACTTTAATTCTTGGGGAATTTATAGTATATCGCGTCAGTGTGTGGCTTGAGATATATTGGCCAAATAAAAAGAGCGTTAAAGTTTCGTATCAAGGAACATGAATATGTCCGAAAGGGCGAAATTAACAAGTCTTCAATAGCGTATCATAGTTGGAAATTCAATCACAATTTTGACTTTGGATCTGCAAAAATTATCCCAAAAGCTTCTTCCGTTGGTGAATTAGATTTTCTCGAGGATTTTCATATTCACCAAGATTTAGCATGTTTAGTGAATGATTTTAAGTTCAATCCAGTCCTTCCTAACGCTTTTAAAATTCTATTAACATAATTCTTGGTTATTATTTTTGCCGATATGGCTTGCCTCCTCGCGTGTGGTTCTACCCGAGGGTATAAAAAAGCCGTTACTGAGGTTACTTTCCCTTTCTAGAAATTTTGTTTTCCTGATGAGGAGGGACCTGTAGTTGCCCTCGAAATCGATTGAGTGTTTTAATAAATGTACGCCAAATACAAGGTTGCTTCAGGGATTTTGATTTTTGAAGTTATTGAAAGTTTAGTTAAACATGTCAAAACTATTTTAAACAAATGTCAGTCGGAAAATATAATATTTAGCTGCCAATATATTTGAATAGCAAAGTTACTCAACAAAAATACCTTGCAGGTGCTAAACTTTAGATTTCAGACAGAAAATAAATATAAATTCGGAATTTTTTTCTTTGCTTTATTACTGTTATAGTTTGCGTATTTGTGATATATATTTAGTAAGCGGAATTAAAGATTTTCTGAAAGTATTTTTTATTTTGCTAATAAATATTCTTCATTTAAAATTGGGCACAGCAACAATCTTGTGGTGAAGATTTTAGTCAAGTCTCTATCAATTTCGAGGGCACTCAGATACAGGTCTCTCTTCATCAGGAACACGAGAAAGTAGCCCGATTTATCGGCAGAAATAGTGATGAAAATTCAAAACTTGAGTTAATAGAATTTTTTTAAGTTTTAGGAATGACTGGATTGGAATTAAAGTCATAAACTAAGCAAGATAAAATCTTTTTGAAAGCGAAAAGCTTCAAACCATACTGACAAGATATGTTATAACTTCCCTACGAATAAAATTGGAAACGGAACCTTTAAGAATCGAACCACGGATATCATTGGTAGGCGACAATAATATTCTGGCTTCCGTTTCCTTCTTCCGTTGAATTCTTGGGGAATTTACAGCATATCTTGTCAATGTGGTTTCAGGTATATTGACCTTAACTAAAAGAGCTTTAAAGTTTTGCATCAAGGAACACGAATCTTGAGTCAAAAAAGACGAAATTTACTCTTCGATAGTTAACCATAGTTAGAAGTTCAATCACAATTTTCAATTTGTTTAGTTGTAAAATTTATCCCCAAACCTTCTTCTATTGGTGAATTGGATTTTCTGGAATGTTTTACTAAGATTTATGTAGCTTAATAAATAACTATAATTCCAATCCTATTTCCTAACGTTTTTAAAATTCGAATAAATTAATTTTTCAGTTTCCATTGGTATTTCTAGAAACAGACGGCGCTACCTTCTCGTTCGCTTGACTCCTTTTGGGTATAAATACAACCGCATCTTAACGCCTCGTTACATATTTCTTTGATGCCGATGAAGAGGGACCTGTACTTCGAAATTGATAATATCTTAACTAAAATCTACGGAAAACAGAAGTTCTTTTTTTTTTGCCTAATTTTATGTTTTACTTTATTGTGTTTCTCGTCTTTCTTGAAACATTTTCCATTTGGTCAAAAAAGTTTAAAGGCAAAAACATGTGAAAGCTTTCAGATTTTATATCTCGCCCAAAAGAGATTTTTTTTTAACGTTTTGAGTGTTACCTTTATTTATTAAATATCCTCCTCTTCGCACGTAAACCACATAAAATTCAATTCAACAGCAATGTCGCAAAATATTTTAAAGCAGCAAAACAGCATATCTTTAGAATTTGGGATAAAATAATTCGTACTTTTCTTTTTCTTTTTTTTTTCAGTGCAGTGTTTTCATTGCTTGCTTTGAAATCGTTGAGTTTGTTAATCAACAATTCATTAAAGTTTTACAAAATTTGAAATAGATAACAAAACAAATTTGAAATTCAGGCTTCCACGTGCCCATGTTCGGTTGTAGGACTACGTTATTCAAAATTGGATGGCTGTTGGTATTGTTGTTTTTTCGCAGTGCAAAAAACATACATGCATTCGTGCGTATTCTTCATTATTCAGTTTCTTTAAGTATAATACATGGCGATAATATTTGGTGACAACAGTTTCAAAAGTGAATCAACGCAGAAAGTGAAACGACGCGAAATACAGTTTTGAGACTAATAACTCGTTGCTTCTAACCTCCCTTTTGGCTAATAAAAAATCCTGGGATGCTCCTCCACGTGATGAGAGGTTTGATGTTTACAACATTTCGAGTGCAGACTATCTAATCCATCAACGATATTCAGATGAGAGAGTCGCATACACCAAAGCGACGTTTATAGATTTTCATAACAATGTCTCCTCATGCACTAGTTCAGACAACTCAGAGTAATTTTAAAAAGGCGTCTTTGTTAAAAGTGAAAGTGAAACTGGAGTCCTTTTTGTAATGATGAAATAAAAGCCTTTCCCCCTTCCGACCCTGAGATTTACGGACATGCAAGAAAATTAATGTTTGCAAACGTTTCCAATTCAAAGACACTGATTATTAAGAAGCCCAACGAAATGCTTCTCGAAAATTTCGAATTTAATTTACATTTCATGTTAATTATTTTTCGAAAATTTCCCACGGTTTAAAACACAGTAAATAACGCCGCATAGTAGAATCCCTTTTAACCGGCAATAAAAGAACCGAATCTGGATGAGAAATTATAGAGGTTTTACTCCCGCCTTCTGAGCATGCCCTCATGGTGTAATGGTCAACACGCTCGGAGCGTATTCGACAGGTCCGAGGTTCGAGTCCCGGTGAGGGCATTGCTCATTTTTCACCTCTCCTGCTTCGAAATAATCTAATAGCTCGACCAGGTTTTTCCAGATTAATCGGGTATATATTTCTAAAACTTACTTGCTCACGTTTTGTGAAGCTATTTGTAGAAAGTGCATTTTATATTTTAGAAAAACAAAATTTAACTAACATTTTAAAATTACAGTATTTATTGTCACATGACAATTACGAATTTCTTAGTACGATGGCATATAACTTCGAATGCTACTCGCTTATAAGATTGTCACCGTAGTCTTAAAACTTCGCTTAGAGTTTCATAATACCATGTACGGACATAAACGGATATTTGTCGGGAAAATCTATGAAAGTTGGAAATTCTTCGCCTGTTTCCTTCTACGTAATATTCTTGCTCCGCGTTTTTCATTCATTTTCACACACCTCATTACCTTTCTCCTTTCCAAATACATGTCCGATTATTAAGTCGTCATCTTGAGACAATGCAACTGCAACAGAATTTTCTACGTCCATCCAAACCTTCACCTTTGTGAGCAAATCCAAGATGTGTCACCAGGATGCCAGACTTATTTTAAAACGAAGAACGTTTTCGTCGTTTATCATCTACGATCATGATCACAAACGTCAATTTACATCAAAAACGACGTTAAGTAATGTACACAACAGAGACGAAATAAATAAGGAGTCCTTCAATTTGAATTGTTTCTGAAAATGATGATAGTAGTGCCGCCCAATCGGTATAGTGGTTAGCGTCACTGACTGCCCTGCCGAAGGACCTGGTTTCGAATCCCGGAAAAGGCTTGGGTTTTTGTAAATGTCAGTGCGGAATGGGGGCACTGTAAATGTGCGGCGAGCCGTTTCCTGTTTCACTGCAGTAATACTTGTCAAACACATTTGAAATAACCGGGTGAAAATAAATGGCACATGTGGATTGAAAAATTATTAGGAAATAACACCGCGCTTAACAAACTATCACAAACCATAAAATATCGTGCAGCACAACATGCAGCTTAGGACTAAACTATTTCTACGTTTCTTTTCTTCGTCAAACCTGTAAGGTGCATATCTAATCAGGAATTCTGTTACAGCATCTTGTCGTCCTGGGGGAGTATTATTTTAGTATATCTGTATAAATGTATTCTTAGTAATACTTACAATACTGTGATTGTGTCAACTGAATAGGATCACTGTATTTTTGTATCCCTAAAAAACACATCTAGTGTTATTATCCTAGTACATTTAGTAGATCAATATATATTATTACGGAATATCATATTTATTTAGCTATTTTTTGTAGAATTGTAATTAAAATTGTTTCACTTCCCCGTGTAATGCAGCGCGTGACATACTTTACCAGAAAGTTACGTCGGAAAAGTGTAAAAATACAGAAATTTAATAAATAGGGCATTTAATAAATACATGTTTCGTAATTGTACTCTTTTGCTATCCAGAAAAATCGAGAAAATACCAGAATGTTCTCGTGAATTATTAAAAAGCTTATAAAAGCCGGAGGAAAATATCTCAATTCAGTTGTTTATGAGTTGTTTACTTAGTGATGTTATTGACTGTAGCGAATTCACGATGAGATCGGATTAGCCATCTCTCTGTTTTGAATTGAGTTCCGTTCAAGATTTTAGTAGTTTAAAATATAACTACTGTGAGATATTGTGATATTGGTAAGAATATCTCCAAGGAAATTTCATCATTTTGTTTTATTTCTTGGGATAAGAATAAATTTTATTAACTTTTTATCGACTTGGGCATTCAATACATTACGAATCCGTACGCACGTAACAATATATTAATATTATATGTAATTTCTAACTAGCAGATATTTTGTATTATATTTAATCATTGGGTTCATAACTTCCTTGTGTATATTTGTGTCTATGTATTTAGTAATATATTTCTTGTATAGAAATATATTCTATTGTAGAAATATATTGTATTTAGTAATATATTCTATTGTATTGTAAGAAATATACAGTAACCGT